>JAEQBH010003299.1:600000-982460 GCA_016808115.1 Tetrastigma voinierianum
ATTAAAATCCTAAGGTTTGGGTAAAACTCAGCTACATAATTGAGGCTTCCTAAAAACCTTTGTAGTTAGGTTTTAGCCTTGACAAAGAAATTTATTAGCAAAATTCTACGCTCTTTGAATAGGTTTTATTTTGTCCTCGATAAACATCAAATCCTAAGAATCCAATATTTGCTCAAACAATTTTTGACTTTGTTGCGTAGATTACTAAACCATTATCTCTAACAATTTTTTGAAAATTTTTTAAATGTTTGAAATGCTCTTCTATGGAATTAGAAAATATGAGAACATCATCAATATATACTATGGAAAACCTAGTATATTCATTGAAGATTTCATTCATCATGTTTTGAAATTCTAAGGAAAGCATTGGTACAAACGGCATTACATTCCATTCATAATGCCCAAATGCAATCACAATGCAGTTTTGAGTACCTATCTTCTGCTTAATCTAATTTACAAATCCGCATTTCATGTCACTCTTGAAAAATTGTTACATTATAAATCCTTGAATTAAATCCCTTTTATTGTGGTATTGATACCTAATCCATTGTAGGACTTTATTCAATGGTTTATAATTTATCACTAACTCTGAAAGTCCTCTTTATATTTCTCAAGCTTTCTCGACATAAAAGCCGCACAACTCTATGGTGAATGACTGCCTTATTAATTTTTTGTTTAAGAGATCATTAATCTCTTTTTGCACATTCAAGGAGTTCTGGACTCATTTGAATAGGTCTGGCTTTCTTTGCTTGAATTTGCTTTTTCATTAAAATCTTTTTCATATGGTAATGAAAACCATATGTTGTTTTCTCATTCCAAAATTCATTTGGTATAGAAGAACAAAAAGATTTTCTTCTATTCGGGCTTCAGATATTTTTTATTCTTTCTTGAATAGATCTGATTGTAAATTTTCTTCGCCTCTTTATATTGTATTTCTTCAAGAAATTTAACTTGTTTTTGTTTTTAAAGAAGTAAAGAAATAAAATCTTCAACTTGATTTATTTCTTTAACTTCTACACTCTTATGAATTCAAAAAGAATTTCTTGATTTTTAATTTGGTTTTTAATCCTTTATCATCAATTTTGAAAAGGATAAAGTTTGTTAGGAAAAGGGGTTCCTAAAACAATTTGACGGCTTATGTTTTTTGTGTGACGCCTCAAAACTCCGGCGGTCCGTTGACTACCCGTCATCCTCATGAATACAAGTGGATGTCTGGGCCACCCGACGCCACTTTAGAGGGGACTCCAGTCTCCTTTGTACGGGGAGCTCTACCCAAATACAAAACCTGTATATCCTGTCCCAACAGTCCAATATATGCAATATATATCCAATACAGCCACTTGGGCCCATAACAAAGTACTCCTCAACATACATGCCGACTATGAATCCAACTATATACCCAATACTACAAGAGTTAATATGTTTTTTACTCTTATACATACATTAAAATTAGAGAATTTAATACATGTATACATCAAAGCCACAACCCGCTTTCTAATACAACCTCAAGGGACGAACCGTCTCACAAGACGCTCCATGTACTGTAAAAAGGGGATCCTATCGATCAAGTGAGCTAAAGTCAAGAGAATCGCCTATGGGCTACTCACCACCCAAGTGCGCAATGTTCCAAAGTAAACACACATTCAAGCAACCATGATCCTACTTGAATGTCTACATGACCAACTCAGATCCCGGTCCTTTACCGATTTCACACTCGCCAAGCCCCTCGTATGAGAATATTTGTTTTATTAGCGGGCAACCCTCCGATGAATATATATCAATCGGGGCCGCCTCCGACGATTGATATATATATATATATATTATTTGTTTGTGGACTACCTCATGAATATATATCAACTGGCTGCCCGACTGCTGATATATTATTTAGCCGTGTGGACTACCCTCCGATGAATATATATATATCAACTGGGCCGCTCCGACGGTTGATATATTACTTAGTTTGGACTACATCCGATAATTGGCACATTTTAGACTAACCAACCATTTTCTAGACTCATCTCATGCACTAACTCCTATATTCCTAGGATGTTCCAAGGCATACGAAATGCATATGCGGCCCCATCACGCCTAATCACATGCAACATATCAACATGAATATATTCGCATAATATCCGATCACACAATCATGTCATGTAATTAATCAATTTCAAGCATCAAAATTAGCTCACTTGGGCTAATGATCATACACGAGTAATTTAATTTAAATCACTCGACCAACACGACATTTTCACAAAATATATATTTTGAGAACACATTCCGAATAGTGAAACCCCGCTTACTATTCCCTAAAAATCACAAACACCTGCTCGCTTAGTGAACCCATAACTACCGCCATTCCCGCCCAATGCATACCAAGCAAACATTTAACACACAAAGGCACACTTTGAACCTGGGGTCAATGTGGAGCAGCTTCACACCGCTCCATCTTGGCTCCAAAATTATATCAATTCCTGGCCCCAAGTTTCGTGATCAATCGTACTCCGCCCTCACGGCCCCATTCAACTCAAACATCTGTAAAGATTTAAATGGGAGTAAAACTCAAGTAGGGAGAAAATCCTACCTCAAGGAGCTCAAGAAACTCCCATCCTGAGTCCACGCGCAGCCCGCTCTCACGCATCCGTTTCTTCGCCCAAGACTCCACACCTGGCCTGATCATGAGGATAACCTAGAGAAGGAGGTGCTTTCTCTAAAAACACAAACCCATAGCATCGTAAGAAAATGCCCAACTCACGTTTTTGCTCTTGACTTGATGAAGAAGATTGGCACTATTTGCTATTTTGTCATCTTGTGACTTAAAATCAAATTCCAAAATGACCATTATGTCCATCTTTTACCAGAATTGATATTCGTCACTATCTCGGCCTTCCATTTTCATCATTTCTCTACTTATACCACTTATGGCACATGAGTACGTGCTATATGTGACTTTCGACACATCGGAATTCGCTTTTGGTCGCAAGACCCGAACGCGACGCCCAGAAACTCACGACTGACCGCCTTAGAATATTACCAAATTTCCACGTGCTAGCTAGATTTCGAGATTCCATTCTAACGGTAATCCGCTTTGTCATCCAAGATCTAGAGAATTAATTACTGATTTTTAACCGAAATTACAATTTTGTAATCAAATTACGATTTTTCCATTTCCATAATCGGAATTTCTGGTCTTACATTCTCCTCTCTTAAAAGGAATTTCATTCCGAAATTCAGACAACAACACCACATGCATATGCAACGGCACTCTACCATGCATGTAACAAATTATTTAAAACTTAAACGACTAAACTACGTGCACCTTCATCCCTATACAAGAAGGGATAGGTAGCCCGCATCGTCCCTCGCGCCCCACGTCGACGACTCCACCACGCTCGCCATAGCACTCAATTAGCCTTCACCTGCCTTACGTCGCAAGACCCGACCACCTGCCATATCAACAATGCACACCGGTCCCTCCCCGGCTGTCCCACCGTTGTCAATCTCTATCCGTCCCCAATCCACCACACAGCCGGATCTCGGGAGTATATCTCCCAGCATGGGAGACGTGAAGCACCTCGTGACACCTCGACATGCGTCAAGCAGAAGCCAACCGGCAGACGCAACACCGCTCTTATCCTCTCGAGTATCTCGAAAGATCCAATAAATCTCGGCGTATAACTTTCTCGCGCTCGTCGAACCTCGACCACTCATCTCTGTGCATCACCAAGAAGACATTTATCCCCAACTCGAACCCTATGGTCGACGTCGCACATCCGCATAGCTCTTCCCGCCTCTGAGCCATGAGAAGACGCTATCGTATCAAGCCCACCTTCTCAGGTGTTCTGACCGATCGTGACCGTTGATGGAACTCTTCCACCTTGGTCCAACATAACTACATTCGCACGGCCTCTCATACGATGCTCATGGTGCCATTCGCACACCTCACCATAACCGCTGTAGGCTAATTCCACTAAGGGCAATTAATCCTCTACTCCATGATCCAGACATGTTCGCAGCCGCGTCCTTCTAACACCCGTGATATAATCCTCACAACACGTATCCTCACACAACCCGCTGCGTGTGAACCGACCTTCCCAAGGTCACAATCACCGACCTCCTAAGGTCATACAATCACTCGACAATCCAATGGACTGTCAACTCAACTAGCGTCATGAATGACATCCGTATACCGAGTCCCTGTCGACCAACCACACCCAATGCAATTTCAATGGGATCCAAACTGAGTCACTCCTACTCCTATCACTTAACTCTAAGTCTACATGACAACCCGACGCAGGTTTTCATCTCGACATTAACTCTTCTACTTACACTTCGAGCCTCACATTTCCCTCGATTCAACTATGAGTCTTCTTCTAGTCCTAAAGACAAACTCAACCCACACTCACCAAGCAGGGCGACGACCGCACCGCACCCAATAACTGGCTCGACGCGATGTTATCGCGGCACACCCGACTCACACCATACCGTGACACCCTATCCTGCTCCACCATGAGCAGACCGAAGATCTCTCACCATAATCTCGACTCATCGGGTCAACTCTCACCCTACATCCTGGGGAAGAACATCTACACTATTTCTCTAAAGGCCTTAACCCTAAGCCCAACCAATGCCGCGGTCGGCATAACAACTCGGCTAAGGTCCACCATCGACAACCGATGGTCGCCAACTCATCCATGTCAGCGCCCGACATCAACAACCAATATGCGCGTCTACCACCCTAAGGTCCACCACGCCCAATGCGCAACTCGATCCGTCCCCTCGACTTCGACCCACACTCCGGGCCCCTCTAGCCCATCTCGTGTTGTTGGAAGTGCTTCAGATAGCACCCTCAACTTAAAATGGTTCCTCCGAATCTGCATCAAAAAAGGAGGAATGAACCGTATACTCTCATGTTCTACTTAATTAACTGGGACTCCAGATTATGTCCCAAAGTCTCGATCCCCGTCTCGGGAAACTCACACTCATGCTCAACTCGCCCTAGTCCGAACTGTGAAGCGTAAGTCTTCATTCTTCCCCGACCTCAGAGGAAGTCGAATCCTCCCTCTTGTTACCAACACCCGTATCCTGTGTGTTCCAGGCATCCTCAATCTCTCTCTCTATGGTCAGGGCCTCCCCAACCATGGAGTCCATGTCCAGTAGGCTAAATCCTACAATCCTGTCCCGAATGGACAACTTCAGCCCATTCGAATCTCCGCACGCCTGCCAACCCAAGAAACATTTATCTCGAAGATCGACATCTCGCCTCTCTTCCAACTCATCACGTCGACCTTCAGTCGATCGACACTTTGTCGCTAACACCACGTGTCCCTAAAAATCTCACCGCAGCCAAAACTGCGACCATCGGAACTTAGTGTACAAATGGTCTCTTAACAACCGAAACAATCCTCGCGATACTCATGCTCCACTCGACAGTGGAGCAGATCAAGATGTCATCCACGTGTACTACGACAACCGATCTAGATAAGGTCGATCACTCTATGCATGAGGTCATGAACTGGCGATTCATCAATCTAAAGGGGCATCACCGTAAACTCAAAGTGCCCATAACGCTGCCCCAAACGCCTGCCTTGGTGGATATCTCACTTCCTAACCTCACCGATGGTAACCAAGGAAGGTCTATCTTGGAGTAGACTCGCACTCCACTCAACTGATCCAATAAATCATCACTCCTGCACAGGTACCCCATTCTCGATCATAACCCTATTCAATCGCTTCCTCGGTAGTTAATGCACAAATGGCACCGGGTTCTTCTTTCTTCGCAGAACAACCCGAGCGCCCATGGTGAAGTGCTCGGTCCGATAAACCCCTTGTCCAAGAGCTCCTTTAACCGGACTCGAGTCTCGCACTCAACCGGCGGCCATCCTATGCTGAGTCATAGAGATCGCAGCCACTGTGGTGTAACTCCACACCAAGTCTACGACCGTGGAGGTGGTCCAGTAGTCATCCGGAAAACAACCATAAACTCGCACTACCTAGGTAGACTAAGTCCTGTCTCCTCTCATCCTCTAGCGGCTCATTAGCCAACCCTCCAACTGCCCCCCCGACACTTGACCTCGCATAACGTTCTCAGGGCAAAATATCGTGCTCGTCCCGAAATACAACACGAGTACCGTCCCGCGTGTGTGCCAGAACTCTTATGCGCTCACACCGATAACAACCTCAGAACCGGCCACCCAATCCATCCCAAGGATGACTTCGAACTCGACAGTCCAAGATCCTCAAGTCCACCATGAGTAGAGTCCCCGAGACTTAACTCAAGAACTCGACTTATCGCTCTTATTCTCGCCCTAATCCCTAGGGGAGAATTCACATGCAACGGCTCCTCTAAGGTCTCTAGGAGGTCCTGCCTACTTCACCTACAGCCTGGGGCCTCATTCTCTAGCTAGAACAGCCTAGCCTAATCCTGGTCGCGCCGCAGGTAATCTCCCATCGCCTCTCTAACACTGCTCGCATGAAACCAATGGTCTACCACCATCGAATCCTTTACCCCCTGTGAATGTTGGAGGATGATACGCCCTAAACCTTTGGGGGTTACTAGGATCTTCCTGCCTACATGCTATACTCAGTCTGCATATAGCATTCAATAATACCACAAATTTAGTCCGCCGACAACACCGACAGTTCGACTGTAAGGCCCCCGTGGACGTTCTACGTCCCGCCTACTAGCCATCTACATTGGCCAAATGGCAACACGATTCATGAATTTTCATTTCGGGGCCTAACTAGTACGTGATGCCACTACATCAGGATTTGACAACCCTGAACTGAACCGTTCATTTCCTAAGTGGTGTTAAATCTTCAACCACTCAATTCGTCTATTTCAGTAAGGTTCTAGGCTCTCGTTCATTTCATTATCCAAGTCCCTAAGGTCATAATCCATAGCCTTAGTATTCACCCTTTTTTTTCCTATACGCATTACACCATGCATATAATTTTCTACGCAACTACCGCGCAATCACGATTTCAATTGGTAGTTAGTCCAATACAAGATTCTTAAGGCATAAGGCACGTACTCTCGAGACACTAATCATACACATAACTCAAGATATACGCAATTAATTTTGTGTTTAAAATATTGTTTCCAACAAAATTTTATTTTCAAAAATTTTATTTTTGAAAATTTTATTTTTCGAAAATTTTATTTTTCGAAAATTTTATCAAAATTTATTTGATTTTATTTGATTTTTTTCAAACTTTTTTTCCTAAATTACTGCCCAAAGCTGACCTGGCCAACGCATCGTTTCACGCATACTGCTCACTCGGCATCGCTCACTGCACGTTGGTCACACTACAAAATTGTATTGCAAACACACTTCAAAGAGGCCCCTCATTGCCTTGCAATACAATTCCTCTCAAGCCTCCTCCTATTGCAATACACTTCTTCATGTTGCACACAATCTAACCCCTTTCCTCTAAGTCACAATACAATATAGTATTGCAATACAAACTTAGCCCCTCGCCTTCTTCTCTCGCAATACAATATGTTGTATTGCAATACAATTCTTCCACTTTCGTTTTTTCTCCGTAATACAATGACCTGGGGACAGAATACAATTTCCTTTACTTTAAGCCTTCCTTGCAATACAATCCTGCAATACAACTGAGCCCTCTTCACTGCAATACAAGAAACTGTATTGCAATATAGTTTCTAAGCCAACTACACCCATCTTGCAATACAATCCTAGCTCACTATTTCCTGCAATACAATACTTGTATTGCAATACACTTCATCCCTCGTTCCCTTTAAGTTGCAATATAAACTTGCCTTAAGTAACACAAATTTTTCATTTCTCACAATACATCTGGGCAGTAGCCCATCTAAATTTTCTGCTCAACAAATTTTTTTTCGCTTTTTCATTGCAATGATTTTTTTTCATTTATTTTAAATCGGAAAATCTCTAAAAATCACTAAAATCATTTTTCGGGACACTCAAATAAATTCATAAAAAATTTATTTTACCCATTTTCTTAAATTTACACTATATGTAAAACCTTAGAAAATTATTTCACCTCATAACCAAATAATTTGTAAAATTTATTTTCTTTTCTAGTTTTTCATCGAAAATTCTTTTCTCCACTAAAATAAATTTATAAAAATTTTATTTTCTTCCATTTTCTTCAATTTTACAACTTGTAAAACCTGAGAAAATTATTTTCTCACCTCATAACTAAATAAATTTATAAACTTATTTTCTTTAGTTTTTTTCCTCGCTTTACACTCAGAAACTCGCATTTTTTTTTTTTTTTCATTTAATTTCGAAATAGAACTGTAATTTCCTCAAAGCCTCATTAGACAACACTAACTCCTGTTCCATCTCAAATTTATTAAAAATTTGATTTCACTACTAACAACTCAAATAAATTTATTTAAAATTCATTTCCTTTTCCTCCTCTTGTTCCGCTTACTCTCTCAGAAACTCCTAAACATGTTCCAACACCCATGCGCTAACCACTTAAGCACACAACAATTCACAACACAAACAACATGGCATACACACCATTCATCAACATTCACATGTTCACACAATAATTCACCACTTAATTCACAAAATCACACAAAACACATACACACGTGCACGTAGTGTCCTAGTTTTGTCCCGTGATTTTCCTAGGTAATCCCATACCTAAACTCAACATCAAACCACACCTAGTGGTGATGCTCTCACTCAACTATGGCCTAAGCCCAAATTTTCTATCTATAGGTTTCCATATACCTATACTCCTCATCAAACCACCTAGTGGTGATGGATACCCAAACCCGAGCTCAGGGTATTCGATACCTAAGCTCGATACCAAGTCATGACGCCCCAAAACCTCGGGGTCCGACCACCGGCTTGGTCTGCAATTAAGTGGATGCCTGGGTTACCCGACGCCACTTTAGAAAACTCCGTAGTCTCCTTTGCACTCGGAGCTCTCACCCAAAAAATGCAAGATCAGATATACTGTCCTAAACAAATTCAATATATGCAATAGAGTATCCAATATGGCCACTGGGCCCATAACAAGACTCAACATACATGCCGACTATGAACTAACTATATACCCACAGTTACAAGAGTTAATATGTTTTACTCTATACAATACATACATTAAAAATTGTGAGAATTCTAATACATGTATACAATGTGCCACAACCCGCTTCTAATACAACCTCAAGGACGGAACCGTCTCTCGCACGCTCCCCCATACCTGTAGTTGTGATCCCATCGACTGTGGTGAGCTAAAGTCAAGAGGAGAATCTGCCTGCTGGCTACTCACCACCTAAGTGCAAGGTAATGTTCCAAAGTAAACACACATTCAAGCAAATTCATGATCCTACTAATGTCTACATGACCAACTCGTATCCCGAGTCCGTCTATTCTCTCACACTCGCCTGCTTTCCCGTATGAGAATATTTGTTTTATTAGTGGGCAACCTTCCTCGAAGAATATATATCAATCGGGCCGTCCACGCATTGATATATATATATATTATTTGTTTCAGGACTACCTCTTCGATGAATATATCAACTCGGGGCCGCCCGACTACGATATATATTATTTGGCCAGGGACTACCTCCGATGAATATATATATCAACTCGTAATGGTCCACTTTGATATATTATTTAGTTTAAATTACCGATAATTAACATTTTAGACTACCCTCCGAACCATTTTCTGCACTATCTCATGCACTAACTCCTATATTCCTAGGATGTTCCAAAGCAGATATGGAATGCATGTATGCCAGTCATCACGCCTAATCACATGCAAACATATCAACATGAATATATTCGCATAATATCCGATCACACAATCATGTCATGTAATTAATCAATTTCAAGCATCAAATTAGCTCACTGGGCTAATGATCATACACGAGTAATTTAATTCTAACCACCGACCAACACGTATTTTTCACAAAAATATATATTTTGAGAACATTATTCCTGGAATAGTGAAACCCTGCTTACTATTCCCGAAAATCAATAAACACCGTTCGCTTAGTGAACCCCGCAATCCACCCGCCATCCCCGCCCAATGCATACCAAGCAAACATTTACACAAAGGCACACTAACTCAAATCAGCCGTGTGGAGCAACAATGATCGCCCATCCGCTCCAAAATTATATTAATTCGGGTCCCAAAAAGTTTCGCTGGTAGTGAGTGCTCTATTTCAATATGTCCCTTTGGTCTGGGGTTCGAGCTCTCACGAGGCGAAAGAAAAGGTACTGACATGCCCTCATAGCTCGTGAGCGGGACCACCCTCGTCTGAAAGTGGGCCGTAGCGGGGCTCTACAGTAAGGCGCTCTTGGTAAGTTCACTTCGGCCCATTTCCGATGAGGTGGTCCACCACAAGCACTCACAGGCGCTTCGGTATCTCCGACTATACTCACCCGAGGGCTCACTACCACCGGGGCTAGTAGCCCAGCTGGCAGGGGAACCACCGAATGGTATTCAAGCCCATATCCCGGTGCCCGAGCCCACTCGAGTAATAAAGAAACCCCGTGGAGCTGTGGGATAGCTCAGGAGTGGGACCACCCCTCGTCGGAGTGGGCCAGGGGGTGGGGCCCTTTCATTTTAACTAGTAAGAATGAAGTTTTAATACAAATACCATTTTTGCAAATATGACCTTGTGGTATTTTATATTGAACTTTCAATTGATCATTACTAGCCATTGATAATCTTTGAGAAGTTTTTACAAAATATAGCGTATTTAATCAACTTTTCCACGTATACAATTTAAATCGCCTCGAATCAACCAAGGCTACAGTGTTGCCTTATAATCAGATTTCGATTTTCAAAGTTATTTTTGTGTACCATCTTTGTTTTTGTACAACTGTCATACTGTGTACAAAAGTTTCTACTTCTTCATTTGTTTCTTCTGTTAAGATTTCTTTTTGATTTTCTAAATTATTTAGTCTTTCTCCTATATTTTGTGTGAAGAGTTTTAATTCTTCAATTTGAGTTTTTATTTGTTTTACTTCTTGTTGTAAATCTTGTAAAGTTGTTGGTTCTTGTTTTTTATGATATTGTAAGATATCTTTCATTTTGTAAGAGTTTGATGTCTTATTTAGTTCTTAGATTTTGGTACTTTGTTAATTTAAAATTTTTCTTATATATTTTGTTTTTGCTTTGTCTTCAATTTGATCTATCATTTCTATTACCATTCTTGTTCAACAGGTCATGTTTACTTGACATAAGTCGAAGGATCTCGAATCTCTGGGATTAACCTCATGGAACCCGAGGGAACTCTCCCTTGCACTCCAATGGATATAGAAACTTTTCCTTAAATCCACAACAAAATCCATGGAGCGAACCCTTACAATTTTAATACATCTTTAGAAAATAATGTGAGCGAAGTGATAAATTTTTTTTTTTTTCTTTTCTTTGTTTTTTCAACACTTGGATTTTTCGTGAAAATCAAGGCTGTAGTTTCTCCGTTTTTCTGACTTCTGCTTACAAAACCTGATAAAGCATTTTAAAACACTTATAAACTTCAATTTTATACTTCCATATTAGGACTTCGTCCACAACCCAATCAACACAATATACATACATATACATTTGTTTACTCAAACATCAAAACATTCAAACCTCTTAATTCCATGCACATTTTTATCAAAGCATTGGGGCTTGAGCCTGACTTGTCGACCGCCACGTACCTCATCCACCGAGGATCAAAGCCCACGTAGTTCCTTCAACTCTTATACATATACATATATACATAACAAAAATATTCAACATGTGTCATTATGCAAAATTATATATACAATGAAATCACAGTCGCTCCCCATCAACGGCTCGACTCACGTTAATACGAGGGTCCTATCGGGCGCATTCGTTCCTAGTCCCGAAAATGTTTTGAAAACACATGGAAAATAATGAGCTAAAGGATTCAAGTGGAGTGTACATTTTCATTAAAATAACATTTTCAAGATATACCAAATAATACATACTTATCCAACTAAAATCCATTTATACCTTAAACATTTATGCCTAAACTTTCTTCAATAAATGTTTATACCATTAAAACTAATTTATGTTGAAACATTTATGCCTAAACTTTCTTTCAATAAATACTTATACATTTAAACCATTTATGCTTTAAGACATTTATACCTTAAACTTTATTTTCCTTCTAATACATACTTATACAATTAAAATCCATTTATGCCTTAAACTTTCTTTCTTCTTCTTTCCTCCGATGTGGAACCTTGTGGAAATAAACACACCGAACAAAGCTCGGTACCGACGGTGAGGACAAATAATATTCCAAGCCATAACCACTATGTCGTGAGAAATGCTTGCATATGGTTCCAATGCCATAAGACCTCATCACGCAAGACATTACTTGCATATTCCACTCCCTCCCTCGCTAGTAAGTAACTCCATAACTTTACCCTAAATCCATGACGCTTAAGGTACATCACAATATCGCCATAATACCATATGTTGGGTGGTAACCACGCAAAACATTTATCAAAATACATTTATAAATCCATTTGAATCCTTTACTTTATCATGAAAACTCATATATATGCAAATATACATATGCATTCTTTTGCTTAAACTTTCATAATGTGCCTTAACATATGCATACATATATACTTAATATAAATATATATATATTGATGCAAGATAAACATGTACATTAAAATTTTCTATTTACATCAAAACTTTTCTATTTAGGCAATATAAACATTTATATTAAACTTTTCATTTAACATCAAAATCATTCACTTTAAAACTCAATTTTCAAAACATCATTTTACACTCACACCACCGCTCAACTCGCTTGGCTCCCCGCTGAGTTCCCGTTCCCGTCCGATAGTCCTTTTCACCTTTCCAAGAAAATCACAATTACACATTAACCATAATTTCCATTTAATCCACCATAAACACTCATTCTTATATTCTTATTCCTCTAGGAATCTATTTTACTTAGGAATTGGAATCAATCCAATCGGATCATCCAAACTAAAGTTATGGCATTTTCATGCAATCTAATATTTTACCGATTTTTCTAGTGACAGCTTGTATTACTTCATTTTTCCGAGGTCTTGACTTCATATTTTGGACACACTATGTCCTATACCGCTTAAAGTTAAGGTGTGCTATGGTTCTATTCCAATTGAATCACTCCAATTGAGCAATCAAACTCACTTACGTCCAAACAACTGGCTAATCTATGTTCAAAACCGAACCAGAATTCGCCTGCACATGGTCCTACTTGAGTGAATATTTAGAACACTTATGATCAGAATTTATGATGCCTATTCTTATTTTTTGTTTTCCTTGAAGTCTATTTTACATAGCCACTTGAATCACTCAAATCAGAGCAGAAATGAGCAAGTTATGGTCAAAATATTAAATCTGCCAAACAAAATGTATTTCCTCGTGATCGAGACTATCGCTTTAAAACGACTGCATCGGCTTTTCGCATTTTTTTTTCCAGATTTCATCCAATTCAACTCTATAATCCATATATACTTCCAAAAAACCATTTCATTTTTCTATCTTGACATTCTATTTTACACAATTCATCTTTCATTACATGTGTATCTTCAAAACTTTTCCCGAATTATTTCCAACAACTCAAATATGGGTTATAACCCATACATTAAAGATTTGTTAGGCTTGTTCTAAACCCTAACTCAATTTCTCTTCCATTTAACCATGAATCCAATAAACAAAGGGAGGATTCCATAATTATCTTGTTCCTTGTGGGTTTAACCAACCTTAATTTCAAGAAATCTAAGTTTAGGATACCATTCTATAAAAACCCTAGATTTAGAGATAAGATAATCATCATACAAACCCAAAATCCATGCCAAATCTCATAGAACCCATAATCAAGGTTAGTTTCCATACCTGTGCTTGATATCAATCCTTCTTCTTCTCTTTCTTTCTTCTTTCTTCCTGGCTCTCTCCTCCTTCTCCTCCAAAACCGTGAAGCTTGCTCTTGGAGACCAAATCAAGCATTTGGCTCTTATTTTCCCATTTTTAATATTTTAACATTTCTTTAATTACCAATAGCCTCAACTCTTTAATATTACAAGACCAACTTTGAAATTCCATTATGGCCCATCTCTAATTTGGATTTTCATAATTTTCTATATCCCGCTTAATGACCATTATACCCTTATGCTCATACAACCCTCTCCGGTTTCCATAAATTATCATTTCCTATTTTAATTTCCAAAATACTACTATGTGACATTTAGTGCTCTTATACACCCCTACATTATCATGTACTGTACTCTCTCTCGGGATGGGGTGTTACATAAGCAATTTTCTATCTTTTCAATTTCTTTTTCAAAGTTTGTTTGAGATTTATCAGTTTCAGATGAAGTTTTTGATTAAAATATCCATATATGAATAAGGAGAATGGTTAAAATTGTTTTTACGAATATTCATTATTCACGTCTCTATATTTTGATACGTGAATAGTAAAATATTAATTCACATATCATTATTTTTAATAATGATATCAAAAATTAAAATTTGAATAGTAAAATACTTTTTTTTTATGATAGTTGGGATGTAAATAGTAATTTGAAGATGCTTCTAGAGATTATTGGTGGAGTTTGAAAAAGTAAGCCCGCTAATATCCAAATATGGATAATAATACAATTCACATATCATTATTTTTTAATAATGATATCAAAAATTAAAATTTGAATAGTAAAATACTTTTTTTTTTTTTATGATAGTTGGGATGTAAATAGTAATTTGAAGATGATTCTAGAGATTATTGGTGGAGTTTGAAAAAGTAAGCCCCCTAATATCCAAATATGGATAATAAATGCTCTAAAATGTAACGCTTGTAGAATTTGATTGCATTTTTTCTATTTCATTTTTCTTAAAACTCTCAAAAACCAAATTAAGCCTTAAAAAATAAAATTATACAAAAAATATTACTATCTACAGTCAAATGTACTTTTGATTTATTCAACGAATTGATAATTTATCAACTATATATGTTTGATAATTATCTTATTGAGTGGTTTTGATTTATTCAACGAATTAATGATTTATCAACTATATATGTTTGATAATTATCTTATTGAATGGTAAAGAGACTTATATCAAAAGACATTTACAATACACATTATTGAGACTTATATATATATATATATATATATATATATATATATATATATATATATATATATATATATATTGTGACGCCCAAACTCCCCGTATTCGTTGATCACCATTAACTGATGTGGATACAAGTGGGATGTTCGTTACCCAAAACTTACTCAAAACCCAAGTAGTCTCCTTTGCACGGAGCTCTACCTAAATGAATCACTCCGCATTTAAAACCCGTCCTGCTAGATCCAATATAGTCACAATGATACAAATATATGGATAAAACGCCTGGGGCCCCATACTACAATATCCATAGAAACATACCAACCAGAATCCAACTATATCCAATGGGGCTTCTAAGAGTTCAAATATTTACTTTATACAACATATATTAAAAATACTCGAATTCTAATACATGTAAACCACCAAAGCCACATTCTGTTTTCTTCTAGAACTCAGCCTCAGATCGAGCCTTCGCACGCCCATGTACCCAGAAAAGGTGCCCCATCATCGCGAGTTAACGTCGCAGAGAGACCGCTCCCAAGGGCTAACACCACCTAAGCGCAAAGGTAATGTCTAAATTAAACACACATTCAAGCAAATGCATGATCCTACTTGAATGTCTACATGACCAACCCAACCGAGTCCTCATCGACCCTCACACCGCCTAAGCCTCGTGTAAATTATTAATTTATTTATTTGTGGACAACCCTCAGATGTATATATATCAATTGGGCCGCTCAAGCGGTGATATATTATTTGTTTCTAGACCACCCTCAGATGAATATATATCGATTGAAATGCTCAGGCGGTGATATATTCTTTGTTTGTGGACTACCCTCGAGATGAATATATCATTCGTTAATCAAACGATTGATATTTTTAGTATGGACTACCATAGATAATTTATGTTTTCTAGACAACCCTCAAAGACATTTTCTGGGCTCATCTCATCTGCTCATCCCATAATTCTAGAGGTATTCGATTTTGCATATGGATATGTATGCAGTTCAATCTGGTCTAATCACATGCAAATATAAAGCATTGAATACTTTTATTTCAAAATCACACAATCAAAATATTTATGTAATTATACAACCATATCGAAATTAGCTCACTTGGGTTAATGATCAAATACAAAACGTTCCGACTTGAATGCTCATTGAGCATTTCTGAAAGAATTTTTGTGTCTTTCTTCCTATGAACGGTAAAGCCTAGGTTTTGTTTAACCTGGCCATTCAGGTTCACTTTGTGAACCCAGCATTTCTGACCATTCGACTGAGATTCAATCGAGGCATGATTTTAATGCATAATTGCCACACAAACAACCCACTAAAATTCACCAATTTGTCATGACGATCGAATTACCAAAATTACCAACCCAATTCGGTCCTAAGTTTTGGGGGGGCCCAGATCAAAGCGACCTCACGAAGCCTTAAACCAACCAATACGCCCCGGTTTAGTACAATTTTGGTGAAATGAAACACCCGAGCAGCCCTCACGGTTAAAACCTGACATTTGGTTCAAAAATTCTATCGTCAGGTCCGAGGTTTCAGAGCCCTAAGCAACGATTCAGGCCTCATACCCTTGAAACATTGAAAAGCACTTCAAAAGTAATCAAACTCGTAGGAGAAACCTACGTAAAGGAATTTGAAGAAACTTCCTAAATCAGTTACCCACTGTGAAGCCTCTCGGCGTAAGCGAGTTCTCCCTCTTTTTCTATTTGAAAAGCTACGGCAGTTTGGATCTGGTAATATTTCTAGAAGTTTCTCTACGTAAAGAAATTCTTTCCAAAAATGGCTCTTTGGATCCCGATTTTCCGATTCTACGTTTTTCCTCTTTTTGGTTTAATGAGAAGGAGCCGACCTTATACATCTTTTGTCCTTCCAGTAATAACTTTCTAAAATGGCCGATTATGTCCCTCATTTCCCGAATTGATATTGGCACTATCTCGGCATGTTTCATCATTTCTCCTTCACTCTGCTTTGCTTAGTGCGTGTTATATGTGACTTTCGTCGCGCTTGAAAAGTGTTTTCTGACACCAGAAGCCTTTGATGCCTCGAAAAATAGAGCTCAGGCGTACCCATGGTGGCGAAATTTTCGTGCTAGCTAGATTTGAGGCGATTCAACGGTGCAATGGTTTCGTAGCCAGAGATCTGAAGAGAATAAATCTGGTTTGGCAAATTACAATTTGCTGTGGCCAGTACGATTTTTCCTTTTCCGGAAAGTGAATTTGCCCGGGTCTTATTCTCACTCCTTAAGGAATTTTGTCGCGGGAAATTCTAGACCAGTATCATCGCTCCATCGTATAGCGGTACTCTACCGCCATGTCAAACTAGTCATTTAAATCTTGATGGCTCAAACCACGATACCTTCATCCTAAGCAGAGGATATGGCCGCATTGTCTAGCGCTCCCACGTTAACTCCTCCACTCCACGGTCGCCCTGCTTGCTCTCATGTACTATCTGATCTTGGTGTAAAACACGATCACTTGGTATCAACAATGCACCGCCCGGTCCTCCTCGAAGGTCTCATCGTGTGACCTCTCTATCATCCCGATCCACCACATAGAACGGATCTGGAATATATATTTAGGAGCATGGAGATGTGAAACACCTAAATGGACACGACATCTTTGGGCGGTAAGGCTAACTAGTGCCTTAGCGGTGCTATCTCTGGAGTATCTCGAAGGTCGATAACCCTCTGCGATGGCTACGCACCTTTGCCGAACGTGCCTCTCTCTTGGCCTCACAGCCCAGCCTTGTGATCGCAGTGAGCTCTAGGTCGACGTCGCACATATATAACTCTTATGATCTAGCGTGAAAACCATTGTCAAATATCAGCTCCTTCACCGAGTGTCTCTGTCGGTCGGGACCACGTGATGGAAACCCTCTTTTTCGGGTCCAACGCGACATTTCACGTGGCCTCCCCATACAATGCATCATCTTTGTACTGTCAAGTGTACTACTTTGATAACTATTATCGTGGAATTGGAATTCACTGGGGCTAATGCTCCTCGGCTACCCTTATGATTCGGGAAGCATCATAGTGGCATCTCTGACACACATGTATAATCCATCTGACCGCGTGGCTTACTACCTGACCCTGCCGGGTGGTATGCGACCTTCGAGGTCAAATCGCGACAATTAATGGACCGTCCAGCCTAGTCCATGTGTATATGACATCCATGTGCGACCTTGCCGAAACCAAGCAACGCGATGCCAATTTGAGGGCTATCAAATTGATTAACACTAACTCCCCATTTTACACTTTGAGCCTCTTATTCATAGAAGTGAGGTATCTCCCGGGTCTTTACCCTAACCAGGATTCTCACCTTAGGGGATCAACAGCCCCCTCTTTGCTTTGCCACACACTTCATTATTCTTCATCTCACCCAGATCGAGACTATGAGTCTTCAGGCTGGACATAGTCGAAAGACAAACTCGTCTGGCAGCGCCCCCGGAACCTGGGGGTCCGTTGACTACCGTCAACCGCGAAATCTACAAGTCTCATATCATGAGACCCATACACACGTGCAAAATAGCCACTTGGGCTGCATCATACTCTATAAATGTATATTTCCTCTGAAAATGATTATTACAATTCGCACAATTGATTACAATTATACAAAAATGGATCTCTTGCCCAATTTACAAAATAAAAGATAAATGCATCATGGTAGTTTCGCCGCCTCTAAGTCACGGATCGTCCATCCACGAATCGTCTTGATTGCACGAAAAATATATTCCGACGGGATGAAGCGATGCCCGGGTAGTGAAATTTCCCTACTTGGGTTACCTCCGCTAAGTGCAATCTGTGCTTTACAGGCTTATTCAACACATACTAATATATCACTCATGCATATATTAACAAAATTAACTACATAAATCATATTAGGTTTATAATAATACGCGCGTAACCAGCTCACATGAAATTTAAGGCGCGTCAAACGATCCGTCTTACGGGCTGCCCACAACCATGTAGCGTGTTATTTTTCGTGCCAGCGTAACGATACCACACAATGCTTTCGTGTGTAATTTGCCCGTCAGCTACGGGATTTATAGTCAGTCGAATCTTTTTGGGCAGGACGGCCATCAGTTTCGACAAATCCTATCCACACATGACCCTTAATGTAAAAAGCAGTAGGAGAAAAGCCCTGCCTTTTAGTTTGTCTAAACTCCCCAAACGAATACCCACGTGTAGTCATAGTGGAGAGCAACTGCTCCTTACTTTCGCCCAGGAAGCCCAGACGGTCGATCGTAGGGAATTTAGAGAGAGGTAGAGCTTCTCTCTGCAAAAAAATCCCACACTTTCCTCTCTATGGACATCTCTTTTCCTCTCTCTTCCTCTCCCCGTCCATTTTGGTCAAGATTGGGTTGAGACAAGTCCTCTCGATACCACATGTCCATTTTCCATTGGACCGTGGATTTCTAAACATCCGCCTCAATACAACTTGGATTCCCATCAGCATGATACCATGTGTCACGTGAGCCAGCCAGGCTCGATGTTTTGACTCTCCCCTAACGAGTGCATGGCACCCTCTTGGGCCGATCGCAAGTCTTGAGTGTCTGCCCATTTCCACTCTCAATCTTATCAGCTTTATTAAATTCCCATTGTCTCGGGGTCGAAATCGACGTGGTAGCTAGATTTCGAGGCGATTCAAAGCGTGAAGTCAGTTTCGTCATCGAGATGTAGAAAAATTCGAATTTTCTACGAGTACCATTTATCGTTCATAGAATGCGGATTTTCCGAGTCTCACATTCTCCTTAAGAATTTAGATCTCGAGAATTCCACTATCGACCACGTTGCATCGTAACCTACACAGTAGCGATCGTCATGGCGGCCTTCCCAAGGTCGCGATCTGACAACGATGGGTGTCGACCTAATCCATTTCTTGAATGACATCCATTCCATAGAGGCCTTAGGTTCGTAGCACCGTTTCAATGGGTAATGAAGCCTCGAGTCACGCTGACTCACATCCTTCGACTCTAAGTCTATTCTTGATAACCACGTCAGGTGTGTGCCTCATCTCGAGTCTCTCAGGCTCACATCCCACTCAGCTGAATCTGGTAGTATAATATCATGTCCTCATCTCGAGTCTCTCCCGAGCTCCTGTCCTTCTACTCTGATGCAGGTGATAACCATCTCTCTTTTTCATCTCTTGGCACGAACTTTCAGCCTACACTTAGGGCCTCTTCGTCACAAGTTGGACATCTTTCTCCCGGTCTCTTTCTGAAATTTCGGATATACCCATAGGTCTCTACACCCACGAAATTTCGAATAACACCACGGGTCTCTTACACCCTCTGAAATTGGGACATCTCACGGGTCTCTTACACCCACGAAATTCGGGATGTCTCCGGGTCTCTCACCACCACAGAGAAGTCGGGACTCTCAGATCTGTCGCACACAGAAGTCGAGATATCTCACAGGTCTATTACACCTGAAGAAATTTGGAATAAACTGGTCTCTCCCCTCACAGAAAATTTGGAATTGCTTCCTGGTCTCTTACACCCTCTGAAATTTGGAATCACTTGGGTCTCTTACGCCTACAGAAATTAGGTTACCATCAGGTCTCTTACCCTCACTGTGAAATTAAGGATACCTCCCAGGTCTCTTACACCCAAGACTCAATCGATTTCCCCTCGGGGCCCTGCATGACGAGAATCTGGGATCTCGCTCACAATCCCGACCTGCTCCGGTCAAACTCTCACCACACCTCTAGGGAAGAACATCCGTACACAGCTTCTCTAAAAGGCGCTAACCCCTCTAAAAGCCAGATCCGTACACGGATGCAGCAATGAATGAATATAATTAGCCAATTCGCTTCTCTAGTCAACAAGTGAGATAGTAAGCATTCCACATATCAGCTGTCGAGCGCTGAGTCCTGCGTACCATGAGATCTGCGCCTCTAGGACAATCTCGCCTCATATGCAGGTTGGCCTTGAAATAACATATAGTCGCACGCAGGCTAGAGAAATCCCGACTGTGAACCACATTTTTTGACCTCGATACATCGCCCATCAGCCTGTACGATCGAAATTTTCATGCTTCCCGAAAACTGGCGGTCCCTCGACGCATATGCGGGTGTGAAATGGGCGCCTTCGTGTTCTATAGCTAACTGAGCTGCGTTGTCAAATGCAGGATCACCCATCACTAAGACAATCCCTTTCACATGCCCGGTAGTGGCAAATAACGCCTCGCCTGCACGACCTACCTTCAAATCACGGCACGGTCACGGCTTCATTAATGGCGAAATGTTACGCCTCTTCCGATAGAAAGAAAGTGATCCGCCCTCTTGTTACCAACACCCGCGTCGAACGCTCCGAGCATCACCGATCTCTCTCTCTATGGTCGGGCGTCCAACCGCGGGTCATGTCGTGGCGAAGTCTGATCGCCACGAATGGACAACTTGACATTCTCAAATTTCTTGGCGTGTCTATGTACGTAATCATCGATAAATCGGGCTACGCTCGCGATCTGTAAATAGTCCATCCACGATCCATTTGCCCCCTTTGCTTCAGCTCCTAAGAACTCTTGAGCCTTGTACCATGATCTCACGGAAAGAAATACTTACCCATGAGCGACTCACGAAACTACGCCCCATGTCGCAGCTACAAGTCTCTGAAGCCCTCGCCCGTCTTCCTGCATACAGGCCTCGCCCTGTTGGAATCGTATTTGATCTGGTCGTATGAGGTGATCTTATGGCCTCAATATGTTCTAATCTGCGCCAAACCAATGGTGCGCACCATCAGATCTCCTCCCCTATGAAGGTGGGGAGGATGATGTTTTTAAACCTCTGGGGATTCTAGGACCTTCGACCACGCTTCGGCCCGGCACGTCGCGTCGCGGCCGCGCGATACTGCGATAACCAGGCATCTTGATCGCATCTGGTAAAGTGGTCAAATGCCGATTGGTGCGACCGGCGCCGGCGACGACCACCTGCGTCTCGCCCTCGGCGCCATCGCGCCATGATGGCAGCGGTTCAATGGTTTCGGTCATTCTTAATGCACCGCTGGTGATAACCAGACTTTACGTATGGTGAAGCCCGTTCATTCGCTTTTCCACATCCCAGTTCGGTTCTAACCTTAGCATTTACCAACGCTTTCATACGCGTTACATATAATTTCTGCGCCCAATAGCGCGACCGCCAGTACCATACATCACCGCGTGTATATGTCGCTACGTAATTTAGAAACACAATCCGCATGACCAAAAAACGTACAGCGTTAATGTAGTATCTCGGGAGTGTAATCGATAGAAACTTTCAAGCACGAAAAAATAAAATTTACATATAACATGTTATAGTAATTTACCAATATAGTGTTTCATATATTAAATCACTCAGAAATTTTTATTTGTACTCTTTTTTTACCACTGTGAGCGGTGTTCGCCAGGCGATTGTCCATGAGCGTTAATCCATGAGCGATCCAAGCGTTATTTGATAAGCGATTACCTTTGAATCAGCCAGGTTAGGTGCAGTCGCTACGGCGAGTTGTCGCGCTGCTGCGTCTTGTGATGCCGAATGCGTGGCGACTAACGCCACCTAGCGTAGTCGCGCGCGTAGTCGCCTTCCTTGCACGCCAGTAACCTTGGTCGCCGCTGGCGATGCGCGGTCGCAGCGCTTATAAGCGCCAGTGCGTGGGCGCATGCCGCGACCTCTTCCCTGCCGGAACGGGCCCGGTTGTGTGCGACGTCGTTTCAGTGCGCGACCCTCACGGAAAACCATCCATGTCGCTGACGGCACGGCCGGTGCCAGCGACACCGTCTCTCTGCCCGACCTCGGCCAAGTCAAACACAGCTTTCCAAGTCGCGACCTCCTGGATGACCAACCTATGTCACGACATCAAGTTCATGTCGCGACATCAAGTTCCTAACAGGCCAGGTCGCGACGTCAGTTCCATGTCGCGACCTCCTGGAGACTAACCTATGTCGCGACATCAACTTCATGTCGCGACCTCATTCCTGCCCACAGTGGCATTTCCAGGTCGCGACGCCAAGCTCCAGGTCGCGACCTCCCACGCTACTACCCCATGCGATACCGAAAAGCCGAATCTACGTGACATCCGATCAGCTTTTCGGTCGATTACGCTCTGCGTCAGCGGCGTTCGCTTCCGTAGCCATGGCGTCCGCACGCAACCACTCGCCGTAGCGACATCAAAATGATGTCAGCGACGCCGAACCTCGTACTTGCCATCCACGTAGCCATTGACCTCACTTAATGATGTCAGCGACATCGGCTTTGCTGACCGCTACTCATTGGCGATGCCCGTGCTTCGCGAGGCCTCCTTCTAGCGCCACCCGTAGCCGACCTCACTTTGATGTGGCGTACCGATAAATCGGCCAGTCCGACATCCATTTCTGGTCGCGTCTCACGTAACCAATGCGGTGTGACCTCATATCGATCGTAGCGACCTCATGAAATCTTAACACGAAATTTTATTTTTTTCTCATCGATGGCGCTTCCCTGCTACTCTAAAGATGCGAGTAGCTTGTACCACCTTTCTTTACCCACTTCCTAAATTTCTAGAATTTAATTACTACTCATTACCGCAATAGCTGGAATAATTTTCCAGAGCTGAACTCATTACATTCATGTTGTGGAGCATTGTCGAGAAAAATTTTTAGTTTATTTCTATTTATTCTCTGGGCGCTGCGCTGAGAATTTACGGAACACTTGGGTTAGATTTTCTTTGACCCTAGCATTCCCAGCACTTACTCTATTCATTACCAAACCTTTTACTTCACACAATTCATAACAAACATGTTATACACCATCACACATCACGACCCAAATTCACCCGAAATGCACACGATGTATGATCTATCACATACCCACCAGAGTCTAGGTGTTAGTATGCACCTACGATCTACACTACAGAGGCTCCTAGGTAGTTTACCTTTTTATACGATGTCTGTGGCGCCCCGATCCAGGGTGTCCGTGACTACCCGTCAACCCGCGAAATCTACCAGTCATGTGTAGGACTCCATACCTGTCACAAAAATAGCCACTTGGGCCTACACATCATACTCATAAAGTCATGTTTTATAAAATGAATTTTACTTCTGTTTAATTTACAATTGTATTTGATTACAATTTATACAAAAATGGATCTCTTGCCCATAATTTTACAAAATACAAGATAAGGCCATCTTGGCCGTTTCTTCGCCTCTAAGTCCCGGATGCGTCCCATCCCCAAGTACGTCTTCGGTACCTGAAAAATATATTCCCACGATGGGATGAGCAATGCCCAGTAGTGAAATTTCCCTACTTGGGTTACTCCCCACCTAAGTGCAATGCAACCTTTCAACATTCTTTGCATGCTAATATATCACTCATGCATATATTAACAAAATTAACACCATAAATCATGTTATTGATTTATAATAAGCAGCATAAACTTAGCTCCACATGGAACAGAGCAGTCGACAGTCCATCTTGGAACTGCCCACAACTATTTGAACATGTTATTTTCTCGGCAATAACACAATACCACTACAATCACACAAACATTGCTGGCTGTCAAATCACTCTAGGGTTTCTGGTGGTCCAAATCTTGGGCGGGACCACGACCATCTAGGCCTCAACAAATCCCTATCCATTACACATGACCCTTAAGCCAAAGTAAAGCAAGTAGGAGAAAGGCACTGCAGCACCGGAGTTTGTTAAACTCCCAAAGCGAGTACCCGCGTGTAGTCTTTTCTTAGTAGGGCAACTTTGCTCCTTGCCTCACGGAAGCCAAGCGGTCCGTCAGTGGGAATTTTTAGAGAGAAGGTAGAGCTTCTCTCTCTACAAAAATCCACTTTCCTCTCTTTGATTTGCCTCTTCCCTCTCTCTTCCTCTCCCAAATGCCATTGGTCAATATTGGGACAAAGAACAGAAGTCCTCTGCCAGTACTCACATGTCATTTCATTTGGACCACTGGATTACCCTCATCACTTATCCATACAACTTGGATTCCCTCGATGGCATGATGCCATGTGTCATGTGAGCCCGCAGGCTCGATGTTTGACTCTCCCCTGGCGAAGCGTGGCATCTTGGGTACTCGCCAAAGTGCAGTATCTTTGCTCCTCTAGTGCTCGAAAAGCGTGAAATTCAGTGCAATCTGAGACCGGCCAAAATCGGCGTGGTAGCTGGAATTTCGCGAGGCAGTTCAGCATGAAGTCCGTTTCGTCATCCGAGATGTGAAAAATTCCGAATTTTCTCTGAAGTACGTTTATCCTTCAGCGATGGATTTTGCGGGATCTCACCATTAGCACTCACAGTGGTGAATGGCGTCTGGTACCCATAACTCAGCCTTTGATGTTGCCATGCACACGAGCGCCCAATATTATGCGTGACACGATCGAGTCCACCATGAAGCGGGAATCTCGGAGATCTCTCGCTCCGCAAATCCCGACCTGTCAGTCGGCTCTCACCACATCCTAGGAAGAACATCTATTCACGAAAACTATAAAGGCCTTAACCTCTAAGCCCCAATCCAATGTAGTGTCAATTTATGACAAGCATTAGTCTGATGCCCGACAATCAGGTAATTTGTCATCTCATCCATGTCAACCACGACATCAACAGCGATAGGTCTGCCACCACAAGGTCCTCGCTTCATTCTTTCAACTGATCTGTCTGACTTTGTTACATAAAGCCCCTTGAGCGATACGCATATTAAAGTGCTTGTAGCACCGGCTGACTAGTTCCTCGGCCGTCTTAGGGTGTGGAGAATGGGTGTATACTCTAATGTTCTCCCAATTGTGGGAGCTACTGTCCCAGAAAATCACAGGATCCTTGTCTCTAAAGGCGATCAGTCTCACATGCAATCCAGGACTGATCTGAAACTAGTGTGAAGCAGGAAATCTTACGCCTCTTCCTAGAAATAGAAGAAAGGCGAGTCCTCCTCTTGCTACCAACACATGTAAGTGTTCCCGAGTATCCTCGAGTGATACTTTGTTGTCCTTTATTGGGAGTGGTCAATAATAAATCACGAAGGCTACGATAATGAATCTAAATAGGGTTGAACATCCTGTCAAGCGGATCATGAATCTTTTCTTGCGTGTCGATCCAAAGGGCACATCCTTTGTGGCTTCAGAAGTGCCATAGCGTCTAAGCGGCGAGTCTTGAATATCATCTCCCTAACCCTCAGTTGATGGTAACCAGTGTGAAGGTCTATCTTGAAGTAGACTCACGCTCCTCTCATTGATCAAATAAATCTTGATCCTCGGTGGTGGTAGATTCTTGATCGTAACCACCGTTTGCATTGTCGGTAGTCATTTTACGGTCGAAGGGTCTTGTCATCTTTTTATAAACAAAGCACAGCGCCCCCATGGTGATGCACTCAGTGTGAACCTTGTCCAGTATCTCTGTAGCTAGGCTAGAGTTAACACGGCAACTCAACCGGTGCCATCCTATGCAGAGTCATAGAGATGGGTAAAATACCAGAGTGTAACTCGATACCAAAGTCTACATCCCTATGTGGAGGTAAATCTGCAGCTCATCCGAAAACATCCATATTCGCAAACCACTCGAGGTAGATCTAAGTC
This sequence comes from Tetrastigma voinierianum, assembly GCA_016808115.1. Taxonomy (NCBI): domain Eukaryota; kingdom Viridiplantae; phylum Streptophyta; class Magnoliopsida; order Vitales; family Vitaceae; genus Tetrastigma; species Tetrastigma voinierianum. The sequence goes on from JAEQBH010003299.1 coordinate 626,632, forward strand.
CGTCTCACCTCGGCCCTTCAGTGGTAAGGCTCGCGAAGCCAACTCCGCAAACTGCGGCTCGACACTTGACTCGTATACCGTCTGGGGCAAAATGTCGCTTGGCCCTCGAAATACCACACGGCAGTACCGGCCCCGCGCACAGCGCCAGAACCCTCCTACGCTCACAATCGATCAACTCCGTGCTATCCCGCGCCCACCCTGTGGATGACATCGAACTTCGACATGTCCATGATCCTCAGTCCACCGTGGAGTAGAGTCCCCAGATCTCCAACTCCCAACCTCGACTCCATCATTCTTATTCCTCGCCTAATCCCTGTGGAGACTCACAATGCGACAACGGTTCTCTAAGGTCTCAGGTCCTCGCCCATTTCTACCATTGGCTCACGCCTAGCCAGAACCGCAGCCTAGTCTAATCCTCGGTCGCGCCGAGGTAATCTTCATATCCCTCTAACACCTTCTCGATCTCAGATGAGCCAATGGTTTGTCACCATCTGACCCGTGAAAGCCTGGAGGATGATGCGTCCTAAACCTCAAGGTTACTAGGATCTTCCCGTCCCACCGCTATACCAGCCCCGTGCCATAGCATTCGCTATAATACTACAAATTTCATCGGCGAGTCCACGATCAAACACCGATTGTGCCTCGACCAAGCATCCCGGAAGTCCTCTACGCCCTCGTCCTCTACTAGCCATCTACATAATCAACATGGCAGTTAATAAACAATACAGTATCTCCAAGGCATAAACACAGTCCCGAGACACTAATCATACACATAACCTGTATACGCAATCAATTTTGCATTTAAAATATCGTTAACAAGATTTTATTTTCAAAAAATTTTTATTTTTGAAAATTTTATTTTTCGAAAATTTATCAAATTTTATTTTATTTTAATAAAAAAATATTATTATTTTTTTTCCGAAAAAAAATGTGTGATGAACAGTGTTCATGAACCGGGTTCACGAATAATGTCCAAAAACCGACTCAGGAACAATACCGAGTCAAAAAACCAGTCAAAACTGCTTAGGTAGCACGAAAGCACCAAACTCGCCCAGATGGCACGCCAGCGCATCGCACGTCGCTGCTGCGGCGCCCGATCGCGGCCGGTCCCGCCGTGTCGCGGGCCGTGACCGGTGCAGTATCAGGCGCCAAGAAGACGGCATGTGCGCCCGTGCGCTGGCCAGGCCGCTGGCCTGCAGCCTCTCCGTCACAATACACCATGGTGTATCATGACGTACCTCACGCACCTTTCTAGCATTAACATAAGCAGCATTGCGATATGTCCGCTTCTTCCTCAACTCCTTTCAAATACAATACACTTGGTAATGGTAACACAATCCAAATTTTACACAAGCCTCACATTTAACTCCAGAATACAATTTCGTGTATTGTAACATAGCCTAAGCTTCACAAATTTATTAATACAATATTGGTATTGCACATAATCCTTGCTAAGCCTTCCTCAGAAGACAATCTCACAATACAAATTTTTTTTTTTCCTAGTCGTATTACGCTTCAAATTTCATAATACAATTTTTTTTTCATTAATATAGCTCAGCAAGAGCTCCAAAACTAGTTTCGCACAACAAAATTTTTTTTTCATTATAAATATATATTTTTATTTTTATTTTCCATTATTTACAGTAGCTAGAAAAATCACTAAAAACTATTTTTTTTTTCATTTCGACACTCAAATAAATTTATAAAAAATTTATTTTTTACCCCATTTTCTTTCAATTTTACTACTAGAAATCATAGAAAATTATTTTCTCCTCATTTTTTTCATTTTCTGTACACAAATAAATTTATAAAAATTTATTTTCTTCCATTTTCTTCACTCATCCAATAAATTTATTAAAAATGCAAACATGTCCTTCAACTCCAATTTTCTTCATTTTTATTTCCAGCTGTATAATTACCACTCAAAATATTTTCTAAAATATTTAACACATCCACTAATCACCAAGCACACATAAAATCTCTACATATGAAATATGTCATGCACACCAAACACACACCACTTAAATCACACAAAACACATCAACACACGTGCACGTAGTGTCCTAGTTTTGTCCGTGATTTTCCTAGGTAATCCCATACCTGAACTCAACATCGAACCACACCTAGTGGTGATGTTCTTACTCGACTATGACCTAAGCCCAAGCCCTCATTCTCTAGGTTTCCACTTACCTATACTCCACATCAAACCAATCTATAAGTGGTGATGGATACCCAACCCGAGCTCCCTAGGTATCTGTGATACCTAAGCTCACTGCTTATGACGCCCCAAAACCTCGGGGTCCGTTGACTACCCGTCAACTCCGGGCTGAATATTAGCAAGTGGATGCTCCGTTACCCACGCCACTCGTAAAATCCCGCAGTCTCCTTGTACGGAGCCCACCAAATGAATCACCTCGTATGAAACCCGCCCCAAGGGGTACCCAATATAGTCATTGAATGATACAAATATGGATAAAAACTACGGGGCCCATACTACAATATCCATAGAAACATACCAACTATGAATCCAACTATATCCAATAGTTCTAAGAGTTCAAATATTTACTTCTTATACAACATATATTAAAAATACTCGAATTCTAATACATAAACCACTGTAAAGCCACATTCTATTCTGTAATCCCCACCCAGACGAGCCTCTGCCTCCTCGCACGCCCATTTACCTATAAAAAGGGGGTCCCACGCACTCGGTGAGCCATGCTCGCAGAGAATCTGCCCTGCTGGCTACCACCACCTAAGTGCGCAGTAATGTTCCAATTAAACACACATTCAAGCAAATGCATGATCCTACTCGAATGCTCCGCATGACCAACTCGCATCCCGCGAGTCCACTCTCACACTCGCCTAAGCCTCGTATGCGAGAATTATTAATTTGTTTATTTGTGGACAACCGAGCGTATATATATCAATTCTGGGCCAAGCCCGACGATTGATATATTATTTGTTTCGATCACTCCATGAATATATATCACCGGCCGCTTCCGATTTATCGATATATTCTTTGTTTGTGGAATACCCTCCGATGAATATCAATTGGGCCACTCCAACGATTGATATTTTTAGTATGGACTACCCTCCGATAATTTATGTTTTCTAGACAACCCTCCGAACCATTTTCTCTAGACTCATCTCATGCACTACCCCATAATCCTAGGTGTCTCCGCATATGGAATGGCGAGCGCTCCAATACATTTAATCATATGCAAATATATAAACGTGAATGTACTCGCATAATTCAAATCACAATCATGTTATGTAATTATACAACTCATACATCGAAATTAGCTCACTCGCCATCGATCAAACACGATGCACTGACATGAATCACTGACACCAACATTTTCACGCCAAAATATATTTGTGTCACTATTCCATGAACAAAGAAAACCCAGGCTCTTACGATTCAAACACACACCATTCATCTGGCTCACTCTTTGTGAACTCCAAGATTTCACGCTGCCTCTGGCCCAATTTCAATCAAGGCATGATTTTAATGCATAATTGCCATTTAAAATTTACTAAAATTCCTGATCGGTTACTACCAATCCAAAAATTCTCAAAATTTTCCAACACTGTCCTAAGTTTCGGGGATCCGGACAACGTTCTCACAATTTTAAAACCAACTGGCTACGGCTTTAGTACAATTTTGGTGAAATAAAACACTCCAAACAACCCTCACGGCAAGCGGCTCAACATTTTGTTTCAAAATTCATCACCCGGTCCTGCCTGGGACCGAGATACAATCGACAACGGCCGATCTCGTACTTGCAGAAGTTTCTCTCTGTAAAAGAATTCTCTCAAAAATGGCTACTGGATCCCCTAATTTTCTGATTCTCACGTTTTTCCTTTTTTTGGTTTAATGAAGAAGACCAACACTATACATCTTTTGTCCTTTAGTCTAAAATGACCGTTATGTCCCTCATTTCGTATTCGATATTCTATGACTATCTCTCGCCGTCCATTTTCATCATTTCTCTACTCATACCACTCATGGCACATGAGTACGTGTTATATGTGTGAGTTTCTGGGTCAGACGAAATCGCTTTACGACACCCGAAACGCGACGCCCTAAAACGTGCCGACTGACCGCCCCTGACCCGACGAAATTTGACAGACTTAGCTTAGATTTCTCACAGACGATTCCAACGGTGCAATCCGTTTCGTCATCCGAAATCTAGAGAATAAATCACGAATTTTTAACTGAAATTACAATTTTGTAATCGAAATTACGATTTTTACCATTTTTCCAAAAATTGAATTTCTGCCCACATATATACATCTATATATATATATATATATATATATGCTATAGATTTATATATCTATATATATATATATATATAGATATAAATATATATCTATATATATATATATATATATATATATATTTATATGATTATATAAATATATATCTATATATATATATATATAGATTTATATATATAGATTTATATATATATATATATATATATATTTATATAAATATATATTTATATAGATATAAATTAGTTAAGAAACTTAGTAAATTAGGAGGAAAATAAAATAGAAAATATATTCAAACAATTTGAAAACTTAGTTTAGAGAAAAACCAAAATATAGTGTAGAAAATAAAATCAATCCATTCGAATCCTGTGAAATTCTAGGGAAGTCAAACCATGGAAATCAGAGAAGTAATAAAATCGAAGAAAATGAACCTATTAAATAGAAACTGAAGTTGAAATTTTAGATGAAAATAGTTTAAATAATGAACAAGAAGATAATGAATCAAAAAATAAACCTAGAAATAAGACTCATTTAGATTTAGAAAAATTAGTACAACCTTTAGAAAGTAAAATAAATCCTTATAATATATGGAAAGATTTGACAACAATAATAGGAAAACTTTATATAGAAGTTAATACAAATAATTTAGGAAATAAAGAAACTCAAAAAGAAGAAGAACCAATCAATTCTTTGGGAACAACAATGGTAAATACAAAGAAATAAGGTAAAACAATAATATCAACAACCATTAAATTAAAGAAAACGAAATAAAAGAAGCAATGGGTATAGATACCTGAGCTAGTAAAACCTTTTTTATTTGGAAAAAACCTTAGTACCAAAAGAAGATCAACAAACCTAACTCAACCTCAGAGAATTAGTGCAAGATAATCAAGAAAAAAATAATAATAACAAAATATATAGCTAGTATTCCAATAATAATTAACAACATAACTACAGACATTACCTTCACAAAACCTATTTAGTCCCTAGTATAAGTTTGTATCCTTTTATTTTAGGTTTAAATTTTGTACATTCTTTACAAGGAGGTATAACAATACAAAATAATCAAGTTAGCTTTCACCCAAAAACTACAACAATTGCTTATACAAACACAGAAAATAGAACCAATAACATAATTTCACATTTGCATAAATAAAGTAAGAAATAAAAGATAGTATAGTTAATGATTATTCAGAAAATTTAAAACCTATTAAAGTTAAAAAACCTTTAGTTCAAGCAGAAAAATAGGAATTATAGGAGAAGACCTCAAAAACATTGAATAGGAACAAAACAATTTGTAAAATACCAATAAAAAATCCAGATTTAGCTATAAAACTTCAGATATTGCATGTAACCTTGTAGATACAAAAGAATTTAAAATACAAATAGAAGAATTATTGCAAAATAACCTTATTAAACCAAGTTTTAGTCCTCATAGATCGCAAATCTTTTAGTTGTGGTAAAACCATAGTGAAGAAAAAGAGGAAAAGCTAGATGGTAATTAATTACAAAGATTAAATGATAATACTTATGATGATGCATATAAATACCTAATAAAGACTTTTATTCAAGGATGTAGATATTTTTCTCAATTAGATTGTAAGAGTGGATTTTGGCAAATAAGATTAGATGAAGATAGGCAAACCATGGACTCCATGCTTGTCCTTTGTATTTATATGAATGAATGTAATGCCATTTGGATTAAAGAACGCTCCTCAAATATTTCAACGAATGATGGATAGGAATTTTGCAAATACTCTTTATTCTGTATATATTGATGATATTCTTGTTTTTTCCAAAAATTTTCATGAACATATAAAACATTTAGAACATGCTTTTGAAGAACTTGTAAATAATGGTTTGATAGTTGCAGAAAGAAATAAAGTTATTTGTGAATAAATTGAATTTTTAGATTAGAATTAAATGGTCAAGTTAAACTTCAAGAAATATATATTAAAAATCATGGTTTTCCGTAATAAACTAGAAGATTTGTGGTCCTCTTCGTAAGCTTTTAGACTGTTAGCCTATGCTAGACTCACATTAAACTCCAAGTCAGGTTTATCTTCTTATAGTAAACTGTGGCAAAGGTATGTAAATATTTTTAACTAGAAGATATTAAATTAGTTCAAAGATAAAGAATCTCTTGTTAAAACTGCAATCTCTTACATCTTCCTTATTAGAGTGAATATAAATGGTTCAAACAGATGAAGCCAACAGATGTGAGGAATTTTTCAACTGTCAATTTGAAAACTCTAGTCATGTAGTGGAATCTCTTTAGTGATTATCAAAGAAATCTTGAGTTCTGTCAGAAACAGAAGCTGCAATTCTAGTTTCTGTGTAGGTGGCTTCAATTATTTAAATAAGAATCACCTCTGATTTTAAGAATGGACAGAAAATATTAAAATTTCCTGAAAATAAATTCTTCAAAATTATCTACAAAAGACAGATCGTTAATCAAGCAAACTCCAAATTTCAAAGGAAGGATAATATTAGCAGACAGCCAGCAGACAGATTTAGCAACGACTGATTTATTTATGACTATCTTTATAAGACAGAAAATCGGCTCGTTTAGCAAATTAAAAGCAAAACTTTTCAATGGGAACTGCTTAGCTAAACAGCTTTAATTCCAAACTCATACCTTCAGCTCTTGTATTCAAAATTCAAGAACATAAAGAGTCTGATGACCTTGTCTTCAAAACTCAAAACTAAAAATCAGGAATGCTTGGCGGAAAAATATTTCGTTTTTTTTAGCTCAACATTTTCACCATAGTCACTTATATTTAGAAACTGAAAAATTTCAAAAGATGAATCAAGAAAAGTAAAGAAAAACCAAATTAAAAGATTTAAAACAGAGTTAGAATCTTGGCTCAATGTTAGAAACTCCATTTAATTGTATGATTAAAATTTGCTATCGAACAGTTGACAAACCCTTTAATTAAGAATAAAAGCTCAGACCTGATATTATAATATTAGGTCTAATCTTTAGATAGCTCTTATGTAAGTGTATAAGAACTGCTGTATATTATATGAATACTTAGAATCAAAATGAATAAAAACAGCATATAGCTACTATTATCCCATTTATTGTCGTTATTTACTTTTATGTAAATATGTTTTTTGACAGTCATTTAAATCTTATCTCGGTCCTCAGGATCAGCTTCTTGAAGAACATATTTTTACCCGTTTTTACAATACTATTTTTCTAAAATTCGAAAATATTGTTCATGCCTTTTTGTTAATTGAAATCTCTCACATGTAGATATATCTTTGAAATTGGCATTACCTTGCTTAGAATTCGATGGAAAGTAATGTAAGACGTTTGTCATCATGCCCATATATTAAAATGGGTTAAAGAATCCCTTACTGTCAATACCTCGGGTCGTAGTGCTCAAAAGAATTTGCATATTGCATTAGATTTAGCCCTTGAATTTAGAAAATTGTAAATAAAAATTTTTTGTTTGCTTAAAGCCTCGATGAAAATACTGAGAATTAGCCATTGAAAAATTAACCCAAAAAATTTTTGAGGTTCCTCGTAAGAACGCGATGCCACCGCTTAGCGACTCACGTAGTCAGACTGCCGGGCATGACGCAGTCCTTCTCGAGGCCTAGATCTACAGAGTTGTCACAATGTGGGAGCAATGCAATGAAAGGATAGATGCATCGGCTCAAGAACAACAACCCTCAGTGGCCGGTGCAGTCGCTGTTTAGTCGCCAAAGCCAGCAAACAAAGCTTACAAGATAGCAAGAAGACAAAATATAGAACGTGTAAAGAAAGAATGAAAGTGAAGATATTTCTATTTTTTTGGACACTTGTCTCATTAGGCATAATTGTACTAAGAGTCAAATTCACTTTAAAGCCTTATCTTTACTTGTACTTATATCGCCTATTCCTTGCAATTTCAAAGCCGTCAGCAGCATTTAAAAGTTGTGGCCTATCTCTGATACTTCATCGTGTCAAGTTGATAATCAATATGTTACAGTTTCATAGTTGCTCACTGCCTATACCAATAGGCATCGTGTATATGCTAGTGTATTATGAGCAAGAAAGAACAGTTAAGAGTTGTAACAGGAGGAGAGAGGGCTGTGGTAGCTTGAATCAATAAATTTGTAGAGCTATTCATTCTTTCTTTAAAATTTACATTAATTTTTAAGTTCATTTTTATTTATTTGTGAACAGTGTAAAAGATGGTGCGGTGAGTTTGATTTTAAAAAATTGCTTCTTAAATAATACCAGCATGATCCTGCTGTTATCTCTTTATAGTTAAAGCGAAAATTTTCTTAAAAATCACCTTTTAAACTCCATGCTTGAGTTTAGCCCTTGAAACCAGAAGTCTTTAGTTCCACTCCATGATTTGCAATTCTTAAGCCGAGATAGTATGCTTGAGGGAGATTTTTGTGCACCGGAGCCTGGGTGGGTTATGACACGGTAAGGATGTTTTATTATTCTTACTTAAATCAGGGTGTGCTTGAGGAGAGATGCAGAGACAAAGTTTGCTTCTGCATAAGAGGGCAGCGCATTACCTTTCCTCTATACCAGCACAAACTCGTCTAACAAATCTCTCCTCAAAACAATTTCGATTTAAATTAAGAATAATAAAACATCACTGCGTCATAGATAAACCCCACCAAGACTGCACAAAGTCTCTCAAACTCATCCCCGCTAAAACTGTTAAAGGTCATGGTTAAGACTAAAGACTCTAGTTTTAAAATTCGCTTTCAAAACATGGGTTTAGTGATTTAATTTTAAGAAAATTTTTCTCAGATAAGAAAGATAATAATGTGATCAATGTAGGTTAATTATTATTATTTAAACAATTTTAAAATCAAAACTCCATTTCCCTTTGCTTATCTTTTACCCCTTTGTTCCCCTAAATAAATAAAATAAACTTAAAAGAAATTAATGTAAGAACAAAAGAAAATTGAATGAAATACTTACAAATTTTATTGATTCAAACTTTCTGTACAAACTCTCTCACTCTCACTCTCTAACTCTTAACTATTCTTTCTTGCTCATGAAAGTTCTTCCCTAACGTATACACAATCTTCTAATTTATAGGCAATTTGACCAACTAAAAGACAAAATCTAAAACTATTAACATAGTTATCAACTTGACATTGACAACTTTAAGTACAAAATAAATGACATAAGTACAAAGTAAAAGGTAAAAGTACAAAGTGAAATTTGACTCTTGAATTTACAATTAATGCCTAATAGGACAAGTGTCCAAAAAAATAGAAATATCTTCACTTTTCTTTCTTTTCTTTACACGTTCTATCTTTCTTTTGTCTTCTTGCTATCTTGAGATAAGCCTGACACTGGTTTTGCTGACTAAGACTGCTGAGGGCTGCTTTTCAGTTTTTTGCAGAGTTGAACACTGTTGCGAATTGATTTCATCTTTATCCTTCCATTGCATTCTCCACATTGTGATAACTCTCTTCGTCTAGATTTTCCTGTGGCTCGCGTCATCGCGACGTACGATAACTCGTGAATCTCGCCTAAAGTCGGTTAATAAAACTCGTTCTTTCCGAGGTTATAAAATTTTTTTGGGTTGAAAATTTTTTCCAATGTATTGGTTTCTCCAAATTGACATGGTTGGGGTTTCTTCAATAGATAAAAATTTTTATTTCTAGTTTTTCAAATTCAAAATTTGAAAATCTCTAAATCTATTGTAATATACATGAAATTCTTTTCAACGTGTCATTTCAAGGATTCAAAGTTGTTGTTGAGGAATCATGGTTCTTATTATGTTTATTATAGACATGATGATAAGCAGGTATGTTATTTCCACGGCTCTAAACAAGGTAGATAATAAAAGATATATCTATACGAGTTTCAATTGTAAAAGATATTGGAATAATATTTTCAATTTTTCAGGAAAATTATTAGGTATTTGATAAAAACTAGTTAAAAATATGTTCTTCAAAATCCCTTGATCCATGAGTTCAGGGATAAGTTCTAAATATTTTTGATCCAAAAGAGACATATTTACATAAGCTAAATAAATAACAAAATAAATCAGATCACGGTGTGCTCATATATCCTTCGCTTTAATTCCAATCGCTTTTGGTTCTAAATTGTTCATATAATATACATCGTTCTTATACACTTTTTCATAAAATTTATCTAAAAGTTAGATTCTACAATATTATAAATATCGTGTGTCCTAACTTGTTCTTAATTAAAAGTTTGTCAAATTGTCTTGGTAAAGGCAATGATTTTCTAATCATACTAATTAACCTGGCTTTACTAACATCAAGCTCAAAGGTTCTTAACTCGTTTTTTAAATCTTTAATTTGGCTTTTCGCTTTTCTCGTTCATACATTTGAAATTTTTCATTTCTAAAACAATAAACCTGTTCTTGTAATTTTGAAAATGTCACAAAGCCGAATGGTTTTTCCATAAGCATATTCTAAATTTTGGTTTTGAAGTTTTGAGGTTTTAAAGACCAAAGGTTATCAACACACTTTATGTTCTTCAAAAAGGTTTTGAGAATACAAAGACTCGAAATCATACCAGTTTAAAACTTCATTTAAAGTAACGGGTTCTAAATTGAAAAGTTTTTTTGCTTTTGGAATTTCCTTTCGAGCCATTTTCCCGCATAATAAAAAAGTTAGTCATAAATAAATCAATCAGTCATTTATATAAATCTGCCTACTTAACTAACTGGCTAATATATTATCCTTTCCTTTATATGTTCAAATTGGGTTTAAAACCAATTAGCTGCTTCAAATTTTATCCATCTTTTTGTAGATAATTTTGAAGAATTTTTATTTTCAAAGAATTTTTAATATTTTCTACACCGGTTCTTAAAGTAAATTGTTCTTGGTTTAAAATAATTGAAATTTTTCTAAAACTAGAATTATAAATTTCTATTTCTAAACTGCTGAACTAAGGTTCTTTTGATAATCATCACTAAAAGTTCCACTACAATATCTACAAAGTTTTCTTCTCTAAATTATTGGTTAATGCTAAAAGAATTCCTCTCATCCTGTTTGACTTGCATCTGCTTATATTATTTTATATCTACTCTAATGGGAGTATGTAAAGTCATGCATTTTTTTAACAAGTTCTTTTATCTTTGACTAATTTAATATCTTCCCGGTTAAAAATATTTTCTAATTTTGGTTTTACTATAAAGAGGTCCAGCTAATTGACTTTAGAGGTTTTAATGTAAGGTCTAAAGATAATTTAAATCCTAAAAACTTTGAAGGGTTTTTAAATCTTCTAGTTTGTCCGAAAATTATGATTTTGTACTATATGTTCTGAAGTTTAATCACTCATTTTCACTTCTAATCCTAAAATTCAATTTGATTTTTTAAATAACTTTATTTTCTTTCTACTAACTATCAAACCATTATTTATAAAAGTTCTTCAAAACATGTTCTTATGGGCTAAAACTCAAGAGGGAGAATCGCCCTGCTGGCTACTCACCACCTATGCAAAGCAATGTTCCAGTAAACACACATTCAAGCAAATGCATGATCCTACTTGAATGTCTACATGACTAACTCCGGGATCCCGAAATTACTCGACTTTCCTCACACTCGCCTAAGCCTCGTATGAGAATATTAGTTTTATTAGTGGACAACCCTTCGATGTATATATATATATATATATATATATATATATCAATTGGGCCACTCCGACGATTGATATATATTTGTTTGTGGACTACCCTCCGATGAATATATATATCAACTGGACCGCTCCGACGGTTGATATATTATTTGTTTGGACTACCCTCCGATATTTTATATTTTAGACTACCCTCCGAACCATTTTTCTTCTAGGATTCCATCTCATGCAATTATCTCCCTATAATCCTAGGATGTTCTAGTGTATATGGAATGAATGTGCCGGGCCTCCAATACAGTCTAATCACATGCAAATATATAAACATGAGTATACTCGCATAATCCAAATCACACAAGCATGTTATGCAATTATACATTTCATCACATCAAAATTAGCTCGCTTGGGCTAATGATCAATCACAAGTAATTCAATTTGAATCACTTGACCAAACACATATTTCATACAAAATATATTTTGAAATCGCTTCTCGAATAGTGAAACCTCTGCCATTATTCCCGAAAAATCACAACTCAATCCAAGCCACTTATCCCGGCAATCCACGCCTTGCTCCCGCAATCTCAATCAAAACCAATACATGATTAACAGTAAATATTTTGGAATTAAAACACCCAAACAACCCTCTAAATTTCTGGGCAGTCACGACCATCCAAGAAAATCCCAAAAATTTCCACAAATTCGGTCCCATGGTTTGGGACCGATCAAACGGCCCCTCACGGCCTCAAACCAACCGAAGCATTAGTAAAACATTTAAAATGGGAATAAAACCCAAGTAGGGAGAAAATCCTACCTCGAGGAGTTTGAAGAAACTCCCGATCCCGGAGGCCACGCATAGCCTGTCCCGCGTAGAACATTTTTCCTTCTTGCCCCGAAGACCGCCGACGGTCGGATCGTCCGCATTTCTAGAGAGAAGTGCTCTCTCTCTCTAAGATTCTCTCAAAACGGCACCCACTGCATCTCCATTTATGCCTCTTCACGTTTTTGGCTCTTAGGTTTAATGGAAGAAGAAGACACTATTTGAGTTTTTGTCATTTAGTGACTTAAACTTTCAAAAATGACCTTTACGTCCCTTCATTTCCAGATTTATCTCAAAATTATCTCGGCCGTCCATTTTCATCATTTACTCATACCACTTATGGTACATGAGTACATGCTATATATGCCTTCACGTATCGAAATCAATTTATTGCAGACCCGAAACGCGATGCCTCGAAAAACGTGTTTAATCTAACCGCCTTTAAAATTATGAAATTTTATTTGCTGACTAGATTTCATGTAGACGCATTTCAACGGTACAATCCGCTTCATTATCCGGAGATCTAGAGAATTAATTATGGATTTTTAACCGAAATTACAATTTTGTAATCGAAATTACGGTTTTGCCCTTATTCCAGAAATTGGAATTTCTCGGGTCTTACATTATATTTTGTTTTTAATCCTTTATCATCTATTTGAAAAGGATAAAGTTGTGTTAGAAAGGGAGTTCCTAAAACAATTTGATGACTTATATTTTTGACTAGTAAGAAAGAAGTTTTAATACAAATACCAGTTTTGCAAATATGACTCAGGGGTATTCTTGTATCAACCTTCAATGGATCATTACTAGCCGTTGATAACCTTGAGAAGTTTTTACAAAATATACAAGAGAATTATATATATATATATATATATATATATATATATATATATATATATATATATATATATATATAGTTATCTATATATAGATATGTATATATCTATATATATAAATCTATATATATAGATGTATATAGATATATCTAGTATATATATATATATATAGATATCTATATATCTATATATATAGATCTATATCTATTTATATATATAGATATCTATATATCTATATATATAGATTTATATATCTATATATATATATAGATATATAGATTTTATATATCTATATATTTATATATATATATATATCTATATATATATATATACATAGATTTATATAGATATATAAATCTATATATATCTATATATATACATATAGATATATAAATTTACGGCCGAATTAAATCTGACACTCTGGGCCGACTTCAACGCTGAATCGTAGAATCCAAATTACTATAGAAAGGGTAGAAATGTCAAATTTTATCAAAAAATTTGTAGGTACTAGTTCAAATACTAGTTCATCCAGGATTGATGAACAACTTAGGCATATACAAGAAAATACTCAACAATTTGAAAACAAACTTTCTGCTTTGCTAAGATTGGGAACAATACATAAAAAATTGGGAAATGCCAAAACAAAATATTAAAGAACTATACAAAATAGGAAATTTTGAATTTAAAAAAGATTATAGAATCAAAATCTCTGAAAACACACATTCAATAGGTTCTGAAACAGAAACTATTGAACTTCTAGATCTTAAAGATCTAGAACAAATACAAAAAGATAAATTCAAAATTCTACATATATAGGAGCTTGCTCCAGTAGCACCAAACCCTAACCATGTTGTTGGGACAAACTATATGCATATGTCTTCGTGATGCAAGACATAACAAATTCCAAGATTCCCTTTTAGGATTAATGGAAACAAATACATCCTTTGGACCGGTGTATTTCACTTGTTATCCAAACCTAGAGTTAGACTGTATGAATGATAAGAGCATTCATAAAGCCCTGACCCTAAATGTTCAAACTCAAAACTATGACACGGGATCCTGCATTCAGAACATACTTATAGTATACAGAGTATACTATGTGGTAATGACTTCAGTAGTCAACCCAAATTGCCTTGGTCTCACCAAAGATCAACTCTTAATTTGCGTTAAATGAAAAGAATTTAATACCATAATTCCAAAACCACCTGGGAATGTCTAACACACCTCCGAATGGAATTTAAACAACTCTTAGCTCCAAAACCTATTGAACAGCCAAAACTTTTATCCATACTTAAGACGGATAAGGAAATGTTCAAATTAATTTTGAGCTAAGAAAAGAAAAACTTTAACAAGATCATATTCGCAAGGTCTTCTAATTCTTACTTAGAAATTGTGAACTCCTTCTTAAGATCAACAGCCTGGCCAAATTTAAATCTAGAAGAAGTAGACTATTCCTCTACTATCCCAGATTTAAAATATTCAAGAAATGACCCAAATATTCAAAATTCTCCAGATAGGTCTCCAACATTTTCTCAAATGATGTCACCAAATGATGAGCCCTCTCAGCTCAACATGATGACAGCAGAGAATGTGTTTGAAATAGATAAAGAATATTTAAGAAAAGAAGCAAAATCTGAAGAACATAAAGAAAAAAGAGAATGGTTTTTCTCTAAATTATCAAACGAAATAAAAGAAAAATTTAGAAAACAATGGTATCAAACTATGGAAACAATGGAAATGAATATTCCAATGTTCACATATTTTGATATTTATGCTTCAAATAATCAAATAAAATATCCTTTTTCACAAATAAACATGTTCCAAAAGGAATGGAAATCAAATACTGCTTCTGAAAAGAAGAAAGTATCAACTCATCCTCCTTTGGAAGAAATAACCATAAAAGTCCAAGGTGTTGATGTAATAGCTTCACCTTTCAAACAAATAAATTCAAATGATGATGAAAATAGATCAACCAAATTAAAAGACATAAGAAGTCTCCAACAACAAAATAATTTTTCAAATCAAATCTTAGGAACAATTTCCTCTCAACTAAATAGAATTCCAAAGGAAAATGTTTACCAAAAACTATATCGTAAAAACCTCCAAAAGAAAAATGCTTGAAAAACTTTTATTTCAACCAATAAAACCTCTCAAATTAGGAAGATATAGTAATAATAATGATGAAATTAATAAAATATTAACACAAAAATTGGATTCAATAAGAACCAAATATCCTTCTTCTTCAAAAGATCAAATAAATTTTTTAAGTGGAACTGAAACAGAATCCTCTGCTTCAAATACACTTATAAATAATTTATCTGAAAAAGAAGATGATCAAATAAATAGATTAAAAACATGGCACCAAAGATCAAAAAATTTTACCAAAGACCCACACCTCCAGATTTACAATTTGAAGAAAGTCATTTAAACAAAACGCTTATAATTAACTGAAATATATTTGGAATATAGATGGACTTTCTGAACATGAAATTTTAATTGTTCTTCGTCAAATGCAAATGGCAGCAACTGCTTATTTGCTTGATGGTGAAGATCATAATGCTGTCCAATTACTCTTAACAGGGTTTACTGGCACATTAAGATTTTGGTGGGAAAACTTTCTAACTGATAGAGAAAGAATTTCAATTTTAACAAGTATCAATGATGAAGGTGAGCAAGATGCTATTATCACACTCATCCATACAATAACAAAACATTTTGTAGGAAATCCAAAATGCTTTGTTGAAAGAAATACTGAAATTTTACAAAATCTTAAGTGTAGAACACTTAGTGATTTCAAATGGTATCATGATGTATTTCTAGCCAAAGTAATGACTAGAGCAGATGCTAGGGCTCCTTATTGGAAGGAAAGATTTTTGTTTGGTCTTCCAAAAGCCTTAACCGCAAAATTCAAGAATCTTAAGAGATAAATATAACGTGACAAATTCCTTATGATACTCTTCATGGAGAAATCATAGTGAAGTCAAAATGAAGGTCTCAAGTTGTGTACTCAACTAAGACTTTACTTTCAACTAAAAGACTCAAAAGCTTCTAAAAGATTTAGGTTCTTTGTTCTCAATATGGCATTCAGATGCCAATTCCAATTTCCAGTCAACTTTCCAAAAATCAAACCTTATGTGGAATTACCTATAAAAATTCAAAAAATTTAAAAGATAAAAATCCAAAAACTTTGAAAACAAATGCGTGTACAACAAAGTAAAAACATCATAAAAGGAAGGATGTTTTAAATGTAATAAAAGGCACATAGCCCCTAATTGTAAAAACAAAGTAAATGTTTTATCAGATAATGAAGAAGAATATTATTCTGAGAATAATACTTCATCTTTTGAAACTGATAAATCTCAAACAAATTCTGAAAATGAAAAAGAAATTGATAAAATAGAAAATTGTTTATGTCAAGTAAACATGATAACTGCTGAACAAGAATTGTTATTAGAAATGATAGACAAAATTGAAGATAAAGAATCAAAGGCAAAATACATAAGGAAAATATTAGAACAACAAATAAGAAACCAAAGCCTGCAGTAAATTTATCAAATGCTTATCAAATGTGAAAGATATATTTCAATATTTTAAAGAACTCCGTAACTTTACAAGATTTACAAGAAGAAGTAAAACAAATGAAAATTCAAATAAATGAATTAAAAAATTATACTCAAAACTTAGGAGAAAGATTAACTGATTTAGAAATCCAAAAAGAAGATATAACAGAAGAAATAAATGAAGAAGTCGAAACTTTTGTACATAGTATGACTATTGTACAAAAACAAAGATGGTATACAAAAATAACTTTAAAAATCAATCCTAATTACAAAGCAGTTTTAATTGCTTTAATTGATTCAGGAGCTGATTTAAATTGTATACAGGAAGGATTAATTCCTACTGTATATTTTGTAAAAACTTCTCAAAGATTATCAACAAATTAGTATGATCCTTCAAGGTTCAATATAAAATACCACAAGGTCATATTTGCAAAAATGGTATTTGTATTAAAACTTCATTCTTACTAGTCAAAAACATAAGTCATCAAATTGTTTTAGGAACTCCGTTTCTAACACAGCTTTATCCTTTTCAGGTAGATGATAAAGGATTAAAAACTAAATATAAAGATCAAGAAATTCTTTTTGAATTTATAAAAGGAATAGAGGTCAAAGAAATAAATCAAGTCCAAGATTTTATTTCTTTACTTCAACAAAAACAAAAACATGTAAAATTTCTTCAAAAAGAAATACAATATAAAAGAATCAAGAAATTTACAATCAAAACAAGTCTAAGAAAGAATAAAATATTCAAAAGCAAATAAGAAAATCTTTGTTCTTCTATACCAACAAGCTTTTGAATAGAAAGCAACATATGGTTTCATTACCATATGAAGATTTTAATGAAAACAAATTCCAATCAAAGCAAGACATATTCAAATGAGTCCTAACTCCTTGAATATTGAAAAAGAGATTAATGATCTCAAATAAAAACTAATAAGACTCAAGCCATTCTCAGAAGACCCGAGAAATTCCAATTTCTCGGAATAAGGGCAAAACGTAATTTTTATTACATAAAATTGTAATTACGGTTAAAACTAATTTATTCTCAGATCTCTGGATGATCTAAACCGGATCAGACCGTTGGAATCGCCTCAAGAAAATCTGGGGCTTAGTACGCAAATTTCGTAATTTTCTCAAATGTCTAGCCGACACGCTGAGGCATCGCATTCTCGGTGTCGTAAGTCGTTCGATGCGACTTAAAGGCGCATATAACATGTACTCATGTACCATAAGTGGTATGAGTAGAGAAATGATGAAAATGGACGGCCGAAGTAGTGCCGAATATCAAATCTGAGAAAAATGGACATAAAGGTCATTTTTAGATTTGATTAAGTTACAAAAGGACAAATTAATGTATTGTGACCTTCTTCATTAAATCACAAGAGAGAAAAACGTGGGAGGCAAAAAATTGGTGATGCAGTAGCTATGGAGTTTCATTCTGTAGAGAGAGTCTTCGACTCTTTCTAGAAATACACGCACCTGACTGGATTCGATATATAGAGCAAGAAGGGGAACGTCGACGCGGAGTAGGCTACGCGTGACCCCCTGGGTTTGCAAGTTTTTGACAACCCAAGAGGTAGGATTTTCCTACTTCATGCTTTTATTCCCATTTTTAAGGGCTTTTCGATGTTTCTATTGGTTTCCGAGGTCGTGAGGGGTTGCTTGATCTGGCCCCAAAACATGGGACCGAATCTGTTGGAAATTCTGGTGATTTTTCTCACCTCCGTGACTGCCCAGAAAAATTTGGGGCTGTTTAGGTCTTTTAAATTCCAGATTTTTGCTTTAAATCATGTATTTATAGGAAAAAGGTCGGGAATGGGCCGTATGTTCGGTCCCAAAACATGGGACCGAATTGTGGAATTTTTTTACCATGAGGGCAGTCCGTAACAGTGTGTGTATGGACTGTTATGGGTCATTTTGTGATAATTTATTGAATAAATTATGCCAAGGTTTATAAGACGGGAATGGGAATGGAAATCGATTCCAAAAAGAGGAACCTGTAGAAGTGGACGCCCGCGGGACAAATCACTTACTGCTTTGGGACTCAAAACAATTCCGTTTCAGTGAAATGGATAAGAATTGTCCAAGGTTGTGTGCTCGAAATTGTATGAAATGAATGGCTTCATGTTGTATGGAATTAGTTAGGTTAATACATTAAATTAATGCAGATACAATGACACAATTACATGGAATTAAATTGTGTTATAAGCTATTGGAGATGATTATGATTTGTTCAAGTGAGCTAATTTGGGTGATGGTCGATATCATTGAATTACATGCGTGTAATTGTAGTTGATTGGAAAATATGCATATTGTCATATTGTAAATGGTTTTGAAAATGGCATAATGCATTTTCATATGCACCGGGTAACCTAGAGTTAGGTGTGCGCATGACAAGGTATTTCTTTATAAAAACGGATATGGTTATGAAAGGAATTTTTAAAGGATGATATTCCGAGAATCGGGTTAGAGACGGGCCAACAGATCACTTTTGGACGAGGACCATGACTGCTTCTAAAGCTAACCAACCAATTCACTCCTGAGGGTAGTCCCATACTTTTACCGAATACTTCGGTAGTATATTTCAAGAACAAAAGTTTTGTTTTGAAAATGATTATTTTCTCATACGTGGCTTAGGCAAGTGTGAGTGAGTCTGGTGAGACTCGTGACATGGGTGATTCGTGTAGACATTCAAGTAGGATCATGCATTTACTGAAAGTGTGTTTACTTTGAGCATTGCACCGCACTAGGGTGGTGAGAGCCCACTTAGGCGATTCTCCCATCGAGCTTTAGCTCATCTCCCGCCGTGGGAATCCCCTTTATTTTTCAGGTACAAAGAGGGTTCGAGGAGACAACTCATTTTGAGGTTGATTTTCGTTAGTTTGGCCAGGGCTTCGATGGTTTTGACATAACCCAGAGGATGTTAATATATGCTTGTATAAAAGTGTAATCAACTATGTAATTATTGGGAGAAAATTGGAGAATAGTTGTGATATGTGTTTTAATGAGTATTGGCTTGGTGAGCCCAAGAGGCAATTCTTACTCATGTCGGGATTATATCGCATATATACTGGATTGCTCAGATGTGTAAATGCAAAGTTATTTACAAGAATTGTGAGCCTGCAGAGCCCCGCACAAAGGAGACTCGCCCGATTTCTCCGAAGTGACGCGGTAACTCGGATGATCACTCGTGAACCATGGCCACGTCACCCATCCCGGTTGGGGTGTCACAATTTTGGTATCGTGAGCACAGGGTTTATAAATACCTAGAGCTTAGTGTCTATAAGCTTAGGTATACGATTACCCAGTATTCTCGAGGGACTCGTCTGTGCCACGGGTCTTAGAATGTGGAACTTAGGTATGTGAAAACCTAGGGATTGAGGAAATTGGGCTTAAGGCCATAGTCTTTAAGAGATAGAACATCACCACTTAGTGTTTGATGTGTTTAGGTATAAGATTACCTAGAAAGGTACCTTAACAAACTAGGACACGCATGTGTGTTTTGTGTGTGATCATGTGGATTAATGAATGGTTGTATGACATGTTGTATGTGTGATGGATGTTTGTGTGGTTAGGTAGATGCTGGTAGGCATGTCGAAAACAGTCCTCGGAGTTTACAATGTAAAATCAGAAAAGAAAATGAAAGTTAATAAATTTTATAAATTTATTCGCCTATTAGGTGACAGTGCAATTTTCTAAGTTGAAGAAAATCGAGAAATAAATTTTAATAAATTTATTGGTGTACTGGAAAATGAAAGAGGTACAAATAAATATATTTTTTTGGTATTTTCCGCTGGCCGAGAGAAGAAAAAAATTAAAAATGGTGCGTAAATCGTAAATGGGTTACGCCATCGGCATGAGGCCGGGCGCCGGGCGAAACAGGAGTGCAGGCCGCGCCGCGGGCATCGGGCGCGTGCACGCAGGCAAAGCGGCTGGCGCGCGCAAAGTAGCCAGAAGGGCGTCGGGCGCCGTTAGGCGCAGGCGCCGCAGCGCCGGCGGCAGCGCTGCAGGCCGGGCGCCGCGGGCGCGCGGCGCTGGGAAAGGCGGCGCGGGCATGCAGCGGCGAGCTACCGGGAGCATCTGCGCCACGGCACGCACGGCAAAGAAGACGGCACAAGAGTCAAGCCAAATTGGCCAAAGTTACAGGTTTTGTGCACTGACTCAAGCCACTGGGTTCGACTCCGGTAGTTTCGAGTCACCAATGAACATTGTTCATTGTAAAATCAATTTTCGAAAAAAAATATTTATTAAATTTAATTAAAATAAAATAAAATCAAATAAATTTGATAAAATTCTCGGTAACAAAATTTCAGAATGAAATTTTTGAAAATAAAATTTTGTTGAAAACAATATTTTAAATGCAAAATCGCTGCGATACACCGGGAAGTTACGTGGTATGATTAGTGTCTCGAGGCTGTGTTTATGCCTTAGAGATACTGTATTATATATTGACTGCCATGTTGATTGTGTAGATGGTAGGTAGAGGGCAAGGACGCCGAGGTTGTTCACTGGCGCCGGTCGCGCACCATCGGCATTCACTGCCCACCGCTTTTGATCACAGGCTCATCGAGGCCGCAGAGATCGCACACCGCACCATGTGCATGCAATAGTGAGTCGCATGGTCGAGCGACCTCGCCGCTAGACGGTAATCACCACTAGCGGAGAGGGAGGAGGGATGACACGAGGCATCCAAGATATGGGTGTCAGTACTAAGATAAGGAAGACTCCATCTTCTTCCAATCCGAGAAAGAAGCGTAAGACTTGCTTCGCAAGGATATCCGCGTGATTCGGGGCCGAGGTCATCAGACTAAGGCCGATGGGACAAAGAATGCAGGCAGATGATGTGTTATTTCGTTTGTACCGACATAAGGAGGAGGGACGCCTGCAGACAGTGATCCCGATGTTCGAATGTGCACCCTGGCCACCGTGGGACAGGAGCAGCCACGCTGGTTTCTCCATACCCTAGTATGGGCCGAGGATCGTATCGGGCCGAGGATGCCACACTAGCACTTAGTACTGCGGATTCGCCACACAGCCGTGGCCGAGCTGCAGGGCCGAGGCCACTACGATCTGTGTCGAGAGTTCGGGTCGGGCCGACAAAATGACGTGGTTACCATTGCCGCCAACTCCTACATGCTGAGGCGCAAATTGTCCTAGGAGGCAGATCTCATGGTACGTAGATCGGAGCTGCTCGCATTAGCTCTGATATGCAGGTACGCCTCTACTCTCTCGCACCGCTGACCACAGAAGGTTTTAAACTGATGCATCATGTTCATTCATTAATGCATCTTGTCTTTAGAAAAGTCGTAATATGATGGAAAAATTTTTTCCCTAGAATGTAGGGAGAGATTTGACTTTTTCTAGAGATAAGAGTTGCACAGAAGAGAAGTGCAGACCTTGTGGTGGTAGATGTATTGGTTGTTAATCTCGACATATAGGAGTTGATAAATTACTCCAAGAAACAGAATGTGGACCTTAGTCTGCCATCATACCCGACACGGGGTCTCGAGTTCGGTAAGGTTACATATGCACATGGTTGGATGTGGGAGAAGGTGGAATTTCGACGAAATTCTTTAAGGGGAGGGAGAATGTAAGACCTAGAAATTCCAATTTCGAATAAGGGCAAAACGTAATTTCTATTACAAATTGTAATTACGGTTAAAAATCCGTAATTTTATTCTCTAGATCTCTGATGACGAAACGGATTGTACCGTTGAATGCCTCACAAATCTAGTTAGCACGTAGAATTTCAGAATTTTATAAACAATGAGTCGACACGCTTTCGAGGCACGTATTTCTCGTGTGCCGTGAATCGCTTTTCACTGATGCGATTTAAAGGCGCATATAACAAGTACCATGTACCATAAGTGGAAGGAGTAGAGAAATGATGAAAATGGACGTCGAGGTAGGCAAGATCAAATCCGAGAAAAGGGACATAAAGGTGTCATTTGATTTGATTGCTACAAAAGGACAAATTAATGTATAGTGACCTTCTTCATTAAATCACAAGAGAGAAAACGTGGAGGCAAAAAATTATGATGCAAAGAGTTATGGAGCTTTCATTCTAGAGAGAGAGTCTCTGACTTCTCTCTAGAAATACACGCAATCGGGACCGTTGATTTCGATGGAGCAAGAAGGAAACGCCTCACGCTGAGCAAAGCACGCTGCACTTTGCTCAGAAGTTTTTTGACAACTCCAAGAGGCAGATTTTCCTACTTGCGCTTTTATTCCCATTTTTAAGGGTTTTTCGATGTTTCGTCAGTTTGAGGCCGTGAGGCCGCTTTGATCGGCCCTAAACACGGGACCGAATTGTTGGGGAAATTCTCGTGATTTTTCACCTCCGTGACTGCCTGGGAAAATTAGCTGTCAGTCTTTTAAATCAAGATTTTTGCTTTAAATCATGTATTTGTAGGAAAAAGGTCGGAATGGGTTGCTTGTTCGGTCCCAAACATGGACCTAATTGTGCAATTTTTATTATGAGGGTAGTCCGTAATGTGTGTATGGACTGCTATGGGTCATTTTGTGATAATTTACCAATAAATTATGTTTCGTGTTTATAAGATCGGAAATGGAATGGAAATCTTCATTCTGAAAAGAGGAACCGGTGTAGGTATGTGGGTCGCCCGTGACGTACCCACTTATTGCCGACTCCAAAACAAATTCCTTGCTCAGGTGGGAAATGGATAAGAATTGTCCAAGTGTCAGCTCGAAATCGTATGAAATGAATGGTCAGCCAGCTGGAATTAGTTAGGTTAATACATTAAATTACCGTGTTAGGTACAATGACACAATTACATGGAATTAAATTGTGTTATAAGCCATTGGAGATGATTATGATTTGTTCAAGTGAGCTAATTTGGGTGATGGTTGATATCATTGAATTACATGCGTGTAATTGTAGTTGATTGAAAATATGCATATTGTCATATTGTGTAAATGGTTTTGAAAATGGTATATCGCATTTAGTATGCACTGGTAACCTAGGAGTTAGGTGTGAGTGCATGACAAGGTATTTTTATAAAAACTGATATGGTTGTGAAGGGAAAGGAATTTCAAGGATGACATTCCTAGAATTGTCAGAGATGGGCCAACAGTACTTCTGATGATGACCATGACTGTTTCGGAAAGCTAACCAACCAATTCACCTCGGAGGGTAGTCCCATACTTTTATCGAATACTTCGGTAGTATATTTTCAAGAACAAAAGTTTTGTTTTGAAAATGATTATTTTCTCATACGTGGCTTAGGCAAGTGTGAGTGAGCTCTGTGAGGCGACTCGTGACATGAAGACTGAAGTGTGTATATCTTAGGATCACAGATTACTGGAAAGTGTGTGTTTACTTCTGGAGCACAGACCGCACTTAGGTGGTGAGAGCCCATCTAGGGCGATTCTCCTATCGAGCTTTAGCTCACCCCGGCCGTGGGACCCCTTATTTTTTAGGTACAAGAGCGCCGGCGGCATAACCATTTCGGCGCCGATTTTGAAGAAGCCGGTTTCAGGGTTTGATGGTTTCGACATAACTCGTAGGATGCTAATATATGCTCAGATAACCACATCACACATACAAACATGTCATGCAACCATTCATCAATCCATGATCACACACAAAACACACATGCCGTGTCTAGCCTTGTTCCGTGCCTTCCCAGTAATCTTATACCTAAACTTACATCAAACCACCAAGTGGTGATGTTTCATCTCTTAAAGACTATGGCCTTAAGCCCAATTCCCTGTCCCTAGGTTTTCACATACCCAAGTTCCACATTCTAACTGGGTGGCCTGCACTCCAAGTCCCTCAAGCCTGAGGTAATCATATACCTAGCTTTTATGCATTGCCACTAAGCTTCAGGTATTTATAAAACCTATACTGATATTAAGTCAGGATACCTTAACTCAATTGTTGACTATTTTCGTTAACCCGCGGAATACAAGTGGATGTCGAGTTACCCGACGTCACTTCAGAAAATCGGGCAGAGTCTCCTTTGTACGGGGAGCTCTACCCAAATACAATTCTTGTAAATAACCTGCATTTACCTGTCCCAAACAATCCAATATATATGCAATATAATCCCAACATGAGTAAATCGCTTCGCTCATAAACCAATACTATTAAAACACATATCACAACTATTCTCCAATTTTCTCCCAATTATATAACATGTTTGTGTGATTTAATTTTTATGTAGTATATTCATGTTTATATATTTCCGTATGTGATTAGACTGAATTGAACTGCATACATGCATTCCATATGCACTGAGTCATCCTAGGAATATAGAGTTAGTGCATGGTATAAGTCTAGAGAGGACGGTTCGGGAGGTACTTAAAATGTAAATCATCGGAGGGTAGTCCATGAAACTTAAAATATCAATCGTCTGAGCGGCCCAATCTCGATAATATTCATCTGAGGATAGTCCATTAAATACCTATATATCAATCGCCTGGAGCTACCAATCGATACATATATAAGATCTGAGGGTTGTCCACTAATAAAATAATAATTCCATACAAGGCTTAGGCGCAGTGTGAGAGCCGGTGAGGACTCGATCCGAGTTGGTCGTAGACATTCAAGTAGGATCATGCATTCATTGAATGTGAGTTTAATTTGGAACATCAGACCGCACTTAGGTGGTGAGTAAATTCACTTAGGTGGCGATTCTCCCATCGAGCTTAGCCAGCTCACCCCGGGTCAGATCCCCTTCGTGCACAGTGAGCGTGCGTGAAGACGCTCGCCCTTGAGGTTGGATAAGAAGAAATGTGGTTATGATATTTACATGTATTAGAATTTGAGTATTTTAATATATGTCAGATAAGAGTAAAACATTTCAACTCAAAACTATTGGATATAGTTCGATATATGTGTTGAAAGACAGCTTGATGGGCCCAAGGTCAGATGGATATATATATTGCATATATTGTCGACGATTGCGCGATATTGTGTTTTCAGGATTCGCAGTAGCCCCGTACAAAGGAGACTCGCCCGATTTTCTAAAGCGCGCTTCTGCAACCCGACCTCCACTCTCAGATTCCGCGGGTTGACGGGTAGTCAATGGACCCCCGGGATTGGGGTGTCACACATTCACCATGGAGTTGTGCAGCTTTTTATGTCCACAAAGCTTCAAAGATTGAAAGAGGAACTCCAAGGTTAGTGATAAATTATAAACCATTGAATAAAGTCCTACAATGGACAGTATCCAATACTCAGAATAAAGGGATTTAATTCAAAGGATTTATAATGCAGCAATATTTTCAAAATTTGATATGAAGTCCTGCTTCGAAAATTCAAATTAAACCAAGACAGTACAAAACAAAGATTCATTTATTTGGACATTAGTGAATGGAATGTGATGCCGTTTGGCCTTAAAAATGCTCCTTCGCACTTCCAAAATGATGAATTTAAATATTCAATGAATACACTAGATTCTATCGCTTACATTGATGATGTTCTCATATTTTCAAAATCCCTTTGAAGAGCATTTCAAACATTTTAAAAATTTTCCAAAAAATTGTAAGATAATGGTTTAGTTATTTCTCAACAAAATAAAATTGTTTCAAAATAAATATTAGGTTTCATAGATTCTCAAGATTCATCAAGGTCAAATAAAACCTATACAAAGGGCAATAGACTTTGCTAACAAATTTCCTGATGAAATCAAAGATAAAAATACATAAAGGTTTAGGTAGCCTTAATCATGTAGTCGAATTTTACTTCCAAACCTTAGGATTTTAATTAGTTTTTATTTCAAAGTTGTTAAAGAAAAACCATCTCCTGGGTCCGAGGAACATACCCGTAGTCAAACAAGTCAAATCCCAGGTTAAGGAACTTCCTTGCTTAGGTATCCTTCATCCTGATGCCTTTCCTATAATAGAGACATGCCCCAAATATAGGATATGGTGGAATCTTTAAAACAAGATTAAAACAAAATTTCAATTGTTAGATTTCATCTGCATTCGAGGGTCCACAATTGAATTATTCAACTGCTAAAAAGAAATTTTAGCCATTGTTTTATGTATCTAAAATTTTTAAAGTGATGTTTTTAACAAAAAATTTTTCAAGAGTTGACGCAAAAGTAAAAGAAATATTGCAAAGATGTTCAAAACCTAGTTTCAAAATGTGACATGATATGTTTTATTTTATCTCGTTTTATTTTGAAATTGGATCAGACAAAGGATCTTCAAATGTTTTACCTGATTTCCTTTCACGGGAATTTTTACAGGGAAAATGAGCAAGCAAAAGCCAGATCCTATCAAACCTACTTCAAAGGCCTCTTATGCAATGAAAAGGCCTCAAACTTCAAATCGTTTCGAAGTTTTGGGGAATACCCTTAACCCTTCTTTCCAAACTCCAACTCCGAAATTTGCATACCAAACAAAAGAACAAAAATTGTTACTACAAGTCTTAGAACCTGATCATTTATCAGTTTCTGGTGAAATTGAAATCAAAAAGATTTTTCAAAACGAGAAGTATTTCATTTCCAACGAAATACTCAAAACCCGTGAAATTCTACTCGAATTCATACTGTGAGATACGAGTTCGCATAAATTTCATGTCATGAACCCTGAGGGTAATGACATAGCTTATTCAAAATGCAAAATTTTGAAAGTCATTAATGAAAAGGATTGGGGTCAAAATATTTTTACACATAAAAGACTTTCTGAGCATTTTGATCCTCAAACCTTTGATTTTTATGATTACAAAAACGCTTGGTATCATACATTTCAGACGTCAAAACTCATTCCCGGTTTTTTAACCTGAATGAAAAAGTTCAAAATCTTTTCCAAATTGGTTTCAGAATGGTGGTTTTTATGGAGCTGGTCCAACATTTTTTGCCCCCAGAATCATCAAAAGTTTTGATTACTTCAATCAAATTTCAGGAAAGCTTTTCCCTCCCCGAATAGTGCTATTCACTCTTCTTTGTTCTCACTCAAGTGATCTCGATTTTCATACTGGGATTGTGTACCCACCAATCCCATCCAAGCCCATTCCCTAACTTTTTGGCTAGGGAATTCAAAATCAAATGGTGGGCCGCCTTCAAAATTTCAGAAGCCCAAAGCTTTGATGCTGTCAAAAGATGGACTGAAGCCCAAAAGCCCAAGTTGAAAAAGCCTTCAACCTCAAAGCCCAAGGTACCTATTTGGTCCCAACTCGTTCGCCCACTTCAAAATCCTCATTTCCTTCAAATTTAGCATACAAAGAACGCCTCCCAACCCGGGAATCCGATCACCCATCAACCTCTAATACAAGTGGATGTCGGTTACCCACACTAAATTCCAAGTAGTCTCTTCGCACGAGAGCTCTACCCAAATACGTGACTCCGGTGATACTTGTCCCAAATGGGATTCAATATAATCCCAACATGAGTAAAACGGCCTCGGGCCCATAATACAATACTATCATAATATATCCAAACTATATCCAATAGTTTCAAGAGTTAATAACCATTTTTATACAAATATATATTAAAATGAAAAGCATTCTAATACATGTATAATGTGACACCAAAGCCACATCCCGCTTTCTTCTAAAATGCTCTCAAGGACGACCGTCTCCTCTCACGCCCCCGTACCGTGAAAAGGGATCCCACGACGGGTGAGCCAATGCTCAAGAGGATAATCGCCCCAAATGGGCTACTCACCACCTAAGTGCGCTAAGTAATGTTCCAATTTAAACAAACATTCAAGCAAATGCATGATCCTACTGAATGCGTCTACATGACCACCGTATCCCGAGTACTTCATCGATTTCACACTCGCCTAAGCCCGTGATGAGAATTATCATTTTATTAGTGGGCAACCCTCCGATGAATATATATCAATTGCGTCCCGACGTATCGATATATATTAAATTACATGGATTCACCTCCGCCGAATATATATCAACTGGGCCGCTTCCGACGATTGATATATTATTTAGTTCGACTACTCCTCCGATGAATATATATCAACCGGGTCGCCCGACGGCTTGATATACTATTTAGTTTGGGCTACCCTCCGAGCACTACCATTTTTAGACAACCCTCCGAACCATTTAATATTTTAGACTACCCTCCCAACCTTTTCCCTTCTGGGGATCATCTCATGCACTAACTCCTATATTCCTAGGATGTTCCAAAGGCATATGGAATGCATGGGATGCCGCCCAACTCAAATTAATCATACGCAAATATATAAATACGAATATATTCGCATAAAAAATTAAATCACAAACATGTTAGTGTAATTATCATTTCACGCATCAAAATTAGCTCTCGGGCTAACGTTAAACACAAAGTTAATTCGATTCACTCATTTAACCAAACACATAATTTACGAAATATTCTGAATATTGTTTCGGGAATAGTGAAACCCCTCACTACTATTCCCGAAAGATCACAAATCAATCCGCTCACTTAGTGAACTAAATTCACGGCCATTCCCGCCCAAATTCAATCAAAGCATGATTTACACTCCAAACAAACCTTTTACACTATTGGGCTATGGAGCGCTCACGCCAGT
The DNA here is from genome assembly GCA_016808115.1 of Tetrastigma voinierianum. NCBI lineage: Eukaryota > Viridiplantae > Streptophyta > Magnoliopsida > Vitales > Vitaceae > Tetrastigma > Tetrastigma voinierianum. Next base: position 656,197 of record JAEQBH010003299.1, read on the forward strand.
TCCATTTGGTTTCAAAATTTTACTCCATTCGGTCCCAATGTTCGGGATCCCACCAAACTAAGACCCAATGGCCCCAACCGACCCAAACATCTCGAAAAGTACTAAAATGGGAATAAAACCCAAGCAGTGAGAAAATCCTACCTCACTAGCTCACAGTTCCTGATCCCGAGTCCACGCGTAGCTTGTCCCGCGTAGAACATTTCTCCTTCTTGCCCAGAAGACCGCCGACGGTCGGATTTGTCGTATTTTTAGAGAGAAGTTTCTCTCTCTATAAGGGTTCTCTCCAAAAGCCACTTACTGGATCTCCAAAATAAAGCTCTCACGTTTTTTTTTGTTTTGCTAAATGAAGAAGATGAGTGACTATTTGCTATTTCGTCATTTAGCTCATTAACATTCCAAAAAATGACCTTTATGTCCCTCTTTTACTGTGACCTATCTCTAAGACTACCTCTGGCCGTCTAATCTCATTATTTCTACTCATATCACTTATGGTACATGAGTATATGCTATATGTGCCTTTCACGTGATCGAAATCGATTTACTTGCGACCAAATGTGATGCTCAAAACGGCTCTGATCCGACCAAGTTCAAAATTCGCGAAATTTTACGCATAACTAGATTTCGCGAGACGATCTCCAACGATACAATCCGCTTTCGCCATCCAAGATCTAGAGAATTAATTACTGGATTTTAATCGAATTTCACTTTCGTAATTGAACACGATTTTGCCCTTATTCCATAAATTAGAATTTCGGGTCTACATTCTCCTCCCTCTCTAAAGGAATTTCATCCGAAATTCGAAACGATCATTATCAAACACATGCATATGCAACGTGCACTCTATCACATGCATGTAAACTACCGTTAAACGCTAAACGACTAAACCAATGATCTTCATCCCTAAACAAGAAGGATAAACGGCCCGCACGTGCTATCCTTCGCGCCCCACGTGACCTCCACCTACGCGCCGCCATAGCACTCACTACCACGGTTCAAGGCCGCAAAACCCGATAACGGGGCTATCAACACGTAGCCACACCGGTCCCCTCCTCCTCAAGGTCCCATCCGTGACAACCCTCAATCCGCCCCCAACCCACCACATGAGTCGGATCCGAGTGCATGCACTCCCGAGCATGGAGACGTGAAACACCGCGGACACTGGCCGCGTCGGGCGATAACGCCAACCTGGGCACGCCATTTGTCTATCCTCTCGAGCATCTCGAAGGTCCAATGAACCCCAAAGGATAGCTTCCCACGCGAACCCGACTCACTCTCTCTTAGGATTCACCTTCAAGGAAACGTGATCACTAACCTCGAATCCTAAGGGTCGACGTCGCACACCTTACAATTTTCCGTATAAAGGCTCCGACAGAGAAGACACTATTGCATCAAGCTCACCTTTCCTCGTGGCGTCTCAACTGCATCAGACCAGTGTCGAGCTCCCTCTCCCACCGTCCAAATATAACGGGTGATCTACATGGCCTCCCATACAATGCCTCATATGGTACCATTCGTATATTCGCCTGTTAACTATTGTTGTAGGCGAATTCCACTAAGGGCAATTGCTCCTCTACCCTTATGACCCAGGACACATGCTCACAGCATGTCCTCTACATATGTATATAATCCTCACAACGTATATCCCTACACAACCCTTACTTCAGGTGTAAATGACCTTCAAGGTCATAATCATCGATAATCCAATGGACTGGTCATCTTAGTCCATGTCATGAATGACTTACATACCGCAGCCCCATTAGCTCAACAACACCCAATGCAATTTCCAAAGGGTATCCAAACTCGAAATACCCCGACTTAATACTCAACTCTCACTATTTGATAACCCGATCGGCATGTTTTCTATCTCATTACATAACTTCTACCATACTTCAGCCTCTACATTTCCTGATTCAACTATGAGTCTTCATTGAACGTAGTCCTAAAGACAACTCAACCCTCATTCACCAAGAGTGGTGAATGATCGTACCGTGCACCCACACCCGACTCTTAGCGATGATACCATGCACACGAATGCGATAATGCCATAATGTGGCACCCAATCCCGGGGTCCACCATGAGCAGAATCTCAGAGATCTCTCACTCATAATCTCGACCAAACAGGTCAACTCTCACCCTACACCCTAGGGAAGAACATCTATTCCTAGCTTCTCAAAAGGTCTAACTCTAAGCTCCAAACCCAAGGCCGTGGTTTGCTATGACAACCCGCTAAGGTCCCACCATCGACAACTCGAGGGCTATCAATTCATCCATGTCAAGCCTCGACATCTTACAACCCATAGGTCTACTATCCTAAAGTCCACTACGATTCCATCACAAGAACTTTGATCCGTCCCTCGACTCGATCACACTCCCACTTTCGCTAATTTCAGGCCGGGCTGGAAGTGCTTCGCATGGCACCCCCCGAAACTAAACTAGTTCTCTAACCCGCATCAGGTGTGAAGGAATGGAATCAGATACTTCTCCCGCCCTACTTGGCTAACTAGATCCGCATTGTCCCAAGTCTTGGGATCCCCGCTTCTCGGCAATCCTGACACTCATGTTCAATCCCGGCCCTAAGACTTAAACTAGTAGAAGTGTAGTCTTTCCGCCTCTTCCCGAACTAGGAGAAAGCTAATCCTCCCTCTTGCTACCAACACCCATATCCCGAGTGTTCCAAGTATCCTCTAGTGATACTCATGCTCCCACTCTAACAGGGAGTAGATCAAGGTGTCATCCACGAAGACTACGACAAAGTGATCTAAATAGGGTTGGAATATCCTATGCATGAGATCCATGAATGTCAGCTGGGCGTGATACGCCAACCAACATCAGAAACTCATAGTGTGCCCATAACGCGTCCTAAACGCTGTCTTAGGGATATCCATATCCCTAGATGTCCATATCCCAACCTCTGAACTAGCGGTAATCAAAGGCGGTCCATTCTCGAGCAGATCGCATTCCTCTCAACGAATTTAACAAATCAATCCCAAGGCAAACTGGCTCTCCGACTGGCAACTCTGTTCAATCTGAGAGTTGTCGCATGCTCATGTTCCTACTCTTCTTCTCAACTGAAACCTCTAAGCTCATGGCAGCGTATGTGCCTGTCACAACCTCTCGTCCAAGAGCTCCCGTGAGGCCGGACTCAGTCTTACAACTCAATCGTGCCATCCTATAAAGTGAAATACAGATGGGTTAAATACTGTGGTGTAATCGATAATCGGAAGTCTACTACTCTCCGCGGAGGTAGTCCGTAGCTCATCCGAAAACATCCACATACCGCACACTACTCGAGGTAGATCTAAGTCCGGCTCCTCCTCGCCCTTCAGGTAAGGCTCGCTAGCTAACTCCGCCAATCGCCCTTGCAAGATTTGACTCATATACCGCCCGGCAAAATGTGATGTTTGCCCCTCAATCTACTATACACGAAAATTGCCCCGCTGTATAGGGCGTAATCTTCCTACGCTTTCACAATCGATAATCGGCCTTAAATCACCGCCCAATCCATCCCAAAGCATTTACATCGAACTCGACACGCCCATAATCCTCAGGTCCACTGTGAGTAGAGTCCTCGAGATCTCCAACTCACAACCTCGACATATCATCCCTAGTCTCGCCCTAGTCCCTAGGGGAGAACTCACATACAACGACTCCTCTTGTAAGACCCGAGAAATTCCAATTTCTGGAATAAGGGCAAAATCGTAATTTCGATTACAAAATGGTAATTACGGTTAAAAATCTATATCACTCTTCTAGATCTCTGATGACCTAAAACGGATTGCACCGCTGGAATCGTCTCACGAAATCTAGCTAGCACGTGAAAAATTTCGCACTCACGAGATAAATGAAATAAGACGCTTTTCGATAAGATCGCGCTCGGAGTCGTGAAACGGTTCGACGGACGAGCTGCACAATAGCATGTACTCATGTACTCATAAGTGGTATGAGTAGAGAAAATGATGAAAATGGACGGCCGAGGTAGCCGAATATCAAATCTGAGAGCAGGACATAATGGGCACATGAGAATTGATCTAAGTCACTAGGTGCCAAATTAAGGAATAGTGATCATCTTCATTAAAACCAATGGAGAGCAAAACGCGGGAGGCCATTTTTGATGTTGAGCTGTGGGGTTTAAGAGAGTTTTAGAGAGAGAGGGTGCTTCTCTCTAAGATCACGGGAAATCGGACCGTTGGATTTCGACGGAGCAAGAAGTGGAAACGCTCTAAGGAGCAAAGCACAGGGATCCCTGGCTTATGAAGCTGATAACCCCAAGAGGTGCAGGATTTTCTCCCTACTTGTGTTTTATTCCCCATTTTTATGGCTTTTCGATGTTTCGGTTGGCTTGGAGGCCGTGAGGCCATTTGATCGGTCCCAAAACATAGGACCGACCATAGGTACCTCTGGTGATTTTCTCCCATCCGTACTGCCCAGAAATTAGGGGCTGTTTGGGTGTTTTTATTTCACCAAAATTGCTTTAAATGCATGCTTGATATGAGAAAATGTCGGGAATGGGTGTTTGATCGGTCCCAAAACTTGAGACCGAGTTGTTAGAATTTTTTTTGGGATTTTTGAGAGGCCGTGGATCAGCCCGTAAATAAGTGGGCTGTTAGTAGTCTTTAATTGGAAATTTTTCATTAAAATGCATGTATTTGTATGGAAAAAGGCCGGAATGGGTTGAGGATCGGGTCCCAAAACATGGGACCGAATTGTGGAAATTCTTTTTGAGATTTTGATTCAGTCCGTGAATGCCCGTAAACCGCTGTGGTTGCTGTGTTAGAATTCTTATGGAATAAATTCTATTTCGTGATTGTGAGATCTAAACGATGGAAATCGGTTCCATCAAGAGGAACCGTGTAGAAGTGTGGCTGTTCCGTGACAGCCCACTATTTCTCGTTTTGGGACTCAAAACAAATTCCTGGTTTGTGATAATTAACAATTGTCCATGTGTTTGCATGAAATTGTATGAAATGAGTGACTCGATTTGGTGTGGTGTGAAATCAATAGTTAATGCTTAATGAGGATTATCGATGAAGTCACAATTATATGGAATATAATTGTGTATGTATAGGCTATTGGGAATAAAGATTAGGATTTGCTCAATTATATGGAATATACTGTGAGCATAGCCATTGGAGATGATTATGATTTGCCCAAGTGAGCTAATTCGGGGTGATGGTCGATATCATCAATTACATGCGGTAATTGTAGTCGATTGAAAATATGCATATCACATATGGTGTAAATGATTTTGAAAATGGTATAATGCATTTTCATATGCACCGGGTAACCTAGGAATTAGGTGTGAGTGTACATATGCATTTTATAAAATGGATATGGTTGCGAAAGGAATTTCACAGATGATATTCCTATAATCATTTAGACGCACGTATCACTTCGGGACGGCACTTGCACATCGCTTTTGGAAGCTCACCAACCAATTCACCTCGGAGGGTAGTTATTTCGGTAGTATATTTTCGAGAACAAAAGTTTTGTTTGAAAATGATTATTTTCTCATACATGGCTTAGGCGAGTGTGAGTGAGTCGGTGAGGACTACGTGACAGCAGGATGACATGTAGACATTTAGGAAATGGGATCATGTATTTGCGAGTGTGTGTTTACTTTAAGAGCATTACTGCTTTGCACTTAGGTGGTGAGTAGCCCACTTAGAGGCGGGTCTCTGCAGGCTTTAGCTCATACAGGTCGTGGGACCCCAGTACAGGTACATGGAGCGCTCGAGAAGACAATCCATTTTGAAGAAGCCGGTTTGTGGCTTGATGTTTTTTTGGACATAATATGTATTAGAATTGTAGATTTTAATATATGTTTGTATAAAACAAAAGTGTTATCAACTATTGAATTATTGGGAGATAATTGAAGAATAGTTATGATAATTGATTTTATAGTATTGGTTTATGAGCCAAGTGCATTTACTCATGTTGAGAATATATTGCACATATTGGACTGTTATTTGGGACGGTCGCCTTGAGGTTATTTATAGGTCTTGTTTTTGGGTGAGCTCCGTACAAAGGAGACTACGCAGATTTTCTAAAGAGCAAAGCCGGGTAGCTTAGGCCTCTACTTGCCGCCCATTCCGTGGGTTGTGGTGGTCAGCGGACCCGGGTTTTTGGGCGTCACACCTCCCTAAGGTCTCTAGAGGTCCTTGCCATTTCCACCATATTTGGGCCTCACTCTCTGGCTAGAGCGTGGCTAGTCTAATCTGGTCGTGTCGGAGGTAATCTCCACCCAGCCTCTAACACTTTCCTAGTTACGTATGAACCAATGGTACACCCACTTAAATCGGATCTTTCCCCACCGCGAGATATTCGGAGGATGATACGCCTAAACCTCGAAGGTTACTAGGATCTTCTGTCTACCTGCTATACAGGCACATTAGCTATAGCATTGACATGTACCTCGGCCTCGGCAAAAGTGTGCGATTAAACCTTTGGTGGTGCTTGACCGGACCAGTGGGCGTCCTCCGTGTCCTAGTCTCACACTACAGCCATTTTACCGCGATTAACATGTGGCAAGAATGCGTTTTAGCTTTTCATTTTAGGTCTAACTAGTAATGTGGATCGCGATTACTAATAGACTTGACAACCCTGAACTGACCCGTTCATTTCCTAAGTGGAGCTAAATTTCAACCACTCGATTTATTCATTTTAAATGGAGTTCTAAACTTTCTTGTTCATTTTAAAGTACCCCGAATCCCTAGGTCATATCCTAACCTTAGCATTCACCCTTTTCACCTATCGCATTACACCATGCATATAATTTAAATGCACTTAACCTCACGGCGCAATCACCCATTTCAACGGTAGTTAAACCAATACGATATCTCTAAGGCATAAACACATTACGAGACACTAATCATACACACCTAACCCGGTGTATCGCGATCAATTTTACGCTTCAAATATTTCAGCAAATTTTATTTTCAAATATTTTATTTTAGCAATTTTATTTTTCGAAAATTTTATCAAAATTTATTTGATTTTATTTTTATTTAATAAAAAAATTCGAAAATTTATTTTCTGATGAACAATGTTCATTTCTTGACTCGGGGAAAATCTTAGGGTTGAAAAAGCGGTTTGAGAAAATCCAAGTCGAGTGCAGGGTGCACCGGTCTGGCACGGCCGGCGCCGGCGCCGGGCGCGCGCCCGGCGCCCGGGCGCGCCTTTGCCACCCGGCCCGGCCACGCCCCGCGCTCCGCGCGCGCCGCGCCTGGCTGCGGCGCCACACTTGGCTGCCCAGCAGCCTCACAGCTCGCTCGGCGAGCCTACGGTGCGCCTCGCCCGGCGCCCGGTGCCCGGCGCCTTCTTTGCGCCCGGTACCACCTACCCCAGCGCCAGCATCCGGCTGCGCTTCGCCTACGCCCGGCGCGCCCCTGCTTGGCGGCCTAGCTGCCTAAGCCTTCTGTCCTGTCGGCCCGAGGTGTATTGCGATACAAATTTTCCTCACTAGCCTTGCAGCCTGTTGCAATACAATACCTTTGTATTGCGGCCACGGCTCTCCGGCCCGACCCTTCTTGCCCAGTACAACTGGCATACACAAGCTTCATTCTGCGCAATACCAAAGCTGTGTGCAATACAAATGTGGCGCCCCCCCAGAAAGCCCAGGGGTCCGTTGACTACCGTCGGCCGTAGGAGATCTGGTAAGAGGTCGGGTTGCAGACGCCACTAGAAAATGGTGAGAGTCTCAACTTTGTACGGGAGCTCTGATTACAAAACACACATATCATCCCCAAGCAGTCAATATATGCAATTTATACAAATATGGATAAAAGCATTCTCCCGAGCCCATGCAACAATATCCATAAAACATATACAAACTATGAATCCAACTATATCCCCAATAGTTACAGAGTTAATATTTTACTCTTAAACAATACATATATTAAACGTAAAGGGTTCTAATACATGTATACATCATTAAGCCCTGGCTTTCTTCGTTTCAACCTCTTGGGCGAGCCGCGTCCCATACGCTCACATTACTGTAAAATAAGGGGGTCCCATATTGAGATGACAAAGCTGATAGGAGAATGCGCCTAAGTGGGCTACTCACCACCCCACAAGTGCAGTGCAATGTTTAATTTAAACAAACATTCAAAAGCAAATGCATGATCACCACTTGAATGTCTACGTGACCAACTCCCGGTCCGGCCTGCATGGCCTGCCACTTTACTTTAAGCCTCGTGAAATTATTAATTTATTAGTGGGCAGCCCTCCGATGAATATATATCAATTGGGTCGCTCGACCCGATTGATATATATTAATTGTTGTGGACTATCCTCAGATGAATAAATATCAAAGGGCGCTCAGAAGCGGTTGATATATTCTTTAGTTGTGGACTACCCTCCGATGAATAAATATCGAAGCGGGCGCTCTGACGGTTGATATATTATTGGTTGTGGACTACCCTCCAGATGAATAAATATCAGCGGGCATTTCAGGCCGGTTGATATATTATTTAGTTTGGACTACCCACTCAGATCTCATTTAATATTTTAGACTACCTCAGAGACCACTTTCCTCCCAGACTCGTCTCATCGCGCTGCTCTATAATCTAGGATGTTCGGTGCATATGGAATCATGTATGCTAATTAAATACAGTCTAATCGCATGCACAAATATATAAACATGAATATATTCGCATAAAGATTAGATCACACCTGAAACATGTTATGTAATTATCATTTCAACGCGTCAGTTGTCTCTTGGGCTAATGTTCAAACCTGAAACAATTCGATTCGAATTACTTAACTAAACATACATAATTTTACGAATATGTTCTTGAATATTGTTTAGGGAATAGTGAAACCCTCGGTTACTAACTAGATCACAAATCAACGGTTCATAGTGAACCCGAATTCACGGTATTCCGACCCAAATTCAATCAAGCATGATTTAACTCCATACCCATTTTTCCATACCCACGGCCATGGAAGCGATACGAACACTCCATTTTGAACTCAAAAAATTGTATTAATTCGGTCCCGTGTTTGGGACCGTCCAGCAACTAATGGCCTCAATCGACTCAAACATTCGAAAAACACTAAAAATGGGAATAAAACCCAGTAGGGAGAAAATCCTACCTCAAAAGGAGTTTTGAGGAAGAAACCTGATCGGGCTTGCGCGTAACTTTGTCCCGCGTAGACATTTCTCCTTCTCGCCCAGAAGGCAGCGATGGTCGGATCTTCATTTTAGAAAGTGCTCTCTCTCTCTAAAATCTCCCAAAATCCGGTTCTGCTCCTCAGTGTTAGCACCTTCGTTTTGTGCTTTTTAAGAAGAAGGCGACACGGTAGCTCTTTTGGCATTATTCTCATTTTAATCAAATTTCAAAAAATGACATCTCGTCCCTTCTTCTCGATTTTGACATTCGGCTCTACGCCGTGGTCAATTTCGTGTTATCTCCTTCTACCCATGGCATATGAGTACATGTTATGTTGGCTTTCGTCGGCGTCGGCCAGTTTTACGGCACTTTCGAAGCGCGATGCATCGAAAAAGCGTCACGGTGGCTTGTCTCGGCCAAGTGCGAGAATTTTGCGTGCTAAGCGGCAGATTTGGCGAGGCGATTCAGCGATACCGATCAGTTTCGGTCGTCAGGTGTAAATTGGTATTCTGAGACTTTTATGATAATTATAATTTGTAATCAAAATTACGATTTTATATATTCGAAGTGGAATTTCGCAGGGTCTTACAAATTTTTTTTTTTCTCTCTGTCTAAACTGGGCAGTAGCCCTTCAAAATTTCTGCACCAAAAAAAAAATTTGTTTTTCATTATAAATGATTTTTTTTTTCCAAATATTGGAAAAATCTCTAAAAATCACTAAAAAAAATCATTTTTTTTCCCACACTCTTTAATACTCAAATAAATTTATAAAAATTTATTTAACCCCTTTTTCTTAAATTTTACACCATATAAAACCTTAGAAAATTTTTCTCACCTCATAAATAAATTTACTTAATTTATTTTCTTGATTTTTCATTGAAAATTTTCTCCACTCAAATAGAATTTATAAAAATTTATTTTCTTCCATTTTCTTCAATTTTACCACTTGTAAAATGTGAAAATCTTTAACTAATTTACTAAATAAATAAATTTGTAAAAATTTATTTATTTTGGCTTTAAAATTTCTTCTCATTTTTAACAATCTGACTAAATTTAGAAAAATTTATTTATTTAATTTTCTTCGAGTTTTACCTTGTAAACCTTAAAAGTCAATTTCTTCTACTATCTAGGCAAATAAATTCTTCAATTCTTTATTTGCTCATTTTGTTCGAGTTTTTGCTCCTTTGTAAAAACCTCTTAAAAAACTTTTCCCAACACATCATGGTTGTCCCAGGTGCTAACCACTAAACACACAAACCATACACAATACAAATCATGTTATACACACAATCGCAAATGATTCACAAAATCACACAAAACGCATCAACACTGCGTTACTTGCGTAGTGTCCTAGTTTCTGATAAGTGATTTTCTAAGGTAATCTCATGCCTAAACTTCGACATCGAACCACACTGAAGTGGTGATGCTCTCACTGACTAAGGCACAAGCCCCGAATCCTCAATCTAGGTTTCCACGTACTGTACTCATCAAACCACCTAGTGGTGATGGATACCCGACCGAGCTCCCTAGGTATTCGTAATACCTAAGCTGCGATACCAATTTGCGAGCTAGCCAGGGGTCGGGTTGACTACCGTCGACCCTCGAATACAAGTGGATGTCGGGTTGCAGACGCCACTTGAAATCGAGCGAGTCTCTTTTGTGCGGAGAGCTCTACCCAAATACGATGCCCTGCGTGTCTACTTGTCCCCACAGCAGTTGTATAATCCCGACATGAGTAAAACGGCCTCTTGGGCCATAATACCAATACTCGTCACAATATATCAAACTATATCCAATAGTTTCAGAGTTAATAAACTACTCTTATACAACATATATTAAATGAAAAGCATTCTAATACATGCTATACAATGTGACACTAAGAAGCCACGTCGACTTTCTTCTCAAAAGCGACCTCCAGGGCCGAACCGTCTCCTCGCACGCTCCCACATTTTTGTAAAGGGGATCACGGCGGGAGTGAGCTAATCTTTCGATGGGAGAATGCGCCACCCCAAATGGGCTACCACCACTAAGTGCGGTCTGTGTTCCCGATTTAAACAAACATTCAAGCAAATGTGATCACGCGAATATTCTACGTGGCCATTTCGGATCCGTCTTCCTTTGACTTCTACCCGCTCTCATGCAAGCCTCATGTAAAAATTATCATTTTGTGAGTGAGGCAGCCTCAGATGATATATATAATTGGGCGTCAGGCAGTTGATATATCAATGAGTATTTGTGAACTACCTAAATGAATATATATCAGCCCCAGGCGTAGCTCCGACGGTTGATATATTTGGACTGGACTACCCTCCGATGAATATATATCAATGAGCGCTCAGGCGGTTGATATATTATTTAATTTAAGGCTACCCTTGATAATTAACATTTTAGACAACCCTCGAACCATTTAATATTTTAGACTACCCTCAGACCTTTTCCTCTAGACTCATCATGCTAACCCACTATATTCCTAGGATATTCCCGGTGCATATGAATCACATGTATGCAGTTCAACTCGATCCCAATCATATGCAAATATATAAACATGAATATATTCGCATAAAAAATTAAATCACACAAACATGTTATGTAAATTATCATTTGCCAAAAATCAATTAGCTCTCTTGGGCTAATGTTCAAACACAAGCAATTCGATTCGAATTACTTAACCAAACACATAATTTTATGAAAATATATTCTTGAATATTGTTTCGGGAATAGTGAAACCCTCGGTTACTATTCTAGAAGATCATAAATCAACCGGTTCACTTAGTGAACCCAAATTCCACAATAAATTTCCGAAATACGATTCAATCAAGCATGATTTTAAAACAAACCCCTTTTACACCATTTTCAGTCATGGAGCAATACGACTGCTCCATTTAATTTCAAATTACCAATTAGTTAAATGTTTGGGACCGATCAACTGACCCCCTAATAGCCCCCAATGCATTTCAAACATTGAAAGTGTAAAAATGGGAATAAGCCACAGTGGGGAGAAAATCCTCAAGGTTGAAGAAACTCGAATCCCGGTCCATGCGTAGCCTGTCCCGCGTAGAACATTTCTCCTTCTTGCCAGAAGGCGCCAATGGTCGGTTGTCGTATTTTGGGAAAGTTTCTCTATAAGGAGTTCTCTCAAGCCACTTACTGGATCTCCAAATAAAGCTCTCACGTTTTTTGTTTGCTAAATGAAGAAGATGAGTGACTATTTATATTCAATTATTTAGCTCATTAACATTAAAAATGACCTTTATGTCCCTCTTTTACGGGTATTCGGCACTACCTCAGTGATCGATCTCATTATTTCTCCTCATATCACTTATGGTACATGGTATATGCTATATGTGCCTTTGGTAGCATGAAAATCGATTTGACACCCAGAAATGTGATGCCTCGAAAAGCGGTGTGGAGCTCATTGTCTTAGAAAATTCACGAGGATTTTGCGTGCTAACTAGTTTCGGCGAGGAACGATTCCAGCGAAATACAATCCGTTTCACCGTCGAGATCTGAAATTAATTCAGTTTTTTAATCAAAAATTTCACTTTAAACCAATTAAGGTACGATTTTGCCATATATTCCATAAATTGGAATTTCTCGGGTCTTACATGCAGGGCATATCTCGAAAAGTCCAGAAGATCACGTGAAACACTCTCCAGACTGGCGACTCGGACTCGGATGAAGAAGATCTGGCAAGCGGCCACGGCCTTCCTCCGACCAGCGAAGACATAATGCTACGGTCTCATTACCCAACTCAGCGAGGTAATGGGAATGAAAATATTTTCAAGCCTTTGCCTCGGAGAAGAGCGTTTCAGATTAAAGCAAATCTGGATCGCTTTTCTTGATTGTGAAGAATGGAAAATCACGGACCCGCAGTGGTGTGATAGCATCTTGGATCATTTCAACGATGGTTGACAGTTGTAGTCTCTATAAGCAAAAGTAAGCCTCTTACGAGAGTAAGCCTGATAAGCAGTCAAGATACTCAAATGCCACTGGAATCTTCTTAAAGTTAATACCTAAATGTCATAATGTGATCTATTGTGTGGACGTCGAGATTTATTCAGTCGAAAATTTCCACATATAAGGGGTTGTCTCGCAGTGGAAGCGGAATGGATTTTAATGAAGGAGAAAGAGTTAGGAAGCTCGAAGGCTTGTTGTATCCGACTCATCCTTTGTTAAAGCTTTCCTGAACAAAAAGCTTTCAAAGTTTGTAAGTTTACAAAGTTCAATATATTTCAATTCAAATTTCAATACTGTTCTTGATTTGATTCAAATATTGCATACTGTTTGCATGTTTATTCAAATATCTTCAACTTCAAATAGTATATCAAGCTGGAAACCTCAAACCTCTTTGAACCCCTGTGGAGTTTAAACGGAAACATAATTTAGTGTAAGACCCAGAAATTTAATTCACGGAATAAAGACAAAATCGTAATTTCGATTTCAAAATTGTAATATCGATTAAAAATCCGTAATTTATTCTCTCTAGTCTCAGATGACGAAGCAGTTTCCGTTGGAGATAGTCTCGAAAAATCTAGTTATACGTAAAATTTCATAATTTTCCGAGGCAGTCGAATTTACGTTTTCGAGGGCATCGCGGTTCGGGTCGTAAATTGATTTTACGATGCGCGAGGCACATCTCGCATGTATAATGTACCATAAGTGAGTATGAGTAAGAAATGATGAAAATGGGCGAGTAGTCTTGAATATCAAATACGAAATGGAGGGACATAATGACATTTCGAATTTTTTGATTTAAATGTAAAAATGCCAAAATAATAATAATGCATCTTCTCCTTAAATGAACCAAAGCAAACATTGGGAGCAATTTGAAGATCAGTAGCTGCCATTGTTAGAGAGCTTCTAGAGAGGGGTGCTTCTCTCTAGAGAAATACGAGGCGATCGGACTGGTTGGATTCGACAGACAGAAGGAAGAACGTTCTGCAGCGGGCGGCTGCGTGGACCCGAGTTGAGTTTTGTGGCTTCCGAGGTAGGATTTTACCACTGCTGCGTTTTATTACGTTTTGAAGGTTTCGTGTTGTTGGTTTGGGTGAATTAGGGCGTTTGATGCGGTCCCGAACATTTGGGACGAATTAAAGTACTTGAAACCAAATGGAGCAGCCACGTGGCTGCTCCATGACTGAAATGGTGTAAAAGGGTTTGTTTGGGTGCCGTCGTGCTTTGATTGAATTTGGGCGGGAATGGCCGTGGAGAAGATTTCGGGTTCGCTAAGTGAACCGTTGATTTGTGATATTTCGGGAATAGTAACCGAGGGTTTCGCTATTTAAAACAATATTCAAACCTGTTTTCGTAAGAATTATGTGTTTGGTTAGTAATTAGTCGAATTGCTTATGTTTGAACGTTAACTTCCGTGAGCTAATTTTGGTGTTTTGAAATGCTAATTTCATAACATGTTGTATGATATATTTTTATGTAAATATATTCATGTATATATATTTGCATGTGGTTTAGGCTGTATTAGGCGGCATCGTGCGTGCATATCTTGTTGGGACACACAGGATTTTAGGGTGAGTCTGAGACAGAGTCACAGAAAAAGGTTCGGAGGGTTGTCTGTAATGTAAAAATGATAGGTAATTGCGTAATATATCAACCCCGTCGGGCGGCCCGGTTGATATATATTCATGGGGTAGTCCTGAGCTCAAATAATATATATCAATCGTCGGGCGGCCCCAGGTGATATATTTGTAGTTTGTCCATATGTATAATAATTCTCATACGAGGCTTGGCGAGGTGTGAGAGAGTCGGTGTGAGGACTCGGGATCTGGGTTGGTCATAGGCTATTCAAGAGTAAGATCATCGGCTAGCAGATGAGTGTTGTACGAAGCACGTTAACGGCTGCATAGGTGATGATATACGCAAGGCGTTCTCCTCTTGACATCACCCCGTCGTCTTCTGTATTTCACGGTACGGGCGTGCGAAGAGGCTTTGGCTTTCGTCTGGAAACGAATTAGAAGAAAAGCGGACAATAACAACTTGACTTTGATATCTCGCATGTATTAGAATTTTTCTAATTTTAATATATGTTGTATAAGAGTAAATTATTAACTCCTTTAAAACTATTGGATATATAGTCAGTTACTGTAGTATGATGAGTATTGTTTATGGGCCCAAGTGGCCATCTTATTCATATCAGGAATATATTGGACTGCTTCGGGATGTGTATTCATGTGTTATGGAGATTGGGCAGAGCCCCCCACAGCCACTCGCCCGATTCGTGAAATGCTCGTCACCCGACATTCACTAGAAAGTATTCCTCGCGGTCGACGGTAGTCAATGGACCCCCGGTTTTTGGGGTGTCACATGTTGTTACAACGCCGCCATACTTTTGAAGATTTCAAAATTACTGTTACTCTGCTCAAATTTTTAATATTTACTGTTCAAATATATATATGTTCAAATTGTCAAAGGTCCTGGATTCTACACTTATGGGAATCACCACCGACCACCGACCACTGGATTTACGGGCCGACCAACGATACACCGGGCCACTAACGCGAATCGTAGGAACTGGCAATTACTTTGAAAGAATATAAATGTAAATTTAATCAAAAAATTTGTAGGTACTAGTTCAAATACTAGTTCATCCAGGATTGATGAACAACTTAGGCATATACAAGAAAATACTCAACAATTTGAAAACAAACTTTCTGCTTCTATATAGAAGATCGGGAACGTACTAATAAAAATTTGGAAATGCCAAAACAAAATATAAAAGAACTATACAAAAATAGAAATTTTGAATTTAAAAGATTATAGAATCAAAATCTCTGGAACACACATTCAATAGGTTCAAACAAACTATCGAACTTCTGTATCTTAAAGATCTGCAACAAATACAAAAAGATAAATTCAAAATTTACATAGAGCTTATTCGTGTGAAGAAATAAACCCTTAACCAAAGTTAGTGGTTAGACAAACCTATATGTGCATATGTCTTCGTGATGTAAAGACATAACAAATTCCAAGATTCCCCTTTAGATTAATGGAAACAACATATCCTTTCGGGACTTGTATTTCACTTGTTATCCAAACTCTGTAGTTAGACTCGTATGAGATAAGAGCATTCATAAAAGCCCCTCTAATTCCTAAATGTTCAAACTCAAACTACATACTGACTTTGATTCAGAACATACTTATAGTATACAGAGTATACTATAAAGTAATGACTTCAGAAGTCAACCCAAATTGCCTTTTGTCCTCACCAAAAGATCAAACTTTAATTGGCAAGCAAATGAAAAGAATTCAACAAATATAATTCCAAACCACCTTGGGAATGTCTAACACAAATTCTCACTGGAATTTAAACAATCCCAAATTTAAACCATTGAATGTACCAAAACTTTTATCCATAATAAAAGATGGACAAGGAAATGTTCAAATTAATTTTGAGCCAAGAAAAGAAAACTTCAATTTTGCCTTTGATTCTTTATCTTCAATTTTGTCTATCATTTCTAATAACAATTCTTGTTCAGCAGTTATCATGTTTACTTGACATAAACAATTTTCTATTTTTTCAATTTCTTTTTCATTTTCAGAATTTGTTCGAGATTTATCAGTTTCAAAAGATGAAGTATTATTCTCATAATAATATTCTTCTTCATTATCTGATAAAACATTTACTTTGTTTTTACAATTAGGGGCTATGTGTCCTTTTTGACCACATTTAAAACATCTAACTTCCTTTTTATGATGTTTTTTACTTTGTTTGTTTTCAAAGGATTTTTTGGATTTTTTATCTTTTTTAAATTTTTTGAATTTTTTATAAGGTAATTCCCTATAAGGTTTTGATTTATTGGAAAGTTGACTAGGTGGAATTGGCATCTGAATGCCATATTGAGAACAAAAAGAACCTAAATCTTTTTTAGAAGCTTTTAGGTCTTTTTTAAGTTGAAATTGAAGTCTTAGTTGAGTACACAACTTGAGACCTTCATTTTTGACTTCACTTATGATTTCTCCATAAGAAAGAGTATCATAAGGAATTTGGTCTGCTATATTTATCTCTTAAAGACTTGAATTAAGTAGCTAAGGCTTTGGAAGACCAAACAAAAATCTTTCCTTTCCAATAAGGAGCCCTAAAGATCCGCCTAGTCATTACTGCTGGGAACACATCATAGATACTCATTTGAAATCACTAAGTGTTCTACACTTAAGATTTTGTAAAATTTCAAGATTTAAACAAAGCATTTTGGATTTCCTACAAAATGTTTTGTTATCAGATGATTAGATGTGATAATAGCATCTTGCTCAATTCTCTACCAACATATTTTGTTAAAATTAGAAATTCTTTCTCATCGCTAGAAAGTTTTCCACCAAAATCTTAGTGTGCCAAGAAAACCCGTTAAGAGTACTGATTAAAGATTATGATTCACTCATCAAGCAACAAGCAAAGCTTTGTCGCCATTTTTTGCATTTGATTTAAGAACAATCAAGATTTCATGTTCGAAAGTCCATCTATATTCCAAGTTATCATATTTCACGCTTATTATAACCAAGTGAGCTTTAAATGACTTTCTCTTCAAATTGTAAATCCGAGGTGTGGGTCTTTGCAAAAAAAAATTTCGATCTTTAAGCTGCTGTTTTTAATCTATTTATTTGATCATCTTCTTTTTCGATAAATTATTTATAAGTGTATCTGCAGAGGATTCCGTTTTCTGCCCCATATCTTTAAAATTTTACTTCATCTTTGAAGAAGTTAAGGATATTCGTTCTATCAATCCAATTTTTGTGTTAATATTTTTATTAATTCATCATTATTATTACTATATCTTCCTAATTTCCAGAGGTTTTATTGGTTGAAATAAAGGATTTTCTAACTGCTTTTTTCTTTTGGAGTGTTTTTCAAGTATAAGCTTTGGTAAACATTTTCCTCTCACCTATTTGAACAGAGAGGAAATTGTTCCTAAGATTTGATTTGAAAAATTATTTTGTTGCTGACACTCTCTCTCTTTATGTCTTTTTAATTTGCTGGATCTATTTTCATCATCATTTGAATTTATTTGTTTGAAAGGTGAAGCTATTACATCAACACTCGACTTTTTATGGTTATTTCTTCCAAAGGAGGATGAGTTGGATATTTCTTCTTTTTCGTAGCATTTGATTTCCATTCCTTGGAACATGTTTATTTGTGAAAAAGGATATTTTATTTGATTATTTGAAGCATAAATATCAAAATATGTGAACATTGGAATATTCATTTCCATTGTTTCCATAGTTTGATACCATTGTTTTCTAAAATTTTTTTATTTCGTTTTGATAAATTTAGAGAAAACCATTCTCTTTTTTTTCTTTATAAATTCTTCTCAGATTATTCTTTTCTTAAATATTCTTTATCTATTTCAAACACATTCTCATTGCCATCATGTTGTCGAGAGGCTCATCATTTGGTGACATCATTCGAGAAAAATGTTGGAGACTCCATCTCGAGAATTTTGAATATTTCGGGCTGGTTTCCTTGAATATTTTAAACTGGATAGCAGAGGAATAGTCTACCTTCTTCTAGATTTAAATTACCGAACATTTGATCTTCTAGAAGGAGTTCTAATTTCTAAGTAAGAATTAGAAGACTCACAGGCGAGATCTGTTAAGTTTTCTTTCGCTCAAAAATTAATTTGAACATGTCCTTCGTCCATCTCTATTATGGATTAAAACAATGCTCAATAGGTTTTCGAGCTAAGAGTCATTAAAATTCCATTCTGGAGACCGTGTTGCTGTACATTCCCGCGGAATAGGTTTTGGAATTATGACTGTTGAATTCTTTTCATTTGCTTGCCAAATTAAGGTTTGATCTTTCGCGAGGACAAAAGGTACTGGGCTGAATTACCAAGTCATTACTTTCTATGCATACCGTGATACTATAAGTATGTTCCCCATTCAGACTGATCCATGTCGGTAGTTTTGAGTTCGAACATTTAGTGGTCGTGGCTTTATGAATGCTCTTATCATTCACACAAAGCCTAACTCTAGGTTTGATAACAAGTGAAATACACCTCTGGCCCAAAGGATGTATTTGTTTCCATTAATCCAAAGGAATTTTGAATTCATATGTCTGCATCACGAAGACATATGCATATAGGTTTGTCTAACCCTAACCTGGTTAAGGGTTTGGCTGCTACCTGAATAGCTCCTATATGTAGAATTTTGAATTTATCTTTTTGTATTTGTTCTAGATCTTTAAGATCTAGAAGTTCAATAGTTTCTGTTTCAGAACCTATTGAATGTGTGTTTTCAGAGATTTTGATTCTATATTGCATACTGTTTGCATGTTTATTCAAATATCTTCAACTTCAAATAGTATATCAGCCGAAACTCCTTAAACTGAACTCTACCATGCGAGTTTAAAAAACAAGAAACTGAGCTGGTTATAACGCCTTTGGCTACTTTTGAAGATTTCAAAATTAACAAGTACTCTACTCAAATTTTTAATATTTACTGCTCAAATATAGATACGTATATATAACCTCTATATAGATATATATAGATATATAAATATATATATATATATATATATATATATATATATATATATATACATCTATATAGGCATTTATATATCTATATATATATATATAGATATATAGATTTTATATATCTATATATATATATAGATATATATATATATATATAGATATATAGATATATATATATATATATATATAGATATATATAGATATATATATGGTATATCTATATAGATATATATATATATATACATATCTATATATAAAAATATATAGATATATAAATATCTATAATGATATAGATATAATATATGATATAGTGATATATATGGTATAAGATATATATATATATATATATACATATCTATATAGATATCTATATATATAGATATATTTATATATATCTATATATCTATATATATATATATGTATTAGATGTGTATATATATAGATGTGTATATATATATATATATATAGATAGATGTGTATATATATATATATATACATATATATATATATATACATATATATATATATATATATATATATATATCTATATATATATCTATATATATATAGATATTATCTATATATCTATATAGATATAATATATATCTATATAGATATGTATATATATATATATATAGATAGATGTGTATATATATATATATATATATATAGAAAGATGTGTATATATATATATATATATATCTATATATAGATATCTATATATCTATATAGATATATCTATATACATCTATATATATAGATTTATATATATAGATATCTATATATAGATTTATATATATATATATATATTTATATATCTATATATATCCAGATAGAGAGGTTATATATACGTATCTATAAAATTTAGTATATATTCTATAGTGTTATATATACGTATCTATATATATAGATACGTATATATCTATATAGATATATCTATATAAATCTATCTATATATATATATATATATATATATAGAAATATAGATATCTATATCTATATATATATATATATATATATATATATATCTATATATCTATATAGATATCTATATATATATATAAAATTCATATATCTATATATATATATAGATATATAAATCATATATATTTATATATATTTATATATATATATAGAGTATAGATATTCATATATATAATAAATATAGATATATATATATAGATATCTATATATCAGGAGATTAAAAGATAAAAAAATCCAAAAAATCCTTTCAAAAACAAAACAAAAAAATAAAAAACATCATAAAAAGGAAGTTAGATGTTTTAATGTGGTCAAAAGGACACATAGCCCCTAATCGTAAAAAAACAAGAATGTTTTATCGTAGGGAGCACGAAGAAGAATATTATTCTAAGAAGAATATTATTCTGAGAATAATACTTCATCTTCTGATACTGATAAATCCCAAACAGAATCTGAAAAAGAAAAAGAAATTGAGAAAATAGAAAATTGTTTATGTCAAGTAAACATGATAACTGCTGAACAAGAATTGTTATTAGAAATGATAGACAAAATTGAAGATAAGGAATCAAAGGCAAAATATATAAGGAAAATATTAGAACAACAGAATACGAAACCAAAACCCAGAGTAAATTTATCAAATGCTTATCAAATGAAAGATATATTTCAATATTTTAAAGAACCTGCAACTTTACAAGATTTGCAGCGAAAAATAAATGAAAATTCAAATAAATGAATTAAAAGATTACACTCAAAACTTGGGGAGAAAGATTAACTGACAAACTAAAAAGAAGATATAAATGTATAATAAACGAAGAAGTTGAAACTTTTGTACATAGTAGACTATTGTACAAAAACAAAGATGGTATACAAAAATAACTTTGAAAATCAATCCTCGACATAAAGAAGTTTTTATACTTTTAATCGATTCAGAGTCGATGAATTGTATACGTGAAGGATTAATTCCATCAGAGTATTTTGTAAAATCAAAGATTATCAACAAGAACATCCTTTGAGTTCAATATAAATACCACAAGGTCATATTTCAAAATGGTATTTCCTGTATTAAAACATTCTTACTAGTCAAAAATATAAGTCATCAAATTTGTATTAAAATTTCGAGCTCTTTTTATCTTTCTTCTGAACTTTGTTTGATTTGTAAATTTTCTTCAGAGCTGAGCTCAAAATTTCTACTAAATTACATTTTATTCCTTCAAAGTACTAAGATTCACATAATGCTGGTCACCCCAAAGGTATCCGTTTTGGTCACCATAATCCTGTATGAGGTCTATGGTCCCAGGTGGTGGTCCCACTATGGTAGAATCAAAATTACTGAAGCAGGTAGAAATGTCAAATTTTATCAAAAATTTGTGGGTACTAGTTCAAATACTAGTTCATCCAGATTAATGAACAAATTAGCATATAGCTTAAAATATCAACACCTCGAAACAAACTTTCTGCTTCTATAGAAGATCGGGAACAAGACATCAAAAATCGGGAAATGCCAAAACAAAATATCAAAGAACTATACAAATAGGAAATTTAGCCTCAAAAGATTATAATCAAAATTTAAAATACACATTCACAGGTTCCAACAACTATCAACTTCTGTATCTTAAAGATCTGTGAACAAATACAAAAGATAAATTCAAATTCTACATATGAGCTATCCAGGTAGCAGCCAAACCATTAACCAGGTTAGGGTTAGACAAACCTATATGCATATGTCTTCGTGATGCAAGATATAACAAATTCCAGGATTCCCTTTTAGGATTAATTGTGACGCCCCAAACTCCGGGGTCCGTTGATCACCCGTCAACTCACGGACACAAGGAGGCTCTGGGTTACCCGACGCCACTTTAGAAAATCTGCGTAGCCCCCTTTGCACGGAGCTCTACTCCAAATACAAACCTCGCATAAACCCGCATTTACCTCGTCCCAAACCGTGACGCCCCATCCCGGTGTGTCCGCTGACCACCACAACCTCATGGAATTCATTTGTCTCACGCCAGGCAACATGTTCAAAATGGCCACCGGGCCTACACGTCATGCTCATAAAATGTATATTTTATACAAAAGCATTTATTTACATAATTGTATTTAATTACACTTATACAAAACTCGGTTTCTTGCCCATAATTTTAAAAAAACAAATAAAATGATAAGGTAAGGCCGATTTGGCCATTTCTTCGCTCTAAGGTCCCTGATGCGTCCCATCCCCATCAAGGCCTCACCAATTAAAAATATATTCTACGACTGTAATGAGCAAAGCCCAAGCAGGCGAATTTTCCTACTGTTACTCCCCACCTAAGTCAAGAACAATGCAATGGCCACGCGATATAACTCATGCTAATATATCACTCATGTATATATTAACAATTTAAATCTCATACATCATGTTATTCGGGCTTTATATTAATAACATAAACTTAGTCACATGGGCTAAGGGCACAATCCGGCGGCTCGTCTGGAATGTACCCCACAATTTCACAATCAACATGTTATTCACCCATGGCAACAACACACATCACACAATCACACAAATGAAATCCGCGGACTCCATTCAAAACCACAATTGGGTGATTTATTCATTCATCTTAAATCTTTTGGAATCAAATCACGCCGTCCCGCCAACAACACCCCACCCATTACAAGACCCCTTACAAAAAGTAAAACAAGTAGAGAAAACCCCTACCTTCTCTAGCCTGTTCGAAACTCCCTAAACCTGAGTCCACACGTCATTCCCTCTCAGAACAACTCTCCTTCTTGCCGCGAAAAGAATCCGACCTGTCGGATCGCTACAAACCCAGAGAGAAGGAAGAGACTCTCTCTAGAAAATGAGATCCAAGACCTCCCTGATCTTTTCTTCCTTCCCTCCCTACGTTTCTCGCTTTTGTTTCTCCCATTTCTCTTCTTTTCTCTTTCATTTTCTCACTTCTCCCCATTTTCTCCTTCTCTCGATTTTCTCTCCTCTTGATGATTCAACGTATGGGTCACGGAGGAAGCTTCCTCCTCCCTTCCCTAACCATTTGTGTGGCTATCAATTTTCCCTTCATTTTCTTTTATTTCATTATTTCTATCTTTACGACATCACCACTCATATGGCTTTAATGCAGCCATGACCATTCCCACACATGGCTAATTGCGAAATTACTTCTTTCAATGCCAAGTGGCCACCCTCTGAGGTGCCATGTGGCATTCTCTAACCTTGCCATGTGTCATCCGACACCTCACGCCGAAAAACGTGAACCCGACTCATCTCTAATCCAACGAACCCGACGTGGTAGCTAGATTTCTCGCGAGACGATTCCAACAGCTGGGAAGTCCACTTCATCATCCGAGATCTAGAAAAATTCCTGATTTTTACCGAAATTACCATTTTATCCTTCCCAGAAATATGGATTTTCCGGTCCTTCACACAAACAAATTCAATATATGCAATATATCCAATACGCCTACTAGCCCATAAATGCGACTCAATGTACATACCAACTATGAAACCAACTATATACCCAATAGTTACAAGAGTTAATACTTTTACTCTTAAACAATACATATATTAAACGTAAATGGTTCTAATACATGTACAACCACCAAAGCCACATCCCGGCTTTCTTCACAATAAATCTCTAGGATCGAGTCATTCCTTCGCACGCTCCCGTATCTGCAGAAATAAAGGGGGATCCCACGACCCGGGTGAGCTGAAGTTTCAGAGGGAGAATCGCCTAAGTGGGCTACTCACCACCTAAGTGCGCGCAGCAATGCTCCAAAGTAAACACACACTCAAGTAAATACATGATCCTACTCAATGTCTACATGATCACCCCATGTCACGAGTCCTCACTCGACTCACCTCACACTCGCTCTAAGCCATGTATGAGAAAATAATCATTTTCAAAACAAAAACTTTGTTCTTGAAAAATATACTACCTAAATATCTCTATGAAAATATGAATTACCTCCGAGGTGAATCGGGTTATGAGCTTTCCGAAATGTACCATGGTCCTCATCCGAAGTGATCCGTCGTCCATCTCCCAACCCAATTCTTCAATATCATCCTTGAAATTCCTTTCGCAACCATATCCGGCTTTTTATAAAATACCTTGTCATGCACTCACACCTAACTCTAGGTTACCCAGTGCATATGAAAATGCATTATGCTATTTTCAAAACCATTTACACAATATGACAATAGCATATTTTCAATCAACTACAATTACACTCATGTAATTTAACACATCACTCATCACCCAATGTAGCTCACTTGAGCAACTCATAATCATTTCCAATGGCTTATGCTCACAATTATATTCCATATAATTGAGCAAATCACAATCTTTATTCCCAATGGCCTATACATACACAATTATATTCCATATAATTGTGACCTCATGTTAATCCTCATTACATTAACTCATTGATTTCTACACCACACCAAATCAAGTCACTCATTTCATACAATTTACTGACAATTTCAGCCCAATTATCACAAAACCCGGACTGCTTTACGCCTCCCAAAATGCAGTAAGTGGGTCAGTCCACTGGCAACCCACACTCACATCTGCCTTCCTCATGATGGAACCGATTTCCATTCCCAATTCCGGGCCTCCTAATCACCAAAGCATAATTTATTCATTAAATTATCACACAGAACTCCATAATACCATACACACACTGTTACTGACGCCTCACGGTCAGGGCCTCCACACCCTATTCCATGCTGGGATCGATCAAACACCCATTCTCAAGATTTTCATATCACATGCATTTAAAGCAATTTTGGTGAAATAAAAACACTAAACAGCCCCTAATTTCTAGGCAACACATGGGAGAAAATCACCAAGAATTTAACACCGTGGCCCCATGTTTCGGGATCGATCAAACGGTCCTCACTTACCTCAAACCAACCGAAACATCAAAAAAACCCTTAAAAATGGGAATAAAATGCAAAAGAGGGTAAAAATCCTACATCTCGGGAGCTGTCAAAAACCAGCAAACCCGGTCCACGCGTAGCCTCGCCTCGCGTAGAACGCTTCTCTTCTTAATTGGTCGAAATCCAATCTGGCCCGATCATGAGATAACCTAGAGAGAAGGGGAGGCTTCCATCCCCTAAAATGAAAACCCCATGTACTAATGCATCCAAAAAAATAAATCCCACGTTTTTGCTTCGATTCAAGGAGAAGAAGACTATTTACATTCATTCCTCTCAGAATTTAAAATTTCCTAAAATGACCCTTTATATCCCTCTCTTTCTCGTATTTGATATCTCTAAGACTATCTCTACTGGCCCATTTTCATTATTTCTCCACTCATACCACTTATGGTACATGAGTACATACTATATGCGCCTTTCGTCGCATCAAAAAACGACGACTTATGACCAAATGCGATGCTCAAAACGGTCGATCCGACTGTCTTCAAAGAAATTGCGAAATTTACGTGGCACTAGATTTCTCGCGAGACAAGTCCAATCTGCATAACTGCTTTCACATCCGAGGTTCAGAGAATTACCTGACGGATTTTAACCGTAATTAAAATTTATAATCAAATTACTGCTACCTTCCTTTATTCCGCAAATCGAATTTCTGCCCACATTAATTAAACAAATACATCCTTTGGACCGGTGTATTTCACTGTTATCCAAATCTAGAGTTAGACTATATGAATGATTAGAGCATTCATAAGGCCTTAACTCTAAATATACAACTCAAAATTACGATACTGATCCTGGGGATTCAGAACATACTTATAAGATACGTAGCATACTATAAAATAATGACTTCAGTAGTCAACCAAAATTGCCTTTTATCTTCACCAAAAGATCAAACACTAATTTGGCAAGCAAATGAGAAAAATTCAACAGTCATAATTCCAAAACCAATTCCTTGGGAATGTTTAACACAGTCCTCTGAATGGAATTTCAAACAACTTCTAGCACCAAAACCTGTAGAACAACCCAAACTCTTATCCATAATTGAAGATGGACAAGGAAATGTTCAAATTAATTTTGAACCAAGAAAAGAAAACTTAACAAGATCATACTCTGCAAGGTCTTCTAATTCCTATTTAGAAATTAGAACTCCTTCTAGAAGGTCAAATGTCTACCAAACTTAAATCTAGGGAATAGGCAGAGATTATTCTTCTTACTATTCCGCATTTAAAATATACTAGAACTCGAACCAAATATTCAAAATTTCTCCGATAGCGTCTCCACATTTTCTCAAATGATGTCACCTAATGATGAGCCTTCTCAAATTTCAACATGATGACAAAGAACGTGGTAATTGGAATAAGATAAAGAATATTTAAAAAGAAGCAAAATCAGAAGAACATAAAGAAAAAGAGAATGGTTTTTCTCTAAATTATCAAACGAAATAAAAGAAAAATTTAGAGAACAATGGTATCAAACTATGGAAACAATGGAAATGAATATTCCAATGTTCACATATTTGAAAGTTATAAATGAAAAGGATTGGGGTCAAAATATTTTTACACATAAAAGACTTTCTGAGCACTTTGATCCTCAAACCTTTGATTTTTATGATTATAAAAACGCTTGGTATCATACATTTTGTATCAGGCCAAAAACTCATTCCTGGTTTTTTAACTGGAATGAAAATGTTCAAAAAATCTTTCCAAATTGGTTTCAGGAATGGTGGCTTCTTATGGGAGCTAATCCAAACATTTTTTGCCCTGAAATCATCAAAAGTTTTGATTATTTCAAATCAAATTGTGAAAGCTTTTTCCCTCCTGGAAACAGTTATTCACTTTTCTTTTGCTTCACTAAGTGATCCTCTCGACTTTGTCGGGATTTGTGTATCCACCAATCCCATCCAAGCCCATTCCCGCATTCGCTGTGGAATTCAAAATCAAAATGGGGCGGGCCGCCTTCAAAATTCTGGCCCAAAGCTTTGATGCTATCAAAAGATGGATCAAGCCCAAAGCCCAAGTTGAAAAGCCTTCAACTCAAAGCCCAAGGCAACATTTGTCCCAACCTATGCCTCGCCCAATTTCAAAACTCATTTCCTTCAAATTCAAAGATACAGCAGATATCTCAAAAGTCCAAGAAGATGCAAAGAAAACACTCTCCAAACTCGTGGCCGACCGCACCGATGAAGAAGATACAAAGAAGACAACCTTCCTCCAAAGAAACGAAGACACGTGGGGCTACTGGCCTCCCATACACTCTCGGGAAGAATTCGAATGAAAATATTTTCAAAAGCCTTTGCCTCGTGAGAAAAGATGCTCAAGAATCTAAAAAACCCAAATCGATGCTTTCTTTCCGATGCATTCAATGAAGAATGGAAAATCTGGACCCACAAATGGTGTGATAGCATCTTGGATCATTTCAAACGATAGTTGACAAGACTGGCTGTCTCCCACGAACAAAAAGCAAAGCTCCACTTGCTAAAAGACAACTGGCCGATTAAAAGCAAATTGCTCTTCAAAAGCAAAGGTGACTCTCAAGCAAGCACCTTCAAAGTTGGTGACCAAATGTCACATGATCCATCGTGTGGACGCCAAAGTTTTATTTCAAGTCCAAAAAAATTTCCATATAAGGATGTGGGTTATCTCCCCACAAAAGTGTGATAAGTTTTAAGAGAGATGTAGAGCTAGAGAGTAGAAGCTCGAGAGCCAGATTCAGCCTCATCATCGTTAAAGCTTTCCGATCAAAAGCTTTCAACTAAGTTTGTAAGTTTTCAAAGTTCAATAAATTTCATTTCAAATTTCAAATACTGTTTGAATTTTTGATTCAATTATCGGTGATAACTGCTTCGTGATAATTGCTCAAACATATTCAACTTCAAATAGTATATCAGCCGGAAACTTCAAACCTCCCCGAACCCACTAGCGCGGGAGTTTCCTGACAGAAACCCGCCGTTAAGGCGCCGCCGTGATTTCTTTGAAGATTTTTTTCATCAAGTATCGCCAAATGGTATCATGATGTATTTCTAGCCAAAGTAATGACTAGAGCAGATAAATTAGTTAGCGTTGGAGAGTAGATAAAATAAGTCATACCATTTGAAGATCCTTTAATAAATTCAATTTCAAAATCAAAACATAAAATAGCTATTATCCGCAAAAATCAAGCTTAGTAAACTAGGTTTCAACATCTTTCGCAATATTTCAGATTAATCAACTCTTTAAAAGAAATTCTTTGTTAAAAACATCACTTTGAAATTTTAGTCG
The DNA here is from genome assembly GCA_016808115.1 of Tetrastigma voinierianum. NCBI lineage: Eukaryota > Viridiplantae > Streptophyta > Magnoliopsida > Vitales > Vitaceae > Tetrastigma > Tetrastigma voinierianum. The sequence continues at coordinate 684,959 of JAEQBH010003299.1, forward strand.
CATAAACAATGGCTAAAATCTCTTTTTAACCGTTGAATAGCCTATCCGTGGCCCACTCCAAATGGTCTATTAAATCTAACAATTCGAAATTTTATTTTGAAAATTCGTTTTTAAGATTCCACCATATCCTATGTTTCCGAGGCATCCTGCCCTATTATGTGAGTGCTTCCGCGGCGATACCTAAACAAGGAAAGTTCCTTAACCTGGATTTTGACTTCTGTTTGACTACCCGGGCATGTTCCCTCGTAATTGTGGTAAAAGATTTTTCAATCCTTAAAATAAAGGCTTAATTAAAATCCTATGGTTTAGTAAAATTCACTACATAGTTAAGGCTTCAGAAACTAGAATCGTTTTATCTTTTAATTTCATCAGAAATTTGTTAACAGTTATTATTCTTCGTATAGGTTTTATTTGACTCGATGAATGTCACAACTTAAAACTATATTTGTTTGAAACAATTTTATTTTCAAGGTGTAACAACTAAACCATTATCTCCATTACTCTTTGAAAATTTTTTAATGTTTGAAATGTTTCCTCTTCAAGGGAATTTGAGTAATATGAGAACATCATCAATGTAAACAATAGAAAATTTAAATAGACTATCAATATTTCATTCATCAGTATTTTGAAATTGGTGAGTATTTTTAAGGCTAAACTGCATTACATTCCATTCATAATGGTCCAAATGGAACTCAGAATGTCAAGTTAGACTGCTCTTCTCGTTTAATTTGACCTGGTTGTAAAACTTAATTTCATATCAAATTTTGAAAATATTGTTGCATTATAAATCATTTGAATTAAATCCTTTTATTAGGTGTATTGGATACCTAATCCATCAGAGGGACTTTTATTCAATGGTTTATAATTTATCACTAACCTGAGTTCCTCTTCAATTTCGAGGCTTGTGGACATAAAAAGCCGCACTCCATGGTAGAATGGCTTCGGGTCTTATTAGTTTTTTATTTAAGAGATCATACCTTGCAATATTCAAGGAGTTATGGACTCATTTAATAAAATCTTGCTTTAGTTGGAATTTGTTTTCATTAAAATCTTTTTCATGCTGGTAATGAAACCATGGCACGCTTTCTATTCCAAAAGTATTTAAAAAGGAAGAACAAAGATTTTCTTCTTTCTATTTGCTTTTAAAGTCATTTTTTATTCTTTTCTTTGAACTTGCTTTTGATTGTAATTTTCTTTCATTCTTTTATATTGTATTTCTTTTGAAGAAATTTTATATTGTTTTTGTTTTTTGTTAGTTAAAGAAAATAAAATCTCTTGACTCGATTTATTTCCTCGACTCTATTCCTTTTATAAATTCAAAAAGAATTTCTCGATCTTTATATTTAGTTTTTAACTTTATCATCTACCCGAAAGGATAAAGCCGTGTTGGTAGAAACGAGTTCCTAAAACAATTTGATGACTTATATTTTCGACTAGTAAGAATGAAGTTTAATACAAATACCATTTTTGCAAATACGACCATGGTATTTTATAGCTGAACTTTCAAAGGATCATTACTGAGTTTGATAGGTCTTTTGAGAAGTTTTTACAAAATATACAGTAGGAATTAATCCTTCCCGAGATACAATTTAAATGTCGCTTCGCCTTAAAAATGCTCCTTCGTAATTTCAAAATATGATGAATGAAATATTCAATGAATACACTAGATTTTCTATTGTTTACATTGATGATGTTCTCATATTCTCAAATTCCCTTGAAGAGCATTTCAAACATTTAAAATTTTTTCAAAAAGTAGTAAGAGATAATGGTTTAGTTATTTCTGCAACAAAAATAAAATTGTTTCAAACAAATATTAGGTTTTTAGGATTTGACATTCATCAAGGTCAAATAAAACCTATACAAAGGGCAATAAACTTTGCTAACAAATTTCCTGATGAAATTAAAGATAAAACATAGTTACAAAGGTTTCTATGTGACGCCCCAAAACTCCGGGTCCGTTTGACTACCACAACCTCGCTAATACAAGTGGAGGCTCTGGGCACCCGACGCCACGAAAACCCGCGTAGTCTCCTCGCACGGAGCTCCACCCAAATACATAACCCGCATAACCCCGGGTCTCCAAACAATCCAATATATGCAATATATATCCTGATGAGTAAAATTCGCTCTCTCGGGCTCATAAACCAATACTCATAAGATCAATTATCATAACTATTCTTCAATTATCTCCCAATAATTCAATAGTTGATTACACTTTTATACAAACCCAACATATATTAAAATCTACAATTCTAATACATGTTATGTCCAAAAGAACCATCAAGCCACAAACCGGCTTCTTCAAAATCAACCTCAAAACGAGTCGCCTCCCTCGAGCGCCTGCACCGAAAAATAAAGGGGGTCCCACGATGTGCGAGCCAAAAGCTCGTGAGGAGAATCGCCCCTGCGGGCTACTCACCACCTAAGTGTAGTATAATGCTCCAAAGTAAACACACACTCAAGTAAATACATGATCCTACTTGAATGTCTGCCATGATTACTCCCACATGTCACGAGTCCTCACCGACCACTCACACTTGCCTAAGCCATGTATGAGAAAATAATCATTTTCAAAAACCAAACTTTTGTTCTGAAAATATACACCGAACATTCTGCACAAATACGGGACTACCCTCCGAGGTGAATTGGATTGCGAGTCTTCAAAATACCATGGTCCTCATCCGAAATGACTGGTCAGCTCATCTCCCAACCCACCCTCCCGAATATCATCCCGTGAAATTCCTTTCGCAAACATGCCCGTTTTTATAAAAATACCTTGTCATGCACTCACACCTAATTCTAGGTTACCCAGTGCATATGGAAATGCATTATGCCATTTTCAAAATCATTTACACAATATGTCAATATGCATATTTTCAATCAACTACAATTACACACATGTAATTCCACACTCAATCATCACCCAATCTAGCCTACTCTGAAAGCAAATCATAATCATCAATAATGGCTTACAACACAATTTAATTCTATATAATCAAGGGCCATCAGGTTAACACTCAAGCATTAACTAATAATTTTGATCGACCAATCCTCCAAATTAATTTCTACACATACTAAGCCATTCAATTCACACAATTTCAATGCCAAACACACGGACCTTTACGGCCATTTCACACAAAACCCTGACTTTTTTTAACAAGCCCCGAAATCCCAAGAAGGCTGTCCACTTCGCAGCCCACATGTCCAACCCTGCTTTCACTTTTTGGAACCGAATTTCTTACCACCACGGCCTCATAAAAACACCAAAGGCACTTAATGCATACTCCATGTAATGCCCCACACGCTCTCTGCATTCGCGCATCGTCCTGGTAAATGTCCAAAATATTTACACCCTGGCCCCATGTTCGGGACCGATCAACAACCCATTCCCAGATTATTCACATCAAGCATGATTTAAAGCAATTTTGGTGAAATAAAAACACCCAAACAGCCCACTAATTTCAAGGGGCCACTGATGGTGAGAAAATCCCTAAGAATTTCTAATAATTCCTGGCCCCATGTTTTCGATTCGACCAAACCATCACTACCAAACCAACCTAAATACTAAAAACCCTAAAATGGGAATAAACGCAAAGAGTGAAATAAAAATCCTACCTCTTGAGTTGTCAAAAACCGCGAAACTCGGGGTCCACGCGTAGCTCGCCTCCGCTGTAGAACGTTTTCCCCTTCGCTCCGTCAAAGTCCAACTGGCTGATCTGGTATTTCTAGAGAGAAGCTCTAGACTTTCTCTCTAGAATCACCATTTTTGTCTCCTCCACGCCTAGCACGTATCTCCCAAACGACTCTAATGCTACTTTTGTTTAATTTGGAGAAGATGGGCCATGTTCACTAATTTGTCTTTTTGCAGTGGACTTAAACTTTCAACAAAATAACCTTTACGTCCTTCTTACTGCATTTTATTTTTTGGCACTATCTCTGGGCCATTCATTTTCATCATTTCTACTTATACCACTTACAGACATGAAGATACGTTTATCCAGGCTCTTTCGCCGCATCGAAAAATCGATGACATAAAGACTCGAAACGCGATGCTCGGTAAAACGCGTCGACCACTCGTCTCAAAGAAATTGCGAAATTTTACGTGCTAACTAGATTTCTCGCGAGACGATTCCAACTGGCCACAAGAATCCGTCCTCGCCATCCGGCATCTGTAGTAATTAATTACGGATTTTTAACCGTAATTACAATTTTGTAATCAAAATTACGATTTTGCCCTTATTCCAGAAATTGGAATTTCTCGGGTCTTACATTCTCCCCTCCTTAAATGGAATTTCGTCCCGAAATTCTATGCCCATACACATCCAACCATGCATATGTAACCCACTCTTAACTCCAAGACCGTTGCCTGGGCATGATGACCGGCTTAAGGTCCCAATTACTGATAACCCGATGGTTGTCATCTCATCCATGTCAAGTCTGACAATCAACAACCAACATGTCTACCACCCTAAGGTCCGCCATGCTTCCGCTACGCAACTCTGATCTCTAGAAAAATCAAATCTCTACCTACATCCTAGGGAAGAATTTTCCATCATATTACGGCTTTTCTAAAGACCTCAACCTCTATGCCAAGCTGTGAAGCTTGTATCAGGACTTAACCTATCACACAAGATGCATTAATGATTGAACATGATGCATCCAATTCAAACGCTACTCTAGTCAATAATTGCAAGAGTAGAAACGTACCCTTTTTCCCATATGCATTACACCATGCAGCACTCTCATCACGCAAACTACCGCGCAATTACGATTTCACCTGGTAGTTAAATTCACTACGTTGTCTCTAAGGCATAACCACGTACCCGAGACACTAATCATACACATAACCCAAAGGTATGAATGAATTTCGCTGCTTAAAATATTGTTTAAACTAAATTTTATTTTCAAAAATTTTATTTTTGAACATTTTATTTTTCTAAAATTTTTATCAAATTTTATTTGATTTTATTTGATTTTTTTTTTTCAAAAAATTTTTTTTTTTTCGAAATTACTGTTCACAGTTGACCGGTCAACATTACTGTTCGCATTTACTGTTCATGGGTACTGTTCACTGTTACTGTTCACGGGTACTGTTGGTCACAATACAAAAATTGTATTGCAACACAATTTACCTTCTTCACTACTACCTTGCAATACAATTTTCCAATTTCCTTTCCTTGCAATACACTCTTGTATATTGCAATACAATTTCTATGTTGTTTGCTTCCCCACTATATTGCAATATAATGTTGCAATACAATTTCCTCCTTCTCTTGCAATACAATCACTAGCCACTACACAACCGCGTTGTAATACAATTTTATAGCACCTCAGAGTCTGAATTCTTTAATAAGGCAAAATCGTGAATTTTGATTACACAATCGAATTTCGTTAAAAAAATCCATAATTAATTTTAGATTTTGGATGACAGATCAGACCGCTTAATCGGCTCGCTTAAATCTAGCTAAGACGTAAAATTTCCGTAATTTTCCGAGATACGGATTCTCCGATTGACGCTTGAGTGCATCATGCCGTGTCAGAACGCTTTTTCGATGCGACGAAAGTCAAGATATAACATGTACTGTAAAATATAAGTTGTGATGAGTAGAGAAATGATGAAAACTAAGCGTCGAAATAAATAATATCAATTCTGGTAAAGAGGGACATAAAGGTCATTTTAGAAATTGATTTTAAGTGACTAAAGGACGAAATAGCAAATAGTCCTTCACCTTCTCCATTTAGCAAAGACAAGAAACGTGGGGACCATTTTTTTAGATCAAGCAGGTTGGTTCGAGAGCTTTTTGCAGAGAGAGAAATGGCTTCTCTCTTAAAAACGAGATCCGACCGTCTACAAGCCGACAAAGCAAGTGAGAACGTTTCTTACGCGGGAGCAGTTAATACACTGATCGCAGACGGAGTTTCAAACTCCTCGGGAGGCAGGATTTTCCCACTTGAGTTTTTACTCCCATTTAAGTTGCTTTACTAACAAGCTTTGGCTGAATTTATGCCAGAGTGTCGTTGATCTGGTCCCAAAACTCGGGATGCACTGATAGAATTTTTGGAAGAAAGGAGTAGCCGTGACTCATCACACTACATTAGGGGCTGTTTGAGTGCATTTTGTCTAATTTGCGATAGATGCTCGTTGGTATGTAATGTGGTCGAATGGTCATGGATTTCGGGGTTCACTTGGCTAACCGGGACATGTTTTAGGATTTTCCGAATAGTAACGAGGAGTTTCACTATTCCCGAAATAGTGTTCCCATAAATATATTTTTATGAAAATAGGTGTTTGGTCGAGTGATTTAAATTAAATCGCTCGTGTTTGATCATTAGCCCAAGCGAGCTAATTTTGATGTTTGAGATGATAATTACATAACGTGGGTCAGGTGATTTAATTTTTTTATGCTAAAGATATTCATGCTATATATTTGGGTATGACAAGACCGCACGGACCGACACGCATTCCATATGCAATCGAGACATCCTAGGACCATAGAGCTGGTGCATGGTATAAGTCTGTGAGAAAATGGTCTCTGGAGGCAGTCTAAAAATGTTAATTATCTGAGGGTAGTCCAACTGAAGAATATATCAAATCGTCTTCTGAGCTACCAGCTTGATATATATATTCATCTAGGTAGTCCATTAAACAAGTAATATATCACCGTCTGAGCTACCTAATCGATATATATACACTCTGAGGGTCATTCACCAATAAAACAATAATTTCATACGAGGCTTAGACGAGAGTGAGAGCGCCTGTGAGGACTCGGATCTCGAGTTGGCTCATGTAGACATTCAAGTAGGATCATGCATTTGCTTGAATGTGTGTTTAATTTGGAACATTGCACCGCACTTAGATAGTGAGTAAAATTTCACTTAGGGCGACTCTACAGCTTTAGCTCTCACCCCGTCATGATCCCCTTTATTTTACGTGCACAAAGGTATCAAAGAGACTCGCCAGTCTCCAGAATTTATATCGGTGGAAGAAAGCCGGATGTGGCTTTTGGTGGTTGTATGCATAACCTCATGCTTTAATATGTATCGCTTAAGAGTAAAATATTAACTCTTGTAACTATCAGATATAGCTTTTGACTTAGTAGCTCAGATATGTTTTATAGAGATTATTGTCACGGGCCCAAGAGACCGTTTTTATCCATATTTGTATATTGCATATACTGGACTGTTTGGGACAGATATGTGTTTTGTAATCGGGTAGAGCTCCCCCAGACAAAAGGAGACTCCGCCCGATTTTCTAAAGCCGACATTCGGCAACTCGACTCTCCACTTTCAGGACCCGCGGTCGACGGTAGTCAACCCGACCCCGGGCTGGGCGCCACACAGCCTGGCACGAGCTAGGCATACGAATACCCAGGGAGCCTCTATTTGGTATCCATCACCACTCAGGTGGTTTGATGTGGAGCATAGGCATGGAAACCCATAGATAGAAAATTGTACAGCCATGGTCGAAAGAACATCACCACTTGGGGAGTGGTTCATGTCTAGTTTAGGTATGTATCACCTAGAAAGCTTTCCACTGTTAATACTAGGGACAGACTACGCACGTGTGTTGGAAGTGTTTTGTGTGATCTGATATTTGTGAAGTGTGTCAGATGCTCGGGTCAGGTATAACATGAATTGCTAGGTGTTATGGGATTGAAATTTTATGAGTTATATGGTTCGTTGATAGATAGGATGATGTGTGGGAACATTTCGGGGCTTTTACAAAGGTGTAAACTTGAAAACAAGGAATTAAAATAACAAAATAAGTTCATAAATTTATTTGGTTTAGGTGAAGAAATTTAATTTTTAAGGTTTTACTGTGTAAAACTGAAGAAAATTAAATAAAATAAAAATTTCAAAATTTATTTAGGATGTTGGAAAGTGAGAAGAAATTTAAAGCAAAGAAAATAAATTTTTTCAAGTTTATTTGGTTATATGGAGGAGAAAATAATTTTCTAAGATTCACAAGGATAAAATTGAAGAGGAATATGAAGAAAATAAATTTTTATAAATTTATTTGAGTGGAGAAAATTTTTCAAAGTAAAAAACTAGAAAAGGAAGATAAATTTTATAAATTTATTTGGTTATGAAGTGAGAAAATAATTTTCTAAGCGTTTTATATGGTAAAAATTTAAGAAAGGGTTAAATAAATTTTTATAAATTTATTCGAAAGTATTAAAGAGAGGAAAATGAGAAAAAAATTATTTTAGTGATTTTTAAAAAGGATTTTTCCAATTTATGGAAATAAATGAAAAAAAAAAATTAATTATTATTTTTAAATTGAAAAAACTGAATTCCGCCAATGGGTCTGAATTGTGGTCACAAGAAAATATCAGGACGCGAAATCCCAAAATGTAGAAGTGTATCAGGAGATCGTATCGCAAGGAAGGTCGAAAATGGGAGGAATTTGTACGCAATACAAAAATCAGACAAGAACTGGGGTGGGCCAGGCAAGGCCGACCAGACAACACAACACGTACTGCCACACACAACACCGGTGAAGGGCGACACCTGGCCACCGGGCTGGGGTACAAAGGCGTTAGGCGTCAAGAAAGGTGAAGCGCCTGGCGCGCAGCGTGGGCGTCGCTGGGCGCTGGTCGGGCGAGCCGGCTACAGCGCCTGGGCGCGGCGCTGAGCGCGCGGGCGCCGCAGTACCATGCAGGCAATGGAAAGGCCACGGCAAAGTGAAAGACACGGCAGCGCAGCGAGCACAAGAAGAAAGGCATGGACATTCAGACGTGGACGCTGGCCAAGGCAGCGCAGTGGGCGAACTGGGCTGGGCCACAAGACTGGTGTGCTCACCGGGCCAGTCGGGTTTTGTGCACCCCGACTCGCTTATCTCTGGCTGACTGGGATTGCTCTCGAAGTCACTAAATAAACACTGCTCATTACAAATTTAAAAAATTTTTTTAAATTTAATTAAATAAAATAAAATCAAATAAAATTTGATAAAATTAAAATAAAATTTTCAAAATAAAATTTTTGAAAATAAAAATTTCATGAAAACAATATTTTAAACGAAATTGATCACAGATACACCGTAGTTATGTGGTATGATTAGTGTCTCTGGGTCAGGGTTATGCCTAGAGAATTTAATGATTTCCAACTACCATTTGAAATCGTGATTGGCAAAGGAGGTTAGTTATGGTAGAAAATTATATGCATGGTGAAATGCGTATAGGAAAATGGTGAATGCTAAGGTTAGAATTATGACCCTAGGGATTGGGTACCAAATGAACAAGGAAGCTTAGAATTTTATCGAATAAATAAATTGAGTGGCCGGAAGTTAACACCACTTAGGAAATGAATCAGAGACTCTGAAAATCCGTATTTCCTAACGGCGACAAAATAAGAATTTCCTGGCTGAAAATCCCGAATTTTTCTGTATCTCGATGATTTAAACGACTTCACTGGGCTGAATCGCCTCGCTAAATCTAAATACGTTGAATTCGCTGATTCCGAGGTGGCCTAAATTCAATGCTGAGGCACAAGGCCGAACGACATACTTGTAGCGTGCCGGGATGCCAATGGCGTGATTATGGGCTGCTACCGTGGAGGAGACTAAAGTTGAACCATCAGATAACCTCATATGGTCATTACTTCAAGACCAAGAGGAGATCCATGGCTCACATCAGCCACAAGATACGATGTCACAGTTAAGAAATTATAAAAATTAAAAGAAAAAGATAAATTTGATAGCCACACAATTGTCTCATGATATAGCTTCCTCCTCAATCTATTAATGTCAGAATGCTTCCAAAAATATGAGAATTTGGGAGAAATGGTTATAAAAAGAGTTATAAATGAGAAAAGGAAAAAGAAGTTGTAAAAGAGAAAGAGAATAATATAGTGAAACTTGTAATTTTTAATGAGGGAAGAGCATCATCTTCTCCACTTTCTATTTTCTTCTTGGTCAAGTCAACTGTGGCAAGGGATGGAGATTGGGTTTCAGAGAAAGTCCGCTTTCTGGGTGATCCACAACAGATCTAGACCGCCATTGCCAAATAAAGAAGAGGTGTTGCCGGGCCCACACGTCAAGTACTACGTGGTGAGAGCGATTGGGAGTTTCGACAAACTCCGAGAAGGTAGGTTTTTCTCCTACTGCTTTACTTTTTCTTAAGGGTCTTCAGAATGATGGGACGTTTGAGCCCCGATGGTCGGTTTCCGTCACTCCAAAAAGCCTGACCGAGTCAGAAACCCTGGGGAATGCTGGCAAACATCGCTTCGTGTTTCTCATTAATCATGCGGTGTTGCGTTATCGCTAAGTGAGAAAAATAACATGTGCGTGAATTGTGTTGTTCCAAGAGGAAATCACTGTGATTGTGCCTTAGCCCATGTGGAGCTAAGCTTATGTTACAGAAATCGAATAACATGAAGTATGGATTTAATTTGTTATTATATGCATGAGTGATATTAGCTGTTTGATGTTTCGTGGTGCAACAAGACGTGATCGAAAAGCAGAGGTAATCTGGCAGGAAATCTACCATCAAGTTTCGCTCACCCGCCGTGGGACTATTTTTGCGCATCGAAGACGCGCTGGGGATGGGACGATCCGACTCAGAGGCGTAAGAAATGGCCAAATCCTACCATCTTGTATTTTTGTTCTTTGCAAATTCGGGTAAGAAACCCGCTTTGTATAAATCAGAATTAAATACAATTGTAACAACGCTTGTATAAAATATACATTTGTTGAAAGATCGTCTAGGCCCAAGTGGCTTACTTTTGCATACACGGTCTCATGACGTGAGACATGTGATTCGCGGTCGACTGGAAGAGTCAACTATCAATCCCTGCTCAGCGCCACACGAACTATGTTAGTTCATGGTCACAAGTCCATTAGTAATCAAAGATCAGATTTTTATCACAACAAATCGAAGAAAATTTAATGACTTTATTGCCATTGAACAAAGATGGGTTTTGGCTGGGGTCATGAGACGAAAGTACTGCAGGACGAGGGCATGTAGATGTCCACAGGTGCAGCTCGCGGCCGTGCACAACTGTATGTCAGATCGCATTTCGATGAGGTCAGAGAGATATACGTCAATGCTATCATTGTGGCCGGTATAGTGGTAGATAAGAAATATCCAGTGAATCCCGTAGGTCGGGGACATATCATCCTCCGACATTCACGGGGAAGATCCGACAAAGGGTGACTATCGTCTGCGTAACGAGAAAGTGTTGTGAGGCTACTGAGATTTACCGACGCGACTGTTATTTGTAATTAGTCATGTTCAGCCAGAATGAGGCCCGAATATGGTGGAAATGGACAAGACCTCCAGAGACCTTGAGGAGCCACAGACGTGAGTTCTCCCCTGTGAATTGGGCGAGACAAGAATTGACAGGCCATGTCATGAAGTCAGATATTCGGGACCTACCACAATGGACCTCGAGGATCATGGACATGTCATAGTCGACATGTCATCCCTGGGGATGGACCGGGCCGATACTTGCGTGATCGCGAGAGTCTGATCGTGGAGACAGGAGGATTACCGCCTATACGCAGTGGACTTAATTCCTCCGCATGGTATTCGTGGGGACAAGCATGACATTCGCTTCAGACAAAGATACTGGCTCAAGTGTCGTGGGACGCTAGCTGCTGCCTAACGAGCCTACCCAGTAGTGACGAGGAGAGGTCGACTCTGGATCTACCTCGAGTAGTGGTCTAACATGGATGTTTTCTTTCCGCATATACCAGACTTCACCTCCACATTGTGGACGACCTGCACGAGTTACACCGATATCACAACCATCTCTATGACTCAAGACAGATGGCACCTGGCCGAAACAGCAGAACTCCTGTGAGTCCAACCACAAGGGCTATCGGACAAGGGGATTATTAGACCGAGCACTTCACTACGTGGCTCCTGGCCCTAGTCATGGCAGGGGCAAGACCCTTCGACCGTGAATCGCTTATGCATCGAACATGGTTATGATTCGCACCTGCACACACATCAGGATCGATGATTTATTCGACCACCGAGAGCGCAGTCTACCAAGATAAGCATTCGCGACTGGCTACCATCGAGGTTAGAAGATACGTGATATCCCTAAGACAACGCTAAGACGTTATGGGCACTTTGAGTTTACTATGATGCCCTTTGATCGACGACGCGCCTAACGATTCATGTGACTCGCGCATGTGGTATTCCAACCCTATCTAGATCACTTGTCGTAGTCTTCGCGGATGACATTCATCTACTCCTGCCGAGCGGGAGCATGAGTATCACTGGTGCTACGATTCTTGAGAGGCTTAGTGTTTATCTGTTAAGTTCGGTAAGTGCGAGGTTTAGCGAGAGATTTTTGGGGTGGCGTGGTGTCGACACTAGGAGTGTCGGTCGACCTAGACGGGTTGAGGCGTGATGAGTTGGGAGAGACGGTGCGATCCTCGAATCGTGGTTTCTTGGGATTGGTTGGATATTAAGGAGATTCGAGAATGGTAGGAAGTTGTCCATTCGGGACCGGATCGTGGGAGGCTTTGCATGGGACATAGGACTCCCGTAGTTGGGGCAATACGACCATAGAGAGAGAGATTGAGGATACTTGGAACACTCGGGATACGGGTGTTGGTAACAAGAGGGAGGATCAGCTTTCTGGGTTCGGGAAGAGGCGAAGACTACGCTTCACAACTAGTTTAGGACTAGGACGGGATTGAGCATGAGTGATGGGATTTCCCCAGAAGATAGGGATCCCAAGACTTGGGGACAATGCAGTCGAGTTAAGCGGCGACATGATGGCTACTCAGATTCTGGTTCTCCCACACACTGTGCGGGTCGGAGGGCTAGTTTCGGTTTGCAAATTCTCTGACACTGGCACAACACCAGATCGACTTGAAGGAAATGGGAGTGTGGGTCGAAGTCGAGACGGATCGAGGTTCTGCCGGCGAGCGTAGTGGACCTTCAAGGTGGTATACATATTGATTTGTAGTTATCGGGCTTGACATGGATGAGTTGGCTGACCATCGGGTTGTCGTGGTGGAACTGGCTTGGGTTGTCATACTCGACACGGCATTAGTTGGGGTTAGAGGGTTAAGGCCTTTAGAGGCCCAAGATTATAGATGTTCTTACTGGGGTAGGGTGAGAGTTGACTGATAGGTCGGGATTATGAGTCAAGACCTCACGAGTTACGCTCATGGTGGACCGGGATGGTGTCACGAGTGGGACGTGTGTGTTCAAATATACCTGTGCATTGTCAAGTCAGATGTGGGTGCACAGTGATCGTCGCCCTCACTGGTAGGTATGGGGTTAGGTTGTTTGAGATTTGTGTCGATGAAGGCTCATAGTTGGATCGGGAAGAGTAGAGAGGCTCAGAGTGTAAGCCCAGGAAGAGTTATGTGTCGAGATGAAAACAGCGGACTGTGTGGTTATCCTTAAGCCCAAGGCAAACGATGAGTGAGGTGGCTGAGTTGGTATACCCTTTGGAGGCCAGTTGGTGTGTTGAGGTAGCGAGGGCTCGGTATGGATGTCATTCACGACATGGACTAGGTTGACGGTCCATTGGATTGTCAGTGATTGTGACCTTTGAGAGGTCAGCGTTTACACACCAAGCGAGGGTTGTGTAGGAGATCGTGTTGTGCAGTTAGCCTGAATGTTAGAGGACATTAACGACATCGTCCTGAATCATAAGGGTAGAGGAGTAATTGCCTTTAGTGGAATTCGCCTACAACAATATTTATCAGGCGAGTGTACGAATGACATCACTCTGGGACATTGTGTAGGGCCATTAGATCACCGTTATGTTGGATAGGGTGGGAGAGAACTCCATCGTCCCCGATCTGATGAGAACTATCGAAGGTGAGAAGCGATGCGATAGCGTCTTCTCACGGCTCAGAGCCGACAGAAGAGCTATGCAGGTGTACGACGTCGACCCTGAGTTCGGGGTTGGGGATCACGTCTTCTTGAAGGTGAATCCTAAGAGAGGAGTGGTCAGGTTCGGCAAGCGCGGGAAGCTATCGCCGAGACTTATTGGGCCTTTCGAGATACTCGAGAGGATAGGCACTGTGCGTACCGGTTAGCGTGCACCGCCCGGCATATCGGGTGTCCATTATTTCGTCTCCATCTCCCGGAAGTATACTCGGATCCATCTCATGTGGATTGAGGGACGGTTGAGGTTGACAACGTGGGACTGCGGAGGACGATGTGCATTTGGATGATCGGGTTTTCGACGCAAGACCGTGAGGCTAGTGAGTGCTATGGCGGCATTGTGGAGTGGAGGTCAGCATTAGAGCAGCGAGGACACGATGTAGGCCACTTATCCCTTCTAGTTTAGGGATAAAGTCGTAGTTTAGCCCGTTTAGATTTAAATGACATTTACATGCATGGTAGTGCATGTTTATATGCATGTGTTTATTAACAATCATTTAGATTGGGAGATGAAATTGCTAGGAAGGAGAGAATGTAAGACAGAAATTCCAATTTTTTGGAGATAAGGGCAAAATGTTGTTTGGACCACAAATTGGAACCAGTTAAAAATCCCTGAACATTCTCGATTTCGGGATGAAAAGCGGTTGTACTGTTGGAATCGTCTCGCGAAATCTAGTGTACGTAAAACTACATGTTTAGAGGCAGTTAGATCGACACGTTTTTTTGAGGCATCGTTTGAACAAAGCAAAAGCGTTCTACCGATCACGACGAAAGTCACATATAACATGTACTCATGTACCATAGTGGTATGAGTGAAAGGATGAAAATGGAAGGCCGAAAATAGTGCGAATAATTACGGTAAAGAGGACATAAATGTCATTTTAGAAATTGATTTTAAGTGACTAAAGGACGAAATAGCAAATAGTCCTTCACCTTCTCCATTTAGCAAAGACAAGAAACGTGGGGGCCATTTTTTTAGATCAAGCAGGTTGGTTTTTGAGAGCTTTTTAGAGAGAGAGTGTGCTTCTCTCTAGAAAATCGGAGATCAGGCCGTCAATTTCGGAGACAGAAGGAGAACGTTCTGCGCGGACGAGCTACGCGTGGACTCGGGGATCGGAGTTTCTTCCAGACTATGAGAGTGAAATTTTCTCCTACTTGAGTTTTACTCCCCATTTAAGTGTTTTACTAATGTTTTAGGTTGAATGGCATATGAGGCGTGAGTAGTTTTGATCGATCGAACTTGGGGCCAGAGATTGATCATTTTGGAAGGAAAAAGGAAGCTGGTAGTGGCTTGCTCCACGGGTACTTTAGGGGCTGTTTGAGTGCATTTTGTCTAATTTGCGTATTAGATGCTTGTTTGGTATGCATTGGGCGGGAATGACCAGTGGATTAGTTCACTAGGTGAGCTTAGATGTTTTCATGATTCAGGAATAGTAAAGCATAAGTTTCTACTATTCCAGAAATAATTATTCCCATAAATATATTTTTATGAAAATAGGTGTTTGGTCGAGTGATTTAAATTAAATCGCTCGTGTTTGATCATTAGCCCAAGCGAGCTAATTTTGATGTTTGAGATGATAATTACATAACGTGGTTGTGTGATTTAATTTTTATGCGAGTATATTCATGTTATATATTTGCATGTGATTGAAACGTGTTGGAATTGACATACATGCATTCCATATGCCTTTGAGACATCCACAGGTTCTGGGGATGGTGCATGGTATAAGTCTAGAAAATGGTTGGAGGGTATCAAATGTTAGTGTCGGAGGGTAGTCCAAACTAAAGAATATATCAGTCGGACGGCCCAGTTGATATATATTCATCGGAGGTAGTCCTGAGCAAGTAATATATCAATCGTCGGGCGGCCCAATTGATATATACATCGGAGGGTTGTCCACTATTAAAGCAATAATTCTCATACGAGAGGCTTGAGGCGAGGAAATTGAGAGAGTGAGTGAGGACTTCGGGATCCCGAGTTAGTCATATAGACATTGAAGTAGGATCATGCATTTGCTTGAATGTGTGTTTAATTTGAACATTCTTATTTGCACTTAGATGGTGAGTAGCCCCACTTGGGGCGAATCTCCTGCAGGCTTTAGCTCACCCCCTAGTCGATGGGATCCCCTTTATTTTACGAATTACGGTGCGTGCGGGCGGCTCGTCTAGAAATTTATTGTGAAGAAAGTAGGGATGTGGCTTTTGGTGGTTGTACATGTATTAGAACCCTTTATGTTTAATATATGTATTGTTTAGAGTAAAAATATTAACTCTTGTAACTATTGGGGATATAAGTTGGATTCATAGTTTGTATATGTTTTATAGATATTGTTGCATGGGCGAGACGTTTTTATCCATATTTGTATATATTGCATATATTGGGCTATTTGGACATAAATATCTGGGTTTTATGTGGTAAGTACTTCCGTACACGAGAGACTCTGCCGATTTTCTAAGTGACGTCCCGGGTAACTACGGCCTCCACTTGACCATTCCTTGGGTTGTGGGCCAGTCGCGGACCCCGAGGACACAGGCGTCACAATTTTTGTCTTCTGGCTTCGGCCTACCTTGTTCACGCAATACAATTGAGCTACTCAAGCCTTCTTCTCTACATTTCAAAAATTATATTGCAATACAATTTCCTTTACTTTAAGCCTTCCTTGCAATACAAAAATTTTGTTCTCACAATACAATACCTCCAGCCCTTCAAGCTCCCTTCCCTGCAATACAAAAACTGTATTGCAATAAATTTTTTTCAATATATTTGAGCGTGTAACGATTACTAAAATTATGTTTTTTTTCATTCTTCCATAATACATCAAATAATTTTATAAAAATTTATTTTCTTCACTTTTCTTCAATTTTACACCATATAAAACCTTAGAAAATTATTTTCTCCTCCTCTTAACCAAATAAATTTATAAAATTTATTTTCTTTTTCCAGTTTTCCACTGAAAAATTTTCTCCACTCAAATAAATTTATAAAAATTTATTTTCTTCCATTTTCTTCAATCCTCATCCAATAAATTTATAAAAATTTATTTTTCTTCACTTTCAATTCCAGTTTATACCTTTGTACCACTCAAAATATTTACTACATTCATGCTAATCATCAAGCACACATCATTCACGACACTACGAAACAACATGGCATACACACCATCATACTGTTTCATCCGTCTACACAAAACACATCAACACTGCGTTGCATGTAGTGTCTTAGTTTTGTCCATGTTTTTCTAAAGTAATCTCACCCTATACTCGCTTGTCGAACCACACTGACAAGAAAGCGATGTTACCACCAAACTCGACCTAAGCCCAATCCTCAATCCATAGGTTCCACATACCTAAGTTCCACATTCTGAACCTTTTGTGGCCCTAGACCCCAGTCCCTCAGGCCTAGGTAGCTCGTATACCTAGCTTATCAACACTAAGCTCTAGGTATTTATAAACCTAGAAAGCTCTGATACCAAAATTTGTGGTATAGAACCATACTATAACTACACAGGAAACCCAGGTAACAATTTGTAACTCACATTCTATTATAGTTTGTTATCTGGACCTTAAGCATGAGTAATCTAACCAAGCACTACACTACAACCTATCTAGAAACAGCACCGACTTATGAGTAATATTATCTATGGCTGATACCATGCCCAAAGCTTAGAGATAAGATTTGACTACCAGATTAACCGCGGAATACAAGTGGAGAATGGATTTACCAGCGCTCACTAGAAAATCGAGCAGTCTGCTATGCGGGAGCTCTACCCCAGGCCACTAACACTATAACACATCCCAAACAATCCAATATATACAATATACCATCCCAACTTATGAGTAAAATTGCCTCTTGGGCTCATAAACCATACTCATGATCAATTATCATAACTATTCTTCAATTATCTCCCAGTATTGTAATTTTGATTGCCTTTTATCTGAAACACAAACATATATTAAAATCTACAATTCTAATACATATGTTATGTCAAAAACCATAAAACTACAAATGGCTTCTTCCAAAATCAACCTCAAAATGAGTTGTCTCCTGCGAGAAATCTTTGTACACGAACAATAAAGGGGTCCACGACGAAGTGAGCTAAAGCTCATTAGGAGAATAGCCTAAGTGGGCTACTCACCTGTAGTGCGGAACTGTGCTCCAATGCCTCTAAGTAAATACATGATCTACTTGAATGTCTACATGTTCTATATCCAAGTCCTCACCGGCTTCACTCCCACACTTGCCTAAGCCATGTATGAGAAAATAATCATTTCAAAACCAAACTTTGTTCTTCCAGAAATATACTACAGAAATGACTTCCAGGTCTTGTGGCCTTGGCTTAGGGTCCGTTGACAACCAAATCAGCAGCGGAAATCTACATGTCTATATCATGAGGTACGTACATGAGTAAATTTGCACTTGGGCCCCTCGCATCTATACTCATAAATATGTTTATAAAAATGAGATTTATTACAATTGTGTTGATCTGATTTATACAATTGGGTCCTTTACTTGGATTTTGCAAAATACAAGGCAAAGGCCATCTTGGCGTTACCTTATCAGGCCAGGGCGTTCCATCTAAGCGCGTCTTGGGCACCTAAAAAACCAGAACCCGACAGTGGGCAAAGCCCGGTGATGGAATTTCCCTATACAGAGTTACTCCGCTAGAATCTCTGTTGTGGCACAAAACCACATGCTATATATCCCATGTATATATTAACATAATTAGTTCCATAATCATGTTATTCGAGTTTATAACAATAACATAAACTTCTCACATGGGCTAAGGCGCAGCCGAGTCCATCTTATTTGCCCATATCCTGCAAACATGACCTTTTCTCATGGCGGCAACACAAATCACACAAATCTACTGCTGGTGTGGTGAACTGTCTTAACTACAAAGTTTATTCACTCGGTCCAAATCTTTGGGCAGAAATCACGGCCGTCCGGCCTCAGCAAATCCACCCATTCTGAGACCACATGCGAGTAAAACCGTGGGAAAAAGCTACCTTTCTAGGGTTTATGAAATACTAAATCTGAGTACTCTGCGTGGCCTGGTGTGAGTAACTGTACTTACTGTTTTGAATCAATGGAAGCTGAGGTCAGGTCGTGTTGATCTTAGAGAGAAATGTTCTCTACAATAACGAAATGGCTCTTTGGATGTTTTGTTTCGCCTCCCCATTTCTTATTCTATTCTTTCATTGGCCTTAACCTTTTCTGTTTCTCTGCCTCTTCATTTTATCACATTTCTCCTCCTTTTTGGAGAATTAACCGTATGGGTCAAAGGAGGAAATTTCCTCCCTCCTTATCAAACAAATGGAGGCACATCCACCATACCCTCTTTTCTTTTATTTCCACAATTCTTCACATGGCCTCCCACCCAAGTAACCGATGAACAGTGGATCCGTTCCAGCACGCAGCTGGTATGAGCCATTCTTTCCATGCCAAGTGTCCTCTATGGAGACTACATACTGGCATTCCTAACACTGCCATGTGTGTCGTCAGAGCTGGCACGCCTTTCGAAAATATGATCGACCATCTAGGAATTGACCCGAAATTCGGCGTGGTAGCTAGATTCGCAGAGACGATTCCAACGGTGAAGTCCGTTTAGGTCATAGAGATCTAGAAAAATTCAGTTTTATTGAAATCACATTTTATATTCGCTTAGAATGCGGATTTTCGGGTCTCTGATCTGAATATCGGACTACTCAGGGTGAATTGATTGGTGAGCTTTAAAATAGTCATAGTGCTCATAAGGCGATGACTGGCCCGTCTCGACCACGATTCTCAAGGAATATCATCTGTGAAATTCGCTTTATGAACATGCCAGTTTTATAGCTATATATTTCTTCAAATTCTAGGTTACCCGATTGCATATGAAAATGCATTATGCCATTTCAAATCATTTACACAATATGTCAATATGCATATTTTTAATTAACTACAATTACACACATGTAATTCCAGCAATCATCTGCAATCCCAAACTCATGGGCAATCACCAATCATCACGATGACTACGACCTGTTAATTCTATAATTGCGTCATTGTGTTAACACCTCGAAACATTAACTGTATTCTGATGGACCAACTCTCGAAATTAATTTCTACATACCAAGCCATTCGATTCCACACAGTTTTAATGCCCAACACATGGACCTTTATGGCCATTTCACACAAACCGGAATTTGTTTTTAACAGTCCGGGGAGAAGCCTGCGTGGAACATTCGAGGCGACCCATGTCAACCTCGTTTCTACTTTTTGGAGCCGGAATTGCTTCTCGGTCTTAGGTCTCACAAACACAAGCGAGTTAATGCATAAATTCCCATGGAAGCAGCCCACATCGGTTCCCAGGCATTCTGCAGTTTATCCCGAATGTCGAAAATATTTCCGTAATTCGGTCCGTGTTTTGGGCGATCAACAACCATTCAGGCATTTATTCATGGCTTATATGATTCAAAGCAATTTTACAGGTGAAATAAACACCAAACATCCACTAATTTAAAATGGAGTCACGGATGGGAGAAAAATCCCGAATTTCTAACAATTGATCCCGTGTTTTTTGGGGCCGTCGAAACGACCCCACGCGACCTCGAACCAAGAACATGGAAAAACCACTTAAAAATGGGAATAAAACGCAAGTGGGGAAAATCCTACCTCTTGGGTTGTCGGCTTCACTGAACCCGGTCCAGCGTGGCACTTTGCTCAAACAAACATTTCTCTTTGCTCGTCGAGAATGCTTGGTGGGATCTTGTGTATTTCTGGGAGAAGTCGAGACTCTCTCTTTCTAGAATCACCATTTGTCTCCTCCGCCTCTGCATCTCCCCAAATGACCCCGCTTTGCCTTTTGTTTAATTTGGAGAAGATGGGCCATGTTCACCCTGTTTAACTCTTTAGTGACGGCTTTCAGCCGACCTAACCTTTACAGTGTACACGATTTTTGTTTTTGACTGCTCTATTGTGTTGAAGTATTTCTCTGCTATTTATAGGTATGTTTACCCTATCTGTGTCTTTTAGGTAAGCATAGAAATGGGTTTAAACTTTTGAGCAGCCTCAATGTCATTTGTCTCGACAGAATGAAATTTTTGTGCTAACTAGTTTGAAGTAGTTCAGCAGTGCAAATCAGTTTGGGTCATCAGGATCTAGAGGAGACTAATTGGTTTTATTAATTCTGTTTATAATCAAAATTGCAGTTTTGCCCTTATTCGAGAATTGGAATTTCTCAGGATCTACATTCTAGAAGACACTAACTATGTGCTAGTGAATTTACGATATGAGTTTTGGGTAAGCCTTTATTTCCAAAGGTTAAGAAAGTCTTTGCCTGATAAACGAACATACGAGGAGTAGTCAAAAGCAAGTCAAAATCAGGGTGGGAACTTTCTACCTGTTTAGGTATCCTTCACCGAAGCATTTCTCTTAAAGGCAGATGCCTCTGTATGGACATGGTGGAATCTTAAGCAGATTTTGAAATAAAATTTCAATTGTTCAATTTCACTCTGGTATTTGGAGTGTGAACCCTGATTGAACTATTCATGATTAAAAGAGATTTAGCCATTGTTTTATGCATTCTAAAAATTTCAAAATGATATTATTTTAACAAAAAATTTCTTTTAAGAGTTGATTGCAAAGGGTGCAAAAGAAATAACAAAGATGTTCAAAACCTAGTTTGAAACAGATTTTCTTGAGATGGCTATTTATTTTATATGTTTTGATTTTGAAGTGGAATTTATCAAAATCTTCAAATGTTTTACTGATTTCCTTTCACGGGAATTTTACGAGAAAATGAGCAAGCAAAGCAGTCCTATCAAACCTACTTCAAAAGGCCTCTGCTGTGAAAAGGCCTCAAACTTCAATCGTTTATTTTTGGGAAAGCCCTTAACCCTTCTTCCAAACTTCCAACTCCAAAATTTGCGCGCAAACGAAACCAAATTTGTTACTTCAAATTTAGAACGATCATATATTAGTTTAATTGAGATTGAAATCAAGATTTTAAAATGAAAATATTTCATTTCAACGAAATACTAAACGCATCAAATTCTCACGAATTCATACTGTAGATAAAGTCTTTACAAATTTCTCATGTCATGAACCACACGGGGGTAATGACGCAGCTTATTCAAAATCAAGTTTGAAGAGTCTCGCAATCTGAAAAGGATTGGGGTCAAAATATTTTTACACGAAAGACTATTACTTTGATCCTCAAACCTTTGATTTTATGTTCTCGCAACAGTATCTACATTTGTATCGGAAGCTACAAACTCATTCTGGTTTTTATAGACAAAAATATTCTTAAAAATCTTTCCAAATTGGTTTCTAGGAATGGTGTGGCACAACATGGGAGCTTCATATCAAATTTGAAAATATTGTTGCCTAATCTTTGATTCAATCCTTCTTATTAGGTATTGGATACTAATCCATTCAGACTTACTATTCATGGTTTATATTAATTATCACTAACAACAGAGGTTCTCCTTTTTCAATTTAAAAACTGTGTTTGCTGCGCTCCATGGTGAATGGCCAGTGTATTAGTTTTTATTTAAGAGATCGTAATCACGCAATGAGGAGTTACAGGACTCATTTGATCAGTCTTTACTTTAGTTGGAATTTGTTTTGTTCGTCTTTTTCATATGGTAATGAAACCATATGTTGCTTTCTATTCCAAAAAGCATTTGGTATAGAAGAACAAAGATTTTCTTCTATTTGTTTTTGAGTCTTTTTTATTCTTTCTTGAACTTGTTTTGATTGTAAATTTTCTTCAATTCTTTTATATTGTATTTCTTTTTGAAGAAATTTTACATGTTTGTTTTATTTAGAAATGAGAGATAAAATCTTGAACTTGATTTATTTCTTTAACTTCTATTCCTCTTATAAATTCAAAAAGAATTTCTTGACCATTATATTTAGTTTTTAATCCTTTATTATCTATTTGAAAAGGATAAAGTTGTGTTAGAAACGGAGTTCCTAAAACAATTTGATGGCTTATATTTTTGACTAGTAAGAATGAAGTTTTAATACAAATACCATTTTTGCAAATATGACCTTGTAGTGGCCTTTCTGTGAACTTCAAAGTCATTACTAGTTGTTGATAGTCTTTGAGAAGTTTTACAAAATATCGATAGGAATTAATCCTTCTGTATACAATTTAAATCGACTCTGAATCGAATTAAAGCTATAAAACCTTACTGCAGGTTGATTTTCAAAGTTATTTTGTATACCATCTTTGTTTTTTGTAATAGTCATACTAACATACCAAAGTTCAACTTCTTCATTTATTACTTCTGTTATATCTTCTTTTTGGATTTCTAAATCAGTTAATCTTTCTCCTAAGTTTTGAGTGTAATCTTTTAATTCATTTATTTCAATTTTCATTTGTTTTACTTCTTTTTGCAAATCTTGTAAAGTTGCAGGTTCTTTAAAATATTGAAATATATCTTTCATTTGATAAGCATTTGATAAATTTACTCTGGGTTTTGGTTTAAATGATATGTTGTTAATATTTTCCTTATATATTTACACTTTGGATATCTTCAATTTTGTATCTGTTTCTAATATGATTCTTGTTCGAGTTATCATGTTTACTTGACATAAAGCAATTTCCTATTTTTCTCAATTTCTTTTTCTTTTTTAGTTAATTTGGGATTTATACAGTGTCAGGAGAAGATGAAGTATTCTGAGTGTGACTATTCTTCATTATACCCAGTGTGAAGCTTTGTTTTACTTTGTTTTTACAGGCCAGGGACATGTGTCCTTTTGATACATTTAAAATCTAACTTCCTTTTATGATGTTTTTTATTTGTTTGTTTTCAAAGGATTTTTGGACTTTTATCTTTTAAATTTTTGAATTTTTATAAGGTAATTCCTATAAGGTTTTGATTTTTGGAAAGTTGACTGATGGAATTGGCATCGAATGTCTGTGAACAAAAGAACCTAAATCTTTTAGAAGCTTTCGAGTCTTTTAGAAGTTGAAATTGAAGTCTTAGTTAGTACACAGCTTGGGACCCTTCATTTTCACTTTACTTCTGATTTCTCCATAAGAAGAATATCATAAGGAATTTGTCCGTTGTATTTATCTCTTAAAGATTCTTGAATTTTTGCAGTTAAGGCTTTTGGAAGACCAAACAAAAATCTTTCCTTCCAATAAGGAGCCCTAGCATCTGCTCTAGTCATTACTTTGGCTAGAAATACATCATGATACCATTTGAAATCACTAAGTGTTCTACACTTAAGATTTTGTAAAATTTCAGTATTTCTTTCAACAAAGCATTTTGGATTTCCTACAAAATGTTTTGTTATTGTATGGATGAGTGTGATAATAGCATCTTGTTCACCCTCATCATTGACACTTGTTAAAATTAAAATTCTTTCTCTGCTCCAGGTTAAGTTTTCCCACCAAAATCTTAATGTGCCCGGTAAACCACATCCAGATGGCGAAACGGCATTATGATCTTCTCCATCAAGTAAATAGGCAGTTGCTGCCATTTGCATTTGACGAAGAACAATCAAGATTTCTGTGAAGAATCAAGTCTCTTCAAAGAATATATTTCACAGTTGTTATAACTGTTTTGTTTTAAATGGCTTTCCTCAAACTGTAAATCTGGAGGTGTGGGTCTTTGGTAAATTTTTTGATCTTTGATGCCAGGTTTTTAGTCTATTTATTTTTTCATCTTCTTTATTAGATAAATTATTTATAAATGTATTTGAAAGCGAGAGGATTCTGTTTCAGTTCCACTTAAAAAATTTATTTGATCTTTTGAAGAAGAAGGATCTTTGGTTCTTATTGAATCCAATTTTTGTGTCAAAATTTTTATTAATTCATCATTATTATTACTATATCTTCCTAATTTGAGAGGTTTTATTGGTTGAAATAAAGGATTTTCAACTGTTTTTTCTATTGGAGGTTTTTCAGAAGTATAGTTTTTGGTAAACATTTTCCCTTCAATTCTATTTAGTTGAGAGGAAATTGTTCCTAAAATTTGATTTGAAAAATTATTTTGCTGTTGAAGACCTTTTATGTCTTTTAATTTGGTAGTCCTATTTTCATCATCATTTGAACTTATTTGTTTGAAAGGTGAAGCTATTACATCAACACCTTGGACTTTTATTGTTATTTCTTCCAAAGGAGGATGAGTTGATACTTTCTGTTTCTATAGAAGATTAGAACTGATTACATGAAAATTAGGAAATCTTAAAACAAAATATATTATCTGAAAATAGGAAATTTTGAATTTAAAGATTATAGAATCAAAATCTCTGAAAATACACATTCGATACAGTTACGGCTTGAAACTGTGAACTAAATCTTAAGATCTGAATAAATACAGATAAATTGCAAAATTCTACATATAGGGTATCGGGTATGACCAAACCATTAACCGGGTTAGGGTTAGACAAGCCTATATGCATATATCTTAAGTAATTACAAGACCATAACAAATTCGAGATTCCCTTTTAGGATTAATGGAAACAAATACATCCTTTAGTTAGGTGTATTTCATGTATCCAAACCTAGAGTTAGATTGTATGAATGATAAGAGCATTCATAAAGCCTTGACTCTAAATATACAAACTCAAAATTATGACATGGATCCTAGATCTAGGAACATACTTATAGTATACAGAGTATACTATAAAATAATGACTTCAGTAGTCAACCCAAATTGCCTTTTATCTTCACCAAAAGATCAAACACTAATTTGGCAAGCAAATGAGAAAAATTCAACAGTCATAATTCCAAAACCAATTCCTTGGGAATGTTTAACACAGTCCTCGGAATGGAATTTCAAACAACTTCTAGCACAAAACACATGAAGCCCAAACTCTTATCCATAATTGAAGATGGACAAAATGTTCAAATTAATTTTGAACGAAAAGAAAACTTAACAAGATCATACTACGCAAGATGCTTCTAATTCCTATTTAGAAATTAGAACTCCTTCTAGAAAGGTCAAATGTTGAGTCGAGCTTAAATCTAGAAGAAGTAGATTATTCAGCCTACTATTCGAATTTAAAATATACTAGAAGCCCGAACCAAATATTCAAATTACTCAGATAGGTCTCCAACATTTTCTCAAATGATGTCTCACAATGATGAGCTGCCTGCAGCTTCAACATGGTAGCGACGAGAAGAATGTGTGATAGATAAAGAATATTTAAAAAAAGAAGCAAAATCTGAAGAACATAAAGAAAAAAGAGTGTGAAACCCCAGAAAATCCAAGATTTTGGATAAATGGTAAAATAGAAATTTCGGTTGAAAATCCGGAATTTTACTAGATCTCGGATGACGAAACGGACTTTTCCGTTGAAATCGTCTCGTGAAATTTAGATATCACGTCGAATTTCGTTGAATTCCGAGGTGGTCGGGATTTCACGTTTTTCGAGCGATGGGGTGTGGATGACATGGTAGATAAAGGACCTTACATGGCACCACAATTGTGTGACACTTGGCATCAAAAGGAGTGGCTCACAATTAAGCCATGTGGGAAATGGATTCCATAGCTCCATGAGCCACATGTAAATAGTAATCTCCTGAAGATAATTATGAAATAAAAGAAAATGCATGAAAAGGGAGAATACACATGGATTTGAGGAAGGAGGAGGAAATTTCCTCCCATTGACAATATATTAATTCAGGTGAAAACATTATGAGAAGAAAAATGGAGATAAATGAGGAGAAAATGAAAAGGAAAATGAGAAGAGAAAAGAGAAAAGAAAAGAAAAGCAAAAGTAAAGAATAAGCAAAAAAGAAGAAAATGAAGCGTGGGGAGGAAGAAAGAAAAAGGGATCACGAAGGTTTGTTCTCCCGTTTTAGTGAGAAGTCTTCCTTCTCCCAGGTTAGTAGAATCCGACCGTCGGATTCTTTTCGAGATAAGAAGGGAAGGTGTTCTATACGGAAGGACAACGTGAATTTCCGGTTTGGAAGTTCTTTGACTTAAAGAGAGGTGAAGTCTTTCTACTCAGTTTGCTGCCTGGGCTTTATAATGGTAGGGGTTGCTTATGGGAGAACATGAGGCCGTGAGTTAGTTCGAGCCTTGGGACTAAGGGTATGGATTCCATGACCCGGTTGCATGGTTGTGGAAGTTAGGGTTTTTACTAAGCTAGAAAGTTTCTAGATGTTATGTTGTTGATGAGATGACAATGATTGGAACCAATATGGTTCATGTTTGTGAAGGGGCCGTGAGGTACCACGTTATGGTTCAAGTTGCAGGACCTTGTTGTGTGTTATGGCTTGCTTGAATAACATGCGGTGTGTGGAATGTTATATTGATGCATGCTTTTTGATGCTTCGTAATATGTTTGCATGGAGGTAGATTATATGTATAAGTACCATGTTTTCCATAGTTTGTAAATGTTTCATGTAATTACTCATTGTATACGACATGAGGAAAATGCGTTGGCATCGTGCGTTCGTATGCGGTCGCGTCGCGTCGGTCGGGTGTGGGTGCGGGAATTAAGGTTTATTCATGGAGATGTTGGTGTGAGTGGGTGTGAGCTTTGGAAAAATGGGACTAAGTCAGTAGGAATTCACAGATGTAAACAGTCAAAATGATAAATTACATGTTTTGGGGAGGCGAGTTAGGGTAGATCCCCCCCGAGGTGAAAGTCCCACAGGTTACTCACGGTTGAACATGAATCCAGAAGCGATGCAGGATTACGTGAAAATGTTGAAAAGGCGTGCGGCGTCCTACGGTGTAAACCCGGAAATCCGTTGCCCACAAAATAAAGGAAAAGAATCAAAATCAGGTTTTGATAAATAAAATTGGAGGGTGTCCAATAGTTTAGTCATGGTGTGTGACAGGTTTTAGTCATGCTTGGCATTCCAAGTAATGAGAAATTAGGTTGGGACTTGGGTCGCAGGCATGAGGGTTGCATCTCATGCATGTTATAGACATTCATATAGAGAATAATTGTATGGAATGTGATTGATTGTTTGTATATGTCATTGCATATGCATTTTAGGTGGGGAGTAACCCTTGTAGGAGAATTTTCTACTGGGCTTTGCTCACCCCGTCGTGGGACCCCCTTTCAAGTACAGGGACTATCCAGGGAGGCGGTGCGTAGTAGGGTATCTATTGAGGAAGCTAGAAATGTGGCTTTAAGAAAATATTTTATAAATATGTATAAATCTTTTCTTAAACAAAAACATGAAAACTATGAAAATATAGTCGTAGATATGTTTTGGCGAGTATGGGATGTATGGGTCCTATGTGGCTATTTTACTATTTGGTAAAGGCCTCGTGAAAACGAGACACATGTAATTTTCAGCTGATCTGCAGCCAACCTGACACCCCTGATCGTGTCAGAACGGTTTTTCTAAATTATCAAACGAAATAAAAAGAAAAATTTAGGAAAGAATGAATAAACTATGGAAAACAATGGAAATGTAATATTCACTGTTCACATATTTTGATATTTATGCTTCAAATAATCAAATAAAATATCCTTTTTCACAAATAAACATGTTCCAAAAGGAATGGAAATCAAATACTATATAGATATATCTATATACATCTATATATCTAGTATATATAGATATCTATATATATTATATATAGATATTCTATATAGATATGTATATATATATATATATATATATATATATATTTATATAGATATATTTATATAGATATATACATATCTATATATATAGATATATCTATATATAGATATATACTATATCTATATATATAGATATATATATATATATATATATATATATATATATATATATATATATATATATATATATATATATATATATATATATATATTATTTTATATATATAGGATATCTATCTATATATATAGATAGTATATATATAGATTTATATATATATATATATATATATATATGTTTATATATTTCATATATCTATATAGAGAGCTATATATACGTATCTATATATATAGATACGTGTCTATATATATAGATACGTATATATATCTATATAGATCTATACGTATATATCTATATAGATCTATATATATATATATATATATATATATATATATATATAGTATATATATATATATATATATATATATATATACATATCTATATAGATATATAGATATCTATATATAAATATATATATATAGATATCTATATATATATAGATGTATATAGATGTATATAGATATATCTATATATTTTTATATATAGATATATATATAGATATATATATATATATATATATATATATATATATCTATATATATACATATCTATATATAAATATATATAGATATATAAAATTATATATCTATATATATAAATTATATTTATATATGTAGATATATAGATTTTATAATATCTATATATATTTATATATCTATATAAATCTATATATACTTCATATATATATAGATGGGATATAGATATATCTATATAGATATACACGATCTATATATAGATACGTGATATATAACTCCTATATGATATATAAGTATATATATATATATATATATATATATATATATATATATATATATATATATATATATATATATATATATATATATACATATCTATATATCTATATATAAATGATTTGGATTTATTTATTACTAATTTTTTGTTTATTTATTAATAACTTGCATGTGAAAATGGTTTCAAAAGGAGAAATTCAAGTTGAAAACTTTTCAATTGAAACCGTTAGTTTAAATGAAGTTTTAAACCCAAACCTTCAATTCTCGCCTTGTATTCTCAAAACCTTAAGAACATAAGTTATTGTTGAAACCTTTCGTCTTTAAAACTTTCAAAACTTTCAAAACCAAAATTTAGAATATGATTATGAAAACCATTTCAGCTTTAGCCCAACATCTTCAAAAATTACAAAACCGGGGCCATTGCTTTAGAAACTCGAAAAATTCCAAATGCTTATGAACCAAGAAAAGTAAGAAAAACCAAATTGATTTAAAAACAGAGTTAGAACTTTCAACAATGTTAAGAAACCGATTTAATTATATGATTAAAATCGCCTCGCTATCGATCATTGACAAACTTGTAATTAAAAACAAGTTCTGACCGATATTTATAATATTATTGTAATCTTACTATTTAGATAAATTTTATGAAAAAGTCATATTAAGAACCAAAGGTATATTATATGAACAATTTATGTGACGCCCATTTCCCCGGTGTCCGTTGACTACCCACAACCTCGCTTAAATCTATACATCTCAAGCTTCACGGCACGACACCCGAGTAAAACTAGCCACATGGGGCCCATACATCCATACTCATAAAACCAATATCTCAACTATATTCTCATAGTTATCATGTTTGTTCTACAAAAATCTTTATACATATTTACAAAATATTTACTTAAAGCCACATTTCGGCTTTCTTCTCAAAGGCACTTCATCGCGCATCGGTTTCCTTTGATAGCTGTCCTTATACTGGAAGGTATTCTAATGACCAGGCCGTGGAAGAAAGTCTAAGAGAAAGTTTTCCTACAAGGGTTAGTCCCCACCTAAAATGCATATGCAATGGCATATATAGTCAATCAATCAAGATTTCATACAATTATTTCTATATGAAATGTTCATATCATGCATGATGCGACCCTCATGCTCACCCACCCGAGTCCCAACCAACTCCTCACACCCGAATGCCAAATGTGAAATAAAACCACACACACCTCGACCAAACCATTGAAAACCTCCACTTATTTATCATCAAAATCATTTTTGATTCTTTTCCTTTATTTTATAATAATTTATTTCGGTTTACACCGTAGGATCACGCACGCCTTTTCAACATTTTCACGAATCCTACATCGTCTGGATTCATGTCTAACCGTGAATAACCTGTGGGACTTTTCACCCCGGGGGGGGGATCGACCTCAACTTGCTCCGCCCAAAACATGTAATTTATCATTGATCATTTACTATACTGCAATCTCTACTGACTTTGTCCCATTTTTTCCCGAGTTCACGACCCACTCACCAACACTCGATGAATAAACTCACCCGCACCGACCGACGCGATGTGACCGTGCATATGAAATGCATGATGTCAATGCATTTTCCTCATGTAAACATGCATGAATGAGCACTACATGAAACATTTACAAACCATGGAAAATTATAATTTATACATATAATCTACCTCCATGCAAAACATATCAATACATCAAATAGCATGCATCAATATCTTATTTCCACACACTGCATGTTATTCAAGCAAGCCATAACACACAACAAGGTCTCAATCAGACCATTCAATGTGGTACTCACCCGCCTCTTCAAAAACATGAACCATTTGGTTCTAATCCTTATCATCACATCAAACAAATCCATAAACTTTCATTCCTAATTCAAACCCTAACTCCCATAGTCTATGAAAAACCGTCATGAAATCCATACCTTTAATTCCAAAGCTTGAAACTAATTCACATGGCCTCACGGCCTCCCATAAACAACCCTACCATTGGGTAAAGCCTTTTAAAGTTAAAAATAAAACCCAGGGCAGAAAATATCTCACCTCGGAGTTTGTCGAAACTCCAACTTTCTAGTGTCCACACGTAGATCCCACTGTGTGCACCGACTTTAGTCCTCGAACTTTCGAACGTCGACCGCCCGAAACCCGGGAAAATCCTCCTTTTCCCTTTCCTTCCTTCTCCTTTTTCTTCCTTTTCTCTCTAAGAACCGTTTCCCTCTTTCCTTTCTTTTCCTTTTTCTCTTTTCTCATCTCATTTCCTTTCATTTTCTCCTCATTTTCTCACCCTTTTTGGAGCCATCCCACATCCGGTCAATGGGTAGGAAATTGCCTCCCCCTTTCCTCAAGTCTCATGTGTGGCTCTCCCTTTTCCATCTTTATTCTTGAACCCCCATTATGACATCATCAACCACATGGCTCAATGTGAGCCATGGGATTCCTTTTTCCCACACATGGCTCATTGTGAGCCACTACTTTTGATGCCAAGTGTCACACACTTGTGGGGCCAAGTGGCATCCCCTAACCTGCTACAGTGTCATCCGACACCCCACGCCTCGAAAAACGTGAAATCCCGACCACCTCGGAATCTAACGAAATTCGACGTGGTAGATAAATTCTCACAGACATTTCAACGCGAGAAGTCCGCTTGGCCATCCGAGATCTAGAAAAATTTTATTTCAACCGAATTTATTTTACCCTTTATCCAAAATCTCGATTTTCTGGGTTTCACAATTTAGAACTAAAAACAAGGAATTAAACAGATATATGGCTTACCATGATCCCGATTTATTTTTCAATGCTTATTTAGCTATAAAATATGTCTCTTTAGATCAAAAATACTTAACTCTTCCCGAACTAATGGATCAAGGGATTTTGAAACATATTTTTAACTAGTATTTATCAAGTACCTAATAATTTTCCTCGAAAACCGAAAAATATCGCTCAATATCTTTTAGAACCGAAACTCATGTATATATCTTTTGAAACCATACCACCTTTGTTAGAATCATGGAAGCAATCAGACTGCTATCATCATGTATATATCAAACACAATAAAGAACCTTTTAATACCCCAACAACAACTTGAATGAAATGACCCATTCAAATGAATTTCCTAAATATTACAATGATTAGAGGATTTTCAAATTTTGAATTTCAGAAACCGTAAATAAAAATTTTTATCTTATCATAAACCCCAACCATGTCAATTGGGAGAACTCCACATTAGAAAATTCTTCAACCCAAAAATTTTTATAACCTCGTAGTTGTTAGCATTTTATTAACCAAATTGTA
Organism: Tetrastigma voinierianum; assembly: GCA_016808115.1. Lineage (NCBI taxonomy): Eukaryota > Viridiplantae > Streptophyta > Magnoliopsida > Vitales > Vitaceae > Tetrastigma > Tetrastigma voinierianum. Next base: position 717,549 of record JAEQBH010003299.1, read on the forward strand.
TGAGATTCACCGGTGAAGTTAATACACGTCATCGACGCACGCAAACTGATAATCTCGATGCGTAAAGCTATGCCAACTTGGAAAAATGCAATGAAGGATAATGTACCTATCAAATCTTGCAAATTAATCAACTCGCAAACTGAGCAAAAAGTAAATTTCAGCAACTTTTTCGAATCCAAGCTTATCTTAAGCTAGCAAGAAGCCCAAAAGAAGAGTGAATCGCAAAAATTTCATGGAAGACAGAAGAAAAGACAATAAATTTTGCACAAAAGTTGCGTGATTTGTCAACTTTTCATTTTTTAAAGTCTTTATGTAAATAGTTATAATATAGGATATTTATTGTCCTTTAGGACACATGTATCATTCATTTAATGTAAGACCCGAGAAATTCCAATTTCTGGAATAAGGGCAAAATCGTAATTTTGATTACAAAATTTAATTACGCAGTAATCCAGAATTAATTCCCTAGATCTTTGATGACAAAACTATCGCACCGCTGGAATCGCCTCACAAATCTAAGAAGACGTAAAATTTCGCACTCACGGCATACGAAATCGACGCTTTTCGAGACACCGCGTCAGTGCCGTAAATCGATTTTCTGGCGCGACTAAAGGCACAATAACATGTACTCATGTACCATAAGTGGTATGAGAGAAATAACTCAAACGGATCTACCGAAAGATAAAGGCCGCATATCACCTTGAACGAGGGACAGCGTCATTTAGAAATTTATTTTAAGTGACTAAAGGACTTTAATAGCCAATAGTCATTCATCCTCTTCATTTAGCAAAAAAACGAGGAGCTTATTTCTTTGGATCCAGTAGTGTGGGTGTTGAGAGAGTTTGTAGAGAGAGAAAGAATTTCTCGTGTTTGCACACGATCCGACCGTCGCGACTTCTCAAGGAAGTGGAGAACGATCTACGAACAGTTAATACAAAGGGACTCCGCTTAGCGAGTTTCTTCAAACCTCGAGGTAGGATTTTCCCTACTTGGGTTTTATCTCTATTTTTAAGTGTTTTTCGAATGTTTGAAGCCGACGAGGCTATTAAAGTCGTTTGATCTGGCCCCAAAACATGCGACCGAATTGATAAAATTTTGAAAGAAAAATGGAGCAGCTCCTCGTCGCCCACGGCTGATTTGGGTTCACAATGATGGGCTTGTGTGTTAAATCATGCTTGATTGAATTTCCAGTCGAATGGCCGTGAATTTCTGGGTTCACTAAGTGAATCGTTGATTTAGATCTTTCTGGGAATAGTGTAACCGAGGGTTTCACTAGTCCTTAAAACAATATTCTAAAATACATTTTTGTGAAAATATGTGTTTAAGTTAAGTAATTCGAATCTAATTGCTTTTGTGTTTGAAGATTAGCCCAAGGAAGCATTTTGGTGTGTGAAAACTCGATTTCATAACATGTTGTATGAATTAATTTTTATAAAAATATATTCATGCTTATATATTTGCATGTGGTTTGTGATCGTATTGGAATTGGCATACATGCATTCCATATGCACCGGAACATCCTATGACTATAGGAGTTAGTGCATGAGACGAGCTCCAGTGAAAACTGGCTCTGGGAGGGTAGTCTAAAATGTTAATTATCGAAGGGTAGTCCAAACTAAATAATATATCAACCGGCTTCTGGAGCTACCTGCAATGGATATTTATTCACCTGAGGTAGTCCATAAAATCCAACAATATATCAACCGCCTGAGCTGCACTAGGCTGATATATTCATCTGAGGGTAGTCCACAAACAGTCAATATATATCAATCGGTCAGAGCTACTAACTGATATATATCCACCTGAGGGCTGCCCACTAATAAAACGAATATTCTCATACGCAGGCTTAGGCGAGTGTGAGAGAGTCTGAGGACTCCTGATCCGAGCTTTCGCGTAGACATCCGCAAAGGATCATGCATTCGTCAATACAAATTGGAACATCGTGACCGCACCAGTGGCAGAGCGTACCACTTGTGGCATTCTCCCATCGAAGTAAATTTCACTCGCCGCGATCCCCTTTTTACAGTAATGTGGAGCGTGCGAGGAGACCGACTCCGCCCTGTAGGTTTATCAGGAAGAAAGCCTAGATGTGGCTCGCGGTCAGACATGTATTAACCTTTAAGTTTAATATATGCATTGCTTAAGAGTAAAAATATTAACTTTTGTAACTACTGGGTATATAGTCAAGCCTCTAGTCATGCATGTACATCGAGTACTGCGAGGGCCCAAGGGTCGCATCGATATATATTGTATATATATTGCACTGTTTGGGGATGTATATAGGTATCAGATTCAGAGCTCTGCATGTGCTGAGACTCTCAACATTTTCTAAAGTGGTGTTTCTGCAACCCGACGTCCACTTGTGGTTCCGGGTCGACTAGGTCAACTGACCCTGGTTTCACACACAAACAGACGAGCTTGAGGCATGGCTGAGGCTGGCAGGCATATCCCTTGGTGGCGATAGGCAGCGGTACAGACCCAGACTGGAGGATTCGGGCCAGCCTTAATAGTGAGAGCATCACCACCAGGTGTGGTTCGATGTTGAGTTTAGGTATGAGATTACCTAGGAAAATCACAGACAAAAACTAGACACTACGCGGCACATGTGTTGGATGTGTTTTGTGTGATTTTTGTGAATCATTTGGTGATTGTGTATACATGATTTGTAATGGTGGTATGGTTTTGTGCTTAGTGGTTACACCTGTGACAACCACAGATGTGTCGAAGCTTTAAGAGGTTTTTACAAGGAGTAAAAATCGAACAAATGAAGAAATAAAATAAATTGGAAGAATTTATTTGGTTTAGAGGTGAAGAAATTAATTTTTAAGGTTTTACAAAGGTAAACCAAGAAAATTAAATGAAATAAATTTTTTCTAAATTTAGTTGGATTGTTAGAAAATGAGAAGAAATTTCAGCCAAGAAAAATAAATTTTACTAAATTTATTCACGAGAATTAAGAAAATAATTTTCTAAGATTTTAAAAGTGGTAAAATTAAAGAAAATGGAAGAAAATAAATTTTTATAAATTTATTTGAGTGGAGAAAATGTTTCAATGAAAAACTGGAAAAAAGAAAATAAATTTTATAAATTTATTTGGTTATGAGGTGAGAAAAAAATTTTCTAAGGTTTTATATATAAAATTTAAGAAAAGTGGGTTAAATAAATTTTTATATAAATTTATTTGAGTATTAAAGAGTGGAAAAAATGATTTTTTTTTAGTGATTTTTAGAGATTTTTCCAAATTTTGGAAAAAATAAAAATAAAAAAATCATTTATAATGAAAAACAAATTTTTCGTGCGTAATTTTCATGGCTAACGCCGCTTGTATCAGGAGTATAAAAAAAAAAAATTTTCAGACAGTAATACGCTGTATTGCAGAATGAAGCTTCAGATGTTGTCAGGACAAGAAGGGTCGCTTTGAGCTGCGGCGTAATACAACAGACAGACGGGCAATGGTGTCGCAAGCAATAGGAAAATTTTAGACGCAATACACCACAGATGACAGAAGGCTAGGCAGCAGCGAAGGCCGCGGCGGCGTGGCGCTGTAGTGGCAAGGCTGGCGCAAAGAGTTGGCGCTGGCGAAGCGCACCGCAGGGCTGAAGCGAAGCGGCAGAGCTAGCAGCGCTGTGGGCGCTGCCGCTTGCCAGTGCCGCAAGAGCTGTGTCGCCAGCGTTGCTATGTATTTGTCAAGTGTTGCTTATAGGCTCCGAAGCGCCATGGTCGGTTGCCAGATCAGGCACTCTGCACTCGACTTGATTTTCAAACCGATTTTTCGACTGTATTTTTCTTCGGAGTCAGCAGAATGAACATCGTTTTCATCAGAACAATTAAAAATTTTTTTATTAAAATAAAATAAAATCAAATAAATTTTTGATAAAATTTAAAATAAAATTTTCAAAATAAAATTTTTCGAAAAATAAAATTTTGTTGGAAAAACAATATTTTAAAGGGGGCAAATTGATTGCGATAAGACCGGTTAGTGCATGATTAGTATCTGGGTCGTTTATGCCTGTGAGATACCAGATTGGCTTAATCACCGCTTGAAACGGTGATCATCGAAGTCAGCGCATTTAAATTATATGCATGGTAATGCGACAGAAAGGGTGAATGCTAAGGTTAGTGGATTATGACCTTAGGATTCGGGTAATCGAAAATGAACAAGAAAGTTTAGAACCTTATTGAAATGAATAAATCGGTGGTTGAAATTTAGTTCACTTAGGAAATGAACTGCCGCTCAGGTCGCCGTCTATTATAATCAACATCAGATTACTAGTTAGACCGAAATGAAAGCTAAACCCATTCTCGCTACGTTAATCGTGTAAATGGTTAGCAGAGGACGACATGGAGGACGCCCACCCGGTAATCGGGTCGCTACACCACCGCGTTTAATCAAGACTCGCTAAGGTCAGAGTATTACAAATAATGCAGCACAGTCGGGTATAGCAGCAGATGAAGATCCTAGTAACCTTCGGGAGGTTTCAGGCGTATCATCCTCCGACATTCACAGGGGAAAAGATCCGATGGTGGTAGACCATCGGGTTCATACGTAACGAGAAAGCTGTTAGAGGCTACGGAGATTACCTCCGACACGATCAGATTGGGACTACCAAGGTTTCAACAGAACGAGGCCCAAATAAGGTGGAACGGGCAAGTGACCTCAGAGACTTTAGAGAGCCACGTGAGTCTCCCTGTGATTAGTGGCGCACAGCACGACAGGCCGAGCACGCGAGTTAGAGATCTCGGACTCTACCACAGCTGACCTCGAGGATTACGTGGATACGCCGAAGTTCGAGGTCATCCCGGAGTACGGATCAGCCGATGGGCCATGTGATCAAGAGACGATCAGGAGCGCAGAGGGCCATCGCCTACACGCAGACTATGGTAGTTCGTGGGGACAACACGCATTCATTCCTGACAAAGATACGAGTCCATGGTCAGACATTTGGCGGTCATAAATGGAGCCTACCCTAGAGTGCGACTCCAGGAGAGACCGTGATTTAGATCTACCTCGAGTAAGCAGCGAGTATGTGATGTTTTCCGCATGATACCCGACTACCTCCACTGAGAGCAAGAGACTTTGCATCCGCCACACTCCTCGGGTATTTAACCGACCATGACCTCAGACAGATGGCACCCACAGTCATAGGAACTCGTGAGTCCGCCATAAAGAGCCATCGATCTAGGGTTTATTGGGACCAGCACTTCACTCACGGGCGCTTCTGCCTCTAGTTACAAGAAGAGGCAAGACCCTTCGACCGTGAATCGCTTATATTTCCGCTGAAATTGAGGTTATGATCCGCACTCCGCACTCATTACCGAGGATTGATGATTTCTTTGATCGGGCCGAGAGGAGCGCGAGTCTACCTGCACTTCCGCAGACCGGTTACCATCACCCGAGGTTGGGGGAGACAAGATATCCCCAAGACAACCGCTTTAGGACGCGGCGCATGTGGCACTTTGAGTTTACTGCGATGCCCTTCGATCGACGAATGAGCTAGCAAAGATTCACGATCTCATTATTAGGGTGTTCCAACCCTATCTAGACGCCTTGTCAGTCTCGTGAGATGACACTTGATCTACTCCCGGCCAGAGGAGCATGTATCACTGAGGATTGTTTTGTATACCGTTAAGAGACCATCAGCTAGGGACGCTAAGTTCAAGAAGGCAGTTTCACACTGGCGAGAGATTGGGACACGTACACAAAGATCGAGTGTCACGACCTAGAGAAAGTCGAGGCAAGATGAGTCAGGAGAGACCGGAATGTTAATCTTCGAGATAATGTAGTTTCTCGATCGGCCGAAATTCACGAGAGACACGAATAAATGGGTTGTCCATTCCGACGTGATCGTAGATCGCCACGGACGTACTCCATGGTTGGGGACGGCCCCGACCATAAGAGAGAGAAATCGAGGATACTGAACACTCGGATAATGCAAAAGGGCACGAGGGGAGGATCGCTTCTCCTAGTTCGGGTGGAAGAGGCGTAACACTGCCACACTAGTTTCAGACTGGGGCCGATTTGCACGAGTGATCGATCGCCCCTGCAGGCGTGATCCCAAGATCTCGGACAATGCGCCCCGCTAGCCATAGACACGAGAGAGCACAGCTCATTCTCCACACCCCAGTACTGCAAGAGGAACTTGTTCGGGCTTCAAACATTCAAGCACTTCACATATCGCCAAAGGCCGAGTGTGGTCAAGTCGTGACGATCACCTATGCCATGGCAGACCTTAGGTGGCACCTATTGGTTGTTGATCGTCTTGACATGGATGAGCTGACAAACCACCTGTCATTTCGTGAATCAGACCTAGCCTGTCATTACTTACACCAAGATTTGATTCTGGCTTTAGAGGCAAGGCCTGAGAAGCCAGTATAAACGTTTCTTCCCAGGGATGTGGGGGACAGAGTCAACTTGATAGGCTCGATTTTATGAGGAGAGATCTCTGCATTCTACTCATGGTGGAACCTGGATCGGGCCGGCCAACATAAAGATCATCAAGGCTCACGTGCACCTACGACATCGCCGAAGATTCAGCGCTGGTACCAGATGGTCATTCACCACCTCGTGAGTGTGGGTTGAGCCTTTGCCTTCTTAGGACCACGCCCAAAGAAGACTCATACTGAATCAGAAATGTAAGAGGCTCGAAGTGTAAGCCGAGAAGTTAAGGTGGGCTCAGACGAAAACACAGTGGACAATGGGTTATCACGCGCATCAGAGTTAAGTGATGAGCCCAGAGGACTCGAGATTCGGGATACCCATCGAAACTGTATCAGTGTGGTCAGGCCCATGACTCTGGGCATACGGAGGTCATTCATGACATGGACTAAGTCGATGTACCACTGATCGCCAGCTGATCGCGACCTGAGAAGGTCGGCATAACACCAAGCAAAGTGGTCAGGTAGGATATACGTCGCGAGGATTATATACATATGTGAGACATACAGAGCATGTGTCCGGTCAAGGCAGGCAGTATGGTTAATTGCTCTTAGGAATTCGCCTACAACAATAAAGAATGAAGTAGCATAATGAATTTACACTATGAGGCATTGTATGGAAGGCCATGTAGATCATCATATGTTTGACCTGAAAGGGAGAGCCCAACACGGGCCCGATTCGGGTTGGCACACTTCTCAGGCGCTGAAATGACATAATACTGGTTTCACCGCCACTGGCAGGCAGCGGTGTAGATGTGCGACGCCGACCTCTGTAGTTCGAGGTTAGTGATCACGCTTTCCTTGAAGGTGAATCCCTAAGAGGAGGTCGTTCGGCTGAGCGCGGGAAGCTATCGCGAGGTTTATCGGACCTTCGAGATACTTCGAGAGCGGGAGCAGACACCGTGAACAGACTGGCCATGCACGCCTAAATATGATAGGTGTCCACGAGGAGTTTCACGTCCCATGCTCCGAATTATGCACCCGCATCCAGCCTGGGCGGCGGATCGGGGCAGACAAGGTCGACACCATGGGACTCGAGGAGGGACCACGTACATTGTTGATAGTTTGTCTGCTTCTGCGACGCAAGACCGTGAGGCTAGTGAGAGTGCTATGGCGGCACCAGAGTGGATGAGTCCACGTGGGAGCAGCGAGGGACACGACGCACTGCTTATCCTTCGTTTAGGGACGAAGGCAATTTTAGTCGGTCAGTTTAGCATTAAATGACTAGTTTGTACGATAAGATAGTTGCACGCCAGATATGCATGTGAGTGTGAGAGATTGTCTTGAATTTCGACGAAATTCCTTTAAGGAGGGAGAATGTAAGACCTAAACCCAATTTCTATCACGCAAAATCGTAATTTTCGACATAAAATTTTAATTACTAAAACTGCATCAATTCCTCAGATCTCGGATGACAAAACGATCGCACCGTTGGACCGCCTCACAAATCTAGTTAAGACGTAAAATTGCAATTTGTCGAGACAATAAATCGACACGCCGAGACATCGCGGCCTTCGAAAAGCCAGAATCTATTTTCGATGCGGTGACAAGCGCATAATAACATGTGATCACGTGACTATAAGTGGTACGAAGAGAGAAATAACTTAAAATGGACACGGTGATAAATAACATCAATTTCGCGAATGATGATTACAAAGCGTCATTTGTAAATTTATTTTGCCATCAAAGGACCTAAATAGCCAATGGGCCATTCATCCTCTATTTGTACCAAAAAAACGATAGCTTTCACTTTGGATCCAGTAGGTGGGTATTGAGAGTTTTAGAGAGAGCACTTTTCTCTAGGTTTGCACATCCACACCGTCATGACTTCTGGTGAGAAGGAAAACGATCTACGCCTAACAGTTAATGCGCAATCCCGCTTAATGAAGTTTCTTCAAACTCCTCAGTGATTTCTCCCAATTTCTGTGGCTTTTATTCCTATTTTAAGTCATTATTGACAAGCTGGATTGCTTCGAGGCCATGAAAAAGTTGCTGACGGCCCCAAAACATGATCGAATTTGATAAAAATTTTAAACAGCTGAATACGGTTGCTCCACTCGCTTAATTTGGGTTCACAATGATGGGTTTTGTAGTTAAATCACGCTGATCAATTCGGGCTCCGAATTCATTGCTAATTTCGTCTACTAAGTGAACTGCCGATTAGATCTCTTTCTGAATAAGAATCGAGGGTTTCACTATTCCGTAAACAATTCTAAAATACATTTTTGGGGAAAATATGTACTCGTTGGCAATTCAACGAATGTTTCATGCTTCTCAAGATTATCCTGCCGAGCTAATTTTGGTGTTTGAAAACTGATTTCATAACATGTTGTATGAATTAATTTTTACAGAATATATTCACGTTTATATATTTGCATGCGGTTGATCGCATTGAACTGCATACATATATCTCTCCATATGCACCTGAACATCCTAGACCATGTGAAATAGTAATGAGATGAGTCTGTGAGAAATCTGCCTGGGAGGGTAGTTCAAAATGTTAATTATCTGGAGGGTAGTCCAAATCTAAATAATATAACAACCGTCTGAGCTGTTTCGGGCTTGATATTTATCACCTGAGGGTAGTCCATAAACTAAATAATATATCAACCGCCTAAATACCAAAGATATAAAAAGACCCGGTAAATTTCAATTTCCTAATACAAGAAAATCGCATCAATTAAAATTATAATTACCGCTAAAAGTCCGCATCAATTTAGATCTCGATTTATCAACGATCGCACCACGTGAATCGCTCGCAAGAAATCTAAAGACGCAGTAAATTTCACCGTCGGATAGCCTAGGTTCAGACGTTGGGATGCATTATGCTTCGTGTCAGAACGATTGGCGCTAAAGCGCACAAATAGCATGTACCATGTACCATAAGTGGTATTAAAAGAGAGAAACGTCGAAATTACTACGAACAACGAATATCACCTTAAAAGAGGACATAAATGTCATTTTAGAGATTGATTTTTATGGCTAAATGACGAAATACCAAATAAAGATTTCATCCTTTCATTTAGCCAAAACAAATGTAAACGTGGAGAAGCAATTTATTTTTGAACCAGTAGGTATTTGCTGGAGAGAGTTTGTAGAGAGAGAGAGTGCTTTCAGTTTCAGACACCATCCTGACCGTCATGACCTCTGGGGCAGAAGGAAACGATCTACGTAACAAATACGTGGACTCCTAGCTTTAGTGAGTTTCAAACTCCTCGAGGTGCAGGATTTTTCTCCCTACTGGTTTTATTCCCATTTTTAGTGTTTTTCGGCGTTTGAGTCGATCGGAGGCCTATTACAAAATATTGACGGCCCCAAAACACGTAACCGACTACTACAAATTTTTTAAACCAATGGAGCAGCCCGCAGTGGCTGCTCCACTGGCCATGCAAGGAAAATGGTGTTCAGGGTTTGAATCATGTATTGGTCAGATTCGAGGCCTGGTGAGTGGTCAGGAAATGCGTTCAAAATATGAACATAGGATTATTTGAGTGTCGGGAACAGTAAACCCTAGGGTTTTACTGTTCCTAAGAATAGTGACCAAAAATGTATTTTTGGGAAAATCTCGTGTTTGGTCTGCACTCAATCGACCAGCCAGGTTTGAACATTAGCCTGGCAGCTAATTTTGGTGTTTGAAATGATAAATTACATAACATGTTTGATTTAATTTTTTATGTAAATATATTTCAGGTTATATATTTGCAGCGACAGATCAGACGGCGGCATACATGCATTCCATATGCACTGAACATCCTAGGATTATGTGAGCAAGGTAATGAGACAGTCTGTGAGAAAAATGGTTCTGAGGGTAGTCTAAAATATAAATTCATTCGGGAGGGTAGTCCAGAAACCAAAAATATCAATCGTCGAGCTACCAACTCGATATTCACATCTGAGGGTAGTCCACAACAATTTATATATCAATCATTCCGAGCGCCCAATCGATACATACACCTGAGGGCTGTCCACCAATAAAATAATAATTCTCAAGGCCAAGGCTTAAAGTGAGCGTGAGAGAGCCTATGAGGACCCTGGATCCGAGTTTGGTCATGCAGACATTCAAGTAGGATCATGCATTTCTGCTTGAATGTGTTTCATTTTGAACATTGCACCGCACTTAGGTGGGCGAGTAGCCCACTTAGTATTTATCTCTCCCACCGAGCTTTACCACTCCCGTCGGACCCCCTTATTTTTACAAAAATGTGGAGCGCAAGGAGAGACGACTGGCCCTAGAGATTTATCGTGAAGAAAGCTGGATAAAGTTCGTGGATGTACATGTATTAGAACTCTTGCTTAATATCCGTATTAGCGAAGAGTAAAAATATTAACTCTCAGAACTATCAAAAGCATAGCTTGGTTTCATATCGTATGTACATCGAGTATCAAGCAGGCCCAAGGCGTATTGAATATATATTGCATATATTGGATTGTCGGGATGTGCAAATGCGTGTTTAATACAAGATTTGCATTCTGGGTAGAGATCCCGTGACAAAGGAGACTCGCCTCGATTTTCTAAAAAGTGGCGCTGCAACCCGACTCCACTTGTATTTCACGGTCGACGGTAATAACCTGACCCCTAGATCTAAGGCCACAGCCTGGTATCGTAGCTTGCATTCGAATACTAGGAGCTCTGCTCGTATCCATCACCACATGGGTGGTTTGATGAAGAGTATAGATATATGGAAACCTATAGGTTGAGAATTTGGGCTTAGGCCATAGTTGAGCATGAGCATCACCACTAGGAATGGTTTTGATGTTCCTACGAAAAAGGGATTACCTAAGAAAATCATCAGACAAAACTGTGACACCACGCACTCGTGTTGATGTTTTGTGATTTTCAGAATCATTTGGGTGATCGTGGTGTATAACATGAATCGTAATGTGTTATGATGTCACAGGCTTGGTGATTAGCACATAGATGAGTTAAGGAAATATTTTAGAAAATATTTTAGGTGTTTACAGTGTGTAAACTTGAACCAAGGAAATAAACAAAGTAAATTCATAATTTATTTGGTTTAGAGGTCAAGAAGTTTAAATTTTAAGGTTCTACAGTGTAAAACTAACGAAAATTAAATAAAATAAAATTTTCTAAATTTATTTGGGTTGTTGGAAAGTGAGAGGAAATTTTAAAGCCAAGAGAAATAAATTTTACTAAATTTATTTGATGAGAATTAAAGAAAATACTTTATGATTTTACAAGTAGTAAAATTGAAGAAAATGTAAGGAAAATAAATTTTTATAAATTTATTGAGCGAGAAAATTTTTCAAAGGAAAAATCGAGAAAGAAAATAAATTTTATAAATTTATTTTGCCAAGAGGTGAGAAAATAATTTTCTAAGATTTTATATGGTGTAAAATTTATCAGGTCGGGGTTAAATAAATTTTTATAAATTTATTGAGTATTGTAGAGTGAAAAAAAATGATTTTGTGATTTTAAGGATTTTTCCAATTTCTCGAAATAATGGAAAACGAAAAAAATTGGAGCGTAAATTTTAAAAGGCTACCGCCCATTTGTATTGTAGAGAAAAAAAAATTATATCACAGAATAGTGTGAGCTTGTTGCAATACAAAATTGTATCGCAGTTAGAAGGCGAGATAAGGGAAAGCGAAGTTGCAATACAAAGGGTTCGTGGTCAGAAGATAAAGGCCGGATTGTATCGCGGCAATGTGACCGAAGGGTCGGCCGAGAGCCGTGTTGCAACATGTATGGTATTGTAATGCAACAGCCAGCAGGAGGCCAAACTATACCGCAATACAAAATTGTATTGCGGACAGCCGACTGGCGGGCCGGGCGCCGCATTGGCGGCCGGGCGCGCACGGGCGCGGTCGGGCGCAGAAGCGCGCCGCGCGCGCAGGGCGCCGGGCGCACGGCCGGGTGCGCAGCGAGCGCCGGGCGCCGGTGTATGGCGCTGTGAAGCGCAAAGGCGTGGCGCCGGCACGGAGGCGCGGCAAGATCAGCCAAGGCAGGCGCGGAGCGCGCAGGGCGAGCGAGGCAGCAGCGCGCGGGCACCTGGCAGGCGCGGCAGCCAGCGCGGAGCTGGGCGGCCGCGACCGGCGAGCCGGGCGCCGCCGCTGGTCGGTCAGTCGCACTCTGGGCACCTCTACCACCTCGATCCGCTTCGACCCTGCATTTTCCCGAGTCAAATTCTGACATTGTTCGGAACTCCGTTCATGAACACTGCTTCATCTCGAAATTTTTCGAAAAAAAAAAATAAATAAAAATAAAAAAATAAAAAATATATATTTTTTAAAAAAATATTTAAAAATCAAATAAAAATCAAATAAATTTTGATAAAATTTTCGAAAAATAAAATTTTCAAAAATAAATTTTTTTGAAAATAAAATTTCGTTGAAAACAATATTTTAAACTAAATTGATCGCGTATACAGAATCGAAGTTATGTGTATGATTTCAGGTTCGGGGTCGCATATGCCTGTAGATAATCGTATCGATTTAATCATCATTTGAAATGGTGATCGCACAAGAGGTTAAGGCATTTAAATTATGTAATGCAGCGACAGATAGTGAAAAGCGAATGCTAAGCGTTGTAATTATGACCTTGTGGATTTAGTAATACATCGAAATGAACAAGAGAACATGTAACCCATCATAAATGAATTGGTTGAAATTTAAAGACTACTTAGGAAATGAACTGGGCCGGGCTTCATGGTTGTCAAGTCTATCAGTAATTGGCATCTGCATTACTAGTTAGACTGAAATGGAAATTAAATGACTTTTGTTGCCATTGAACTGTGTAAATGGCTAGTAGAGTACGAGGACATAGAGGACGTCCACGAGGCACTGGTCAGGCACCACCGACAATTGACCAGCCGCCGGCATTTGATCAACGGGCCTCTGGAGAGGCCGTAGGTTTTGCAGAGGTCGCATCGCACAAACCGCATAGCGGGTAGTCGAAAATCCTAGTAACCTGTGAGGTTTAGACGACACCGACATTCACGTGGGGAAGATCCTCACGGTGGTGTAATTCATTGGTTTGCGCGCGTAACGAGTGTTAGAGGCTGCGGAGATTACCGAGCGCGACTCAGATTAGGCTAGCTATGCTCTAGCTAGAAAATGAGGCCCAAATATGGAATGGGCGAGACCTCAGAGACTCAGAGGAGCTGCCAGATGTGAATTCTCCCTAGGATTAGTGGCGTGAATGGCACGAGAGAAATGAGGTTGTGGAGTTAGGAGATCTCGGGACTCTACTCATAGTGGACTTGAGGATTATGAACATGTCAGAGTTCGATGTCATCCTCGGGATGAATTAGTTGATAGCTTACTGATCAAGTATCAATCGCAGCGAGGAGTCACACACACTGCTGTGATTCGCATCAGGTTGTATTTCGTGGTGGCAAGCACGACATTTCGCCGCCTGCACGTATACGAGTCCAAGTGTCAGGGTAAATATGTCATTAGCGACCTCTACCCTAGAGGACGAGGAGAGGTCAGACTTGGATCTACCTCGTGTAAGACCCGAGAAATTTCACTCCCTTGAATAGGTAAAATCGTACTGATTATTTAAATTGTAATTACTGCTAAAAATCCGTAATTAATTCTCTAGATCTGATGATCTAAACGAATTGTACCGTTGGACCTGTCTCACGAAATCTAGTTAGCACGTAAAATTTCGCAATTTGTCGAGACAATGAGTTTCCAGACGCTTTTTCGAGGTATCGCTTGCCTCAAAAGGTGAACTCCATTTTCGATGCGACGAAAGCCACATATAACATGTACCTGGCGTACCATGGGATGATTAGTGAGAGAAATTCCAGAAAACGGACGGCCAAATAGTGTCGAATATCAATTTCCAGTTATGATATAAATGTCATTTTTGCAGAAATCATTTAAGTGGCTAGAGGACTAATACTCAACAAGACTTCATCCTCTTCATTTAGCCAAACCAACTAACGAGGCAATTTTGGATCCAAAAGAGTCATTAAGGTTGAGAGCTGTGAGAGAGAGCGTTTTCTCTCTAAGTTTGCACACAATCCGACCACAAGGCCGGCAAGAAGGAGAAATGTTCACGCTGACAAAGCTACGCGTGGACTCGGACTGAGTTTCTTCAACCCTCGAGGTAGGATTTTCTCCTACTGGGTTTTATTCCCATTTTTAGTGTCGAACGTTTGAGCCGACGGTGCCATCGAAACAAAGCTGGATCTATTCCAAAACATGGGACCGAATTAATACAATTTTTTGAATTAAATGAGCAGCCCGTAGTCGCCCATACCGGTGGGTATGGAAAATGGGTATGGTGGTGTTAAATCATGCTTTGATTGAACTCAGTCTGAATGGCTTGAATTTCTGTGGGTTCACTAAGTGAACTGTTGAGTTGTGATTTTTTAGGAATAGTAACCGAGGGTTTCACTATTCCCAAACAATATTCAAGAATATATTTTCAGAAAATTATGTTTAGTTAAGAAATTCGAATCGAATTGTTGTGTTTGAATATTAGCCCAAGAGAGCTAATTTTGATTGAAGATAATTACATAACATGTTTCAGGTGATTTAATTTTTATGCGCATATATATTTCATGTTTTATATATTCAGATGTGATTAGTCAGACAAGAATTGGCATACATGATTCCATAGCGCACCGGAACATCCTAGGATTATGTGAGCAAGGCATGAGATGAGTCTAGAGGAAAGTGGTTCTGAGGGTAGTCTAAAAATACTAAATGATCTGAGGGTAGTCCAACTAGCAATATATCAACCGGCCTGATTTCTCTACTAATGATATTTATTCATCTGAGGGTACCACAACTAAATAATATATCAACATTTTACGTCAGCTTGATATATATATATTCATCTGAGAGGTTCTATTGGCTCACTCATATATATCAATCTGCCTGGAAGGCCCAACTGATATATATATTCATCTGGAGGGCTGCCCACTAATAAATTCAATAATTCTCATACGAGGCTTAGGCGAGCGTGAGAGCTCCAAGTGAGGGCTCCTGATCTGAGTCAGTCACGACATTCAAGTAGGATCATGCATTTGCCGGAATGTTTGCTTCTAAATTGGAACATCAGACCGCACTTAGGTGGTGAGTACCCCACTTAGGCGATTCTCCCATCGAGCTTTAGCTCACTCGTCGATCCCCTTTACGGTGTACGTGGAGCATGCTAAGTGAGATCTACCGTCTCTAGAGATTTACTGTGAAGAAAGCCTGTGGCTTTATGGTTTTCCATATGTATTAGAATTTCATTTTGATATGTTGTATGTTGGTTCATTTACTAACTCTTAGAACTATGGGACATGGTTGATATGTATTGATGAATATTGTTTTGGCTGGCCCAAGAGGCCGTTTTGGTCCATACATATCCTCGATTATATTGGATTGTTTGGGATAAAGAAGGTGTGTTTTATACAAGATCAGAGGTGGCAGAGCTCCCCTGCATAAAGAGACTCGCCCGACTTCTAAAGTGGCGCCTGCAACCCGACCTCCACTTGTGTTCGCGGTCGACGGGGTAGTCAACCACCGGTTTTGTAATAGCGTCACAACAGCAATGTGAGTTTAGGCATACGAATACCTGTGTGGAGCCTGCCTGGTAATCCAGATCACCACTAGGTATGGTGGAGTATATGGCCCGCGGGGAACCTATGGGACAGAAAATTCGGGCCAGCTATGTCGATGAGAGACACCACTCAGTGTGGTTTTGGATGATACAGGTATAGTATGAAATACCTAGGAAAATCAATGACAAAAACTAGGACACCACGTGCACGTGTGTCAAGTGTTTTGCGTGATTGGATTTTGTGAAGTGTCAGATGTCAAGGTGCATAACATGAATTGTTAGGTGTTATGATTGAAATTTTATGAGTTATATGTTTGGTTGATAGCATAGGGATGATGTGTGGAACATTTCGGGTGTTTACAAGATGTAACCAACTAAGGAATTAACCAAAATAAATTCATAATTTATTCTGTTTAGTGGAGAAGAAAATGTAATTTTATGCTTTACAAAGCAAATCATTAGTACTAAATGAAATAAATTTTACCAAATTTATTCGGGATGTTGGAAAGAGAAGAAATTTTAAAGCAAAGAAAATAACTTTTTCAAATTTATTTGGTTATATATGGAGGAGAAAATAATTTTCTAAAATTCTTACAAGTGGTAAAATTGAAGAATGGAAGAAAAATAAATTTTTATAAATTTATTTGAGTGGAGAAAATTTTTCAAGAAAACTGAAAGGAAATAAATTTTTATAAATTCTTATTTGTTATGAAGGAAAATAATTTTTAAGGTTTCATATGGTATAAAAATTTAGAAATGGAGAAAATAAATTTTTATAAATTTATTCGAGTGTCCAAGAAATGAAAAAATGATTTTTGTGATTTTGTGATTTTTTCACCATTGAAATAATGAGAAAAATTTTAATTAAAAGTGAAAACTAAAAAAATTTATGGTGTAAATTTTGAAGTGGCTACCCAGATCAGACAGGAGAAAGGATTTCAGATTACAAAGAAAAGATTTATATCAGAATAGGAAGGTTTGAAGGTCGGGATTGTATCATAGAATAAGTTTGGTCGAAGCCGCAATACAAAACTCAGACAGAAATAGAGCACGGGACGTAGGTTGTTGGCTGAAGTCACGATACAAAATAACGCACGTAGGCCGGTTATTGGCTGGGCGCTGGGCGATAGCGGGCGCAGCGGCGCTGGCGGGGTGCGTGGGTAAAGGTAGGAGCGCGGCGGCGCTGGTACGTGGCGCTGCTCACAAGTGCGGCGCTGGCGCGCAGCGCGGCGCTGGCACGGCGACGCGCGGGCTGGGCGCTGGGCGGAGCCGCAGGCAGCAGTAAGCAGGGGCGCGGCAAGACGCAAGGGGTGGCGGATGCTGGCGCGCGGACAAGGCGGCAGGTGCGTGTAGGCAAGGCGGCGCTGCGAAAGACAAAGCAAAGGCGCACCTGGCGCACACCACTACCGGGCGCGCCAAGGCTGCAGCCACGGCCGGGCCGGGTCACTGGCCATTGCGCACGCTGCACTGCCTCTCTACCGACTGCGCTGGGAACCGCTGACTCAAGATCGTTTCATGAGTCACAAATGAACACCGTTCATTGTAAAATAAAATTTTTTCAAAAATTAAAATAATATTTATTAAATTCAACAAATCAAATAAAATCAAATAAATTTTGATAAAATTTTCGAAAAATAAAATTTTCAAAATAAAATTTTGAAAATAAAATTTGTTGAAAACAATATTTTAAACGCTGAAATTGATTGCGTATACACCGAAGTTGCATGATTGGGTTCTGGCCGTGGTTATGCCTTAGAGACATCAGATTGGATTTAACTACTATTTGAAATGGTGATCAAGGCTATAGATGCGTACGAAATTATATGCATGGTGTGATGCGTATAGGAATGGTGAATGCTAAGGTCGGGAATTATGACCTGTGGATTCGGGGTGTCGAAATGAACAAGAGCCTAGAATTTTATAGAATTAAATGAATAAGTGGTTGGAACAAGACCACTTAGGAAATGAACTATTAGCTCATGGTTGTCAAGTCTATTAGTAATCAAGATCTCGTGACATTAGTCGATCGAAATGAAAATTAATGATTGCTACATGTTGATCAGGTAAATGGATGGTGAGGATGAGGACTTAGAGGACGCCCACGGCACTCGGTCGCACCATCGACAATCGACCGCCACCATTGTATTTGATCAAATACAGCCTCGCAGGTCTTAAGGCTGCAGAGGTCAGTATCGCACAGTCGGGGTATACAGGTGACAGGGAGATCCTAGTAACATCCAGAGGTTTAGGACGTATAATCCTCCGACATTCACAGGGGGAGGCGATCCGATGAGGTTTCAACTGGTTCATGCACGCAGAAAGTGCTGGGAGGCCATGAGATTACCTGTTTACCGTGATTAGACTAGCTGCATTCTAGCTAGAAAATGAGGCCCAACAGGTGGGAACGCGCAGGACCTCTAAAGACCTGAGAGCCGCTTATGAATTCCCTCTCCTGTGATCGGGGCGAATAGGTACCCAGATGTCGAGGTCACAGTTAGAGATCTCGAGGACTCTACTCACAAACGACCCGAGGATACGGCATGTCGAGTTCGAGGGCATCCCGAGGATGACTGGCCTATACTTTACGTGGTCAGTATCGATCAGGAGCGTGGAGGATTACCGCCATTACTGTGACTCCAGCACTGTGGTGAGGCTCAGGTATACCATGATATTTTTCCCGCAGTATACGAGTCCAATTGTCGTGGACAATAATGCGTCATAAAGGGAGCCTTACATTCCAGAGGACGAGGTGAGACCGACTTAGACCACCTCGAGTAGTTTGCAACGTGGGTGGATGTTTTCCGGGACGAAGCACCCGACTACCTCGCATGTGATGACTCTCGCACAGATGGCACCTAAGGAGTCATAGGAACTCGTGGTCCAAGCATAAGAGCTATCGGACAAGTGGGCTTAGTGTAACGGCACTTCACCATGGGGCGCTCTTGCCCATCATAAGAAGAGGCAAGACCCTTCTCACTATGACCACATAAAAATAACAGTGGTTACGATCAAGAATCTGCACTCATTACCGAGGATTGATGATTTATCGATCACTGAGAGGAGTGCGAAGTCTACCCAAGATGCACCTTCGAGACCGGTTACCATCACTGAGGTTAGGAGACGATATCCCTAAGACGACGCTAGACGCCGCATGGCACTTTCGAAGCTTACTTGCGGATGCCTTTGATTGATGAATGCGCCACGTATTCATGACCTCATGTACAGGACGCTCCAACCCTATTTAGACTGGCCATTAGTCTTCGCGGATGACAATCTACTCCCGGTCGAGTGGGAGCAGGTAACTAAGCAATCAGTTTCTGTTTGTTAAGGGCTCCGTCGAGTTTAATACGTATTCAGGATTCGATAAGTGCGAGTTTTGGCTTCTTGAGGTGAGATTTTGGGACACTTGTTTGGTAGCATCGAGTGTCAGTCGACTAGAAAGGTTAAGGCAATGATGAATTAGGAGGAATAGGATGTCGATCTTGAGTCTGTGGTTTCTTGGACCAATTTGGTGTCTGAGATTTGAAAATGGTGAAGTTGTCCATTCGGGCGGGATTATAAGTTTCACCTATGGGATATGGACTGTGGTTGGGATGGCCACGATATAGAGAGGTATTGAGGATACCTGGAACACTCAGGATACGGGTGTTGGTAACAAGAGGAGGGATCGGCTCCTCTGGATTCGGGGAAGGCGGAAGACTTATGCTTCACCCAGTTTCGGGGCCCCAAGGCGGATTGAGCATGAGTGGCGGGATTTCCCAGGAGACAGGATCCGGGTTTGGACGGCCACAGTCCAGTTGCATGGGAGCCAGTATAGTTCACGTTATCACGCCCTGTCTGGTCGGAGGCTAGTTTGTTTCGGGGCTATCTGGCCCTTCAACTAACCTGTGGATGGGCGGAGGGGCCGAGAGTGTGGGTCGAGTCGAGGGCGGTCGGGGTTGGCGGGCGCGTAGTGGACCTCAGGGTGGTAGACCTATTGGTTGTTGATGTCAGGGTTGACATGGATGAGTTGATAATAATAGGGTTGTGATGTGAGTGAGACTACAATGAGTTTATCATCTTTGACACGACATGGGTTGGGCTTAGATGTTAAGGCCTTTAGAGAAGCCAAGTATAGATGTTCTTCCCTAGGATGTGGGGTGAGAGTTGACCTGATAGGTCAAGATTATGAGTGAGAGATCTCTGAGATTCTACTCAGGGTGGACCCGGGAGTGGGTGCACGGTATGGTCGTCACCGCTCATGGTGAGTGGTGGTTGAGTTGTGGCTGGACTCGTCAGTGAGACGTATGGTTGGATAGGAAATGTAAGAGCTCGAAGTGTAAGCCAGAAGTTATGTGCGCTAGAGATGAAAGCACGGGGACATGAGGTGCTCAGCGCGAGACAGGTACCGAGTGATAGGAGTCGTGACTCGAGGTTGGATCTTTTGGAAATTGCGTTGGGTTATTTGTTGAGGCGACAAGGGCTCGATGAAATGGATGTCATGCATGGCATGGTTGAGTTGACGGATCCATTGGATTGTAGTCGATTGTATTGTGGAGGTTGGGCGTTTACCGCGAAATAAAGGTTGTGTAAGGAGTTACGTGTGTATAGTTCACATCTGGGTGTTAGAGGGCATCATTGAACATGTGTCTGGTGTTCGTAAGGTGAGAGCAATTGCCCTTAGTGGAATTTGCCTGCTTGTGACGTTTACCCAGGCCAGGAGAATGTAAGAGAATGGCACCTATGAGGCATTGTAGAGGCCATATGAGTCACGGATTAGGATGGGCCAGAAGTGGGAGAGATCCATCCACGGGTCTATTTGATTATAGACACCTCGAGAAGGTGAGCTTGATCACGACAAGCGTCTTCTCACGGCTCGAATGGCGAAATTTATGCGAATGTGCGGCAGTGACCTTGAGTTTCGAGGTTGGGATCACGTCTTCTTGGAAGGTGATGCTAAGAAGTGATCGAGGTTCGCGACGTGGAAGCTATCGGCCCAGGGTTGGCCGGGCGCCGAGATCTTTCGAGAGGTGGCGGGTTGCGTGTGGATTGGCGTTCAGCCCGACATGTCGGTGTCCACGAGGTGTTTCACGTCTCCATGCTCCGGAAATATATTCCAGATCCAGCCCAGTGGTGGATTGGGGGCCAGTTGAGATTGACAACGATGGGACCTTCGAGGAGGGACGGTGTACATTGATGATAGCGTGATCATGTTTGCGACCGCTGAGAGTGTGGGGCTAATGAGTCGCTATCGGCGACCGCGTGGAATTAGAAGTCCAGCGATGGGACCGCGAGGAACCGCGGTGCGGGCCACTATCCACTTCTTGTTTAGGGATCGGAGTACGTAGTTCCGATCGTTTAAAGTTTAAATGGTTGTTTACATGCATGGTAGTGTCTTGCGTTGCATATGCATGTCTTGTGATTATGATAGTCTGATTTCGGGCGAAATTCCGCTAAGGAGGAGAATGTAAGACAGAGAATTTCAATTCTTTGGAATATGGTGAAATCATTAATTTTGATTAAATTATGATCTGGTTAAAAATCGTAATTAATTATAGATCTCCCG
The DNA here is from genome assembly GCA_016808115.1 of Tetrastigma voinierianum. NCBI lineage: Eukaryota > Viridiplantae > Streptophyta > Magnoliopsida > Vitales > Vitaceae > Tetrastigma > Tetrastigma voinierianum. Next base: position 739,052 of record JAEQBH010003299.1, read on the forward strand.
GATGGCGAAACGGATTGTGCAGTTGGAATAGTCTCATGAGAAATCTGATTAACCAACGTAAATTCGCAATTCTTGAGACAATTGAGATCGGCACAGTTTTTCGAGGGAGGCATCGCGGTTAGATCTGCATCATTGATTACCCGATCTGACGAAAGCCACATATAACATGTACTCTTTTAACATTGGTATAGGTACAGAGAAATGGAAAAATCGTTAAGTAAGAAATAGTCTGAATATCAATTCTGGTAAAGGGGATATAAATGTCGTTTGAAATTGTTTTAAGTGGGTTTGAAGGGCGAAATATAAATGATACTTACATCCCCTCTTCATTTGCGCCAAACCAACCAACGTGAGAAACAATTTTGGGTCCAGTAAACAACTGCGTTGAAGGCTTTGAGGCGCTTCTCTCTAAGTTTTGTCAAGTAGTTAGCAGCGGTCTTGGAGCCGAGAAGGAGAAATGTTCTACGCGGGACAGGCTACGCGTGGACTCTGGGATCGGGAGTTTCTTGGCTCCTTGGTGGATTTTCTCCCCTACTTTAGTTTTTATTCCATTTTAGTGTTTTTCGAATGTTGAGTCGATTAAGACCATGGGGGGCTGGTGGATCGGTCCTGAAAACATGGGGCAGTGTCCTGATTTTTTTGAAACCAAATGGAAGCCCGAAATGCGGCTGCTCCATAGGCGGAATGGTATGGAAAATGGGTATGGGTGGTGTTAAATCATGCTTTACAGTTGAGTTTGGGCGGGGAATGGCTAGTGAATTTGAGTTCACTAAGTGAGTAGTTGAGTTATGATCTTTGGGAATAGTAGCAGAAGTTTCACTATTCAGGAAACAATATCAAAATATATTTTTGGTAAAATTATGTGTTTGGTTAAATAGTGAATCGAATTGCTTGTGTTTTGATCATTAGCAAAAGATAGCTAATTTTGATGCGTGAAATGATAATTATAACATGTTTGTGTGATTTAATTTTTTTATCTGAACCTATTATGTTATATGTTATAATGATTGAAATTTGTATTGGGTTGGCATACATGTTTCCATATGCCTTTGGAACATCCTAGGATTATAGAGGTTAGTGCATGAGATGAGTCACAGAGGAAAGTGGTTCGGTGTCTAAAATATTAAATGATCGGAGGTAGTCAGAGCTAAATAATATATCGGCCAGTCGGGCTGGCTGATTGATATTTATTCATGGAGGTAGTCACTGACTAAATAATATGTCAATAGTCGGACGGCCCGAGTTGATATTTATTCGCCCGGAGGGTAGTCCACAAACTAAATAATATATCAGTCGGGGCGACCCGATTTGATATATATATTCTGTGGTATTCCCAGCCAAATTAATATATATCGATCGTCGGGCTTGGCCCGATTGATATATTCATGGAGGGTTGCCCTCTAATAAATTAATAATTCTCATGGGGCTTGAGCGAGTGTGAGAAGTCGATGAGGGCTCGGGATGCAGTTGGTCAACGTAGACATTCAAGTAGGATCATGCATTTGCTTGGATGTTTGTTTAAGTGGAACATTGGCATAGGTAGTGATGGCCGACTGAGGCGATTCTCCTCTTGACTAGCTGCTGATCGTGGGATACCTTTTCTGAGTGCGGGAGCATCTGGGAAGCGACTCACGTCTAAGTTTATTGTGAAACGGGTTTGTGGCTTTGATGGTTTCCATGTATTAGAATTCTACATTTTTGATACTTATGTTGTACTTAGGCATTGCTGCTCTTAGAACTATGGGACATGGTTGATATGGTTGATGGATATTGTTTTATGGGCCCAAGAGGCCGTTTTTATCCATGTTGTTATCCTTGGGATTATATTGGATTGTTTGGGACAGGTAAATGCAGGTTTTATACAAGCATTGTATAAGGGTAGAGCTCCCCGTACAAAGGAGACTGCCGAATTCAGTGAGTCGGGTAACTTGGGCCATCCGTATATTCCGCGGAGTTGTGGGTGAGTCAAACGGGACCCACACGGGTTTTGGGCGTCACACCTCGAGTAGTGTGCAAATATGTGGATATTTTTCTAGATGAGCTACGGACTACCTCAGCGCCAGGGAGGCTGGGCCCGGTGTTGGGATTGCACCGGGTATTTCAGCCATCTCTATGATACTCACTTCATAGGATGGCCGCAGTTGAGTTGAAGGAACTCGAGTCCCGACTACAGAGGCTGTTGAATGAGGTTTACTAGGTAGAGCACTTCACCATGGGGCGCTCGGTTCTATTTGCGAAGAAGAAGAGGCAAAAATAAATTCGTAAGTGACTAAAGCGGAACGAGGGTTACGATCAAGAATCGGTACCCATTCACAGGATGATTTGTTATCGAGTTGAGAGGAAGCAGCGAGTCTACTCTAAGATAGACCTTCGCCTTTGGTTTTACGGTGATGCCTTTGATTGACGAATGCGCCACGCATTCATAGACTTCATGCATAGGGTGTTCCAACCTTATTTAGACTGGGCTTGTCGTAGTCTTCACGGATGACATCTTGATCTACTCCACCAGTGGGAGCATGAGTATCACTGGAGGATTGCCGCAAATCACAGAGGGACCATCACAGATGGCCAAGTCTGCAAGGGGCGAGGCTCTAGCTTACCGAAGGGAGATTTTGGGACACGTGGTGTCGCACCATGAGTGCTAGTCGACCTAGAGAAGGTTGAGACAGAGATGAGTTTGGAGAGACCGAATGTCAATCTCTAGATACGTAGCTTATTGGGATTACCTGGTATTAAGCGAGATTCGAATGTACCGGGTTGGGTCCATTCGGGGCAGGATCAGAGGATTCGGGCCACGGACATGACTCCATGGTCAGACTGCGCCCCCCAACATGAGAGATCAGTGACACTGGGAACACTCGGGATAATGTGTTGCAACAGAGGGAGGATCAACTTTCTCCTAGTTCAGGGAAGAGGCAGAATACTTCTGCTTCATCCTAGTTTCAAGACTAGGGCCAGGATTGGGCATGTGAGATGGGATTGCCCTGTGAGACGGGGATCCTGTGTGGCTTGGGACAGCGCAAACCCGATAAATTGCAGGCGTGAGAGCATACGCCCATTCTCCACACCCTAGTATGAGTCGAGGACTCCGCTTCTCTGGCTCGGATGCTATGTCAGCACTTAACAATACGTAAAGGCCGAGGGGCCAAAGTGTGGGTCAAAGTCGTGACGTATCGTAGACAATAAGCGCAGGACATTGTGGTGGCAGACGACATGGATTGTCGCTGACATGGATGAGCGACAACCACCCAAGTTGTCGCATCGAGACTCAGTCGAAAGCATCATACTGACACTTTATTGGATTTTGGGCTTAGAGGTTAAGGCCTTAGAGTAGCCATAGATGTTCTTCCTTGGGTGTAGAGAGTCGACTATGAAGTCGATTAGTGAGGATTCCGCATCTTCGCTTCATGGTGGGTAACTCGAGTAGGTGTAAGAGATTCGAGATATCCCAATTTCTGTGAGAATGTAATAGCTTGAAGTGTGTCAAGAATTATGTTGCTCGAGATGAAACACACTAAGAGGCGGTCACGACTTAGAGTCGAGTGATGTGAGCCTAGGGTGACTCGAGGTTCGATACCCCTTGGAAATTTCACTGATGTTGTCACTGCAAGGGCTCTAGAGATGGATGACATGCATGGTATGGATTATGCTGATGTCTATTTGGATTGTTTGATTTGCGACTGAGAGGTGCTAGTACCAATACCTAGCAAGGGTGGTGTAGGTTACGTGTGTATGGATTGCACAGTGTTAGAGGGCATGTTAAGTAACATGTGTCCTGATCATAAGGGTAGAGGATTAGCTGCCCTTAGTGGAATTCGCTACACACAGCTTATCAAAGGTGAGTGTACTAAGGGCACCATATGAGTCAGGGTATGAGGCTGCGTAGACAACACTGATATGTTGACCAAAGTGGAAGAGAGTTCCATCATCGGTCCCGATTTGATTAGAGACACCTCTCGAGAAGGTGAGTTGATATTTATAGCTGCCTTCTCACGGCTTAGAGCCAAGCAGAAGAGTTATAAGTGATGTGCGACGAGACCCTTAGAGTTCGAGGTCGGGATCACGCCTTCTTGAAGGTGATTCCTAAGAGAGGAGCGGTCGCCCGACTAAGCTGAAGCCATCGCTCAGATTCATCGACCTTCGAGATACTGAGAGGATGCAAGAATCATGGCGCACGGCATGCTACGCCAAAGATGTCAAAATCACCAGGTGTTTCACGCCTCCATGTTCAGAGATATACCCGATCCGCCTCATGTGGTGGATCGGGGACGATCGAGATCGACACGGATTTAATCTTTCGAGGAGGGACCAGTATGCATTTTGGATAGCTGTGATCAGGTTTTGGGACGCAAGACCGTGAGGCTAGTGAGAGGCAGGCGGCACCGTGGAGTGGAGGAGTCGTACGCGAGGACACGAGCAAGTACATATATCTCTCGTTTAGGGATTGACAGTACGTGGTTTAGTCAGTTAAGATTTAATGACTAGTTTACATGCATGGTAGAGTGCATGTTGATATGCATGTGTTTGATAAAGATCGCTTCGACTTCGAAGAGACTAAATCTCTTTTAAGAGGGGGGAGAATAAGACCCGAGAAATTTCAATTTTAATAAGAAAATCGTAATTTCAATTAAAAATTATAATTACGGGTTAAAAGTCCGTAATTAATTTTTCTAGATCTCAAAGGGATCAAACGGATTGCACCGCTGAATCGTCTTCGTGAAATCTAGCTAGCACGTGAAAATTTCGCAATTTGTTTGAGATACTTATCGGGCACGCTGAGGGCATTGCGCCGGTGTCAGAAATCGATTACGTAATGAAAGGCAATAAATAGCATGTACTCATGTACCACAAGTGGTATGAGTAGAGAAATGATGAAAATGGATGGTCAATAAATGTTTTTAATCAATTTCCGTAGTGCACAGAGAGGGATATAAATGTCATTTTAGAGATCGATTTATGGCTAAATGATCTAAATACTAAATGCATCATCCTTTCTTCATTTAGCCAAAACAAACGGAGAAGCAATTTATTTTTGGTCTAGTAGGTGTTTCTGAGAGAGTTTTTTTAGAGAGAGAGAGTGCTTCTCTCTAGGTTTTGTACACATCCGACCGCTACGATCAGGTGAGAAGGGAACATCTACGTGAACAAAGCACGCGTGACTCCGGTTTTAGTGAGTTTCTTCAAACTCCTCGAGGCAGATTTTCTCCCTACTTGGGCTTTATTCCCATTTTTAGTGTTTTTCGAATGTTTGAGTCGATCGAGGCTATTGTAAGTCACTGGATCGGTCCCAAAACATGGACCACTACATACCTCAGAAACTAAATGGAGCAGCTCCGTCGCTCTCCACGGCTACGTGGGTATGAAATGGTGTTTGTGGGTTTTGAACTGTATTGGCTGGATTTGGAGGCCTGGTAGTGCTGTGAATGCGGGGTTCAAAATATGAAACATAGGATTATTTGAGTCGGGAACAAGAAACCTCAGGTTTTAATTGCTCCTAGTGGAATAGTGACCAAAATGTATTTTTGGGAAAATCAGGTTTGGTTGGCACTGAATCGAATTGCTTGTGTTTAAAACACAACCCATGAGCTAATTTTGTGTTTGAAATGATAAATTACATAAATATGTTTCAGGTGATTTAATTTTATGAATATATTCATATATATATTTTACGCTGACAGACTCAGACGCAGCTTGGCATACATGCATTCCATATGCACTTGAACATCCTAGGATTATAGGAGAGTTAGTGCATGAGATGAGTCTAGAGAAAAATGGTCTCGAGGGTAGTCTAAAATATAAAATTCATCTGAGGGTAGTCTGTAAAACCAAAAATATCAATCGAAGCCGGAGCGCCCAATTGATATTCACATCGGAGGGTAGTCCAATAAACAATTTATATATCAATCAGTCGGAGCGCCCAATTGATATATATACATTTGGAGGGTTGTCCACTAATGTAAAATAATAATTCTCATACAAGGCTTAGCGAGTGTGAGCAGAGCTCACAGGACTCTGGATCCGAAGTTAGTCATGTAGACATTCAAGTAGGATTATGCATTTGCTTGAATGTGTGTTTACTTTGGGAACAGACCGCACTTAGGTGGTGAGTACCCCACTTTGTGTGGCGATTCTCCCATCGAGCCAGCTCACCCCGTCGTGGACCCCTTATTTTACTGTGTACAGGAGCGTGCGAGACGAGACTCGTCCTAGAGATTTATTTTGAAGAAAGCCGGGATGTGGCTTTGGTGGATGTACATGTATTAGAACTCTTTAAGTTTAATATATGTATTGTTTAAGAGTAAAAATATTAACTCTTGTAACTATTGGGTATATAGTTGGTTTCATAGTTGGCATGTACATTGAGTACTGTTTATGGGCCCAAGTGGCCGTATTGAATATATATTGCATATATTGGACTGTTGGGACAGTAAACGCAGCGTTTAATACAAGATTTGCATTGCAGAGTAGAAGCTCCCTGGTACAAAGGAGACTCGCCCGATTTTCTAAAAAGTGGCGTCGCAACCCGACCTCCACTTGTATTTCGGTCGACGGTAGTCAACGGACCCCCGGATCAGCGCTACATGATATATTCATCGGAGGGTAGTCCACAAACAAATAATATATCAATCGCCTGAGCGCCCAATTGATATATATTCATCGGAGGGCTGCCCCAATTAATAAAACGAATATTTCATACGAGGCTTAAAGGAGTGTGAGAGAGTCTGCGGAGGACTCCTGGATCTGAGTTGATCATGCAGACATTCAAGTGTGATCATGTATTTGCTTGAATGTGTGTTTAAATCGGGAACATTGCACTGCACTTAGGTGGTGAGTAGCCCACTTGGGTGGCGCATTCTCCTACCGAGCTTTAGCTCACCCCGCCGTGAGATCCCCTTACGTGCAATGTGAGCGTGTGCGAGGAGACGTACTCGTCCCAGAGGTTTATATCGTGAAGAAAGCCGATGTGGCCTTGGTGGTTGTACATGTATTAGAACTCTTTAAGTTTAATATATGTATTGTTTAAGAGTAAAAATATTAACTCTTGTAACTATTGGGTATATAGTTGGTTTCCTAGTTGGCATGTACATTGAGTACTGTTTATGGGCCCAAGTGGCCGCATTGATATATATCAGAGTATATATTGGACTGTCAGGGACAGTATATGCAGTATCGTATATGGGCAGAGCCCCCACAAGGAGACTCTGCCCGATTTTCTAAAGTGGTGTCGGGTAACCTGACGTCCACTTGTATTCCGCGGGTTGACGGGTAGTCAACGGACCCCCGGGTTTTGGGGCGTCACATTTAAGGCTTTAGGTAGATTTTTTCAATGAGTTGTAAGTTATTAATTGTCCTTTAAGGACAAGTGGATCTCAAACATTTATTTGTTAAAAGAAATTTTTACTTTTAGATTTTGTCTTTAGTTAGTCCAAATGCCTATAAATTGGAGGCTTTTGTATACGTAGAGGCAGGAGTGAAAAAGCAATAAGTTTTTAAGAGTTTGAAGAGAGTAAGAGTGAAAGAGTTTGTACAGAAAGTTTGAATCAATAAAATTGTAAATATTTCATTCATATTTCTATATATATATATATATATAGATATATAGATTTTATAGATATATATATATCTATATAGATATATATATATCTATATATATAGATATATAGATAAATAGGATATATCTATATATATATCTATATTTCTCCATATATATATATATATATATATATATATATATATATATATATATATATATATATAAAATCTATATATTTATATAGATATATATATAGATATATCTATATATAAATATATAGATTTTATATATATATATATATATATATATATATATATATATATATATATATATATATATATATATATATATATATATATATATATATATATTTCATCAGATATTTTGTAAAAACTTCTCAAAGATTATCAACGGCTAGTAATGATGCATTGAAAGTTCAACATAAAATACCACAAGGTCATATTTGCAAAAATGTATTTGTATTAAAACTTCATTCTTACTAGTCAAAAACATAAGCCATCAAATTGTTTTAGGAACCCCTTTCCTAACACAACTTTATCCTTTTCAAATTGATGATAAAGGATTAAAACCCAAATTTAAAAATCAATAAATTCTTTTTGAATTCATAAGAGGTGTAGAAGTTAAAGAAATAAATCAAGTTCAAGATTTTATTTCTTTACTTCAACAAAAACAAAAACAAGTTAAATTTCTTCAAAAAGAAATACAATATAAAAGAACTGAATAAAATTTACAATCAGAATCTATTCAAGAAAGAATAAAAAATATACAAAACCAAATAGAAGAAAATCTTTGTTCTTCTATACCAAATGCATTTTGGAATAGAAAACAACATATGGTTTCATTACCATATGAAAAAGATTTTAATGAAAAACAAATTTCAACAAAAGCCAGACCTATTCAAATGAGTCCAGAACTCCTTGAATATTGCAAAAAAGAGATTAATGATCTCTTAAACAAAAAATTAATAAGACCAAGTCATTCACCATGGAGTTGTGCAGCTTTTATGTCCGTAAAGTTTCGTAAATAGAAAGAGGAACCTGGTTAGTGATAATTATAAAACTGAATAAAGTCCTACAATGATTATGTATCCAATACTCCAATAAAAGGATTTAATTCAAAGGATTTATAATGCAACAATTTTTCAAAATTTGATATGCGAAATCAAAAGATGGCAAATTCGCATTAAACTGTAAGATAGGTATAAAACTGCATTCACAGTTCCATTTGGACATTATGAATGGAATGTAATGTCGTTTGGCCTCAAAAATGCTCATTCTGAATTTCAAAACATGATGAATGAAATCTTCAATGAATATACTAGGTTTTCCATAGTATATATTTGTGACGCCCCAAAACCCGGGGGTCCGTTGACTACCCGTCAACCCGCGGAATACAAGTGGAGGTCGGGTTACTCGACGCCACTTTAGAAAATCGGGCAGAGTCTCCTTTGTACGGGGAGCTCTACCCAAAACAGTACCTGCATATACCTGTCCCAAACAGTCCAATATATGCAATATATATCCAATATGGCCACTTGGCCCATACGCACTAACATACATGCCACTATGAATCCAACTATATACCCAATAGTTACAAGAGTTAATATGTTTTTACTCTTATACAATACATACATTAAAATTAGAGAATTCTAATACATGTATACATCAAAGCCACAACCCGGCTTTCTTCTAATACAACCTCAAGGACGAACCGTCTCCCTCGCACGCCCGTACTGCAAAAGCTGGGATCCTAAGACTCCGGTGAGCTAAAGCCCAAGAGGGAGAATCGCTCCTGGGCTACTCACCACCTAAGTGCGCTGCACGCTCCAGCAAACACACACATTCAAGCAAATGCATGATCCTACTTGATTGTCTAATGGCCAACTCAGATCCCGAGTCCTCACCGACTCTCTCTCACACTCCTCGCCTGCCTCCTTGTATGAGGAATTCTATTTTATTAAGGCGCAACCCGATGAATATATATATCAATTGGGGCTTCCGACGATTGATATATATTATTTGTTTCAGTAATTACTCTACGAATATATCAACTGGGCCGTCTACCAAGTGGATATATTATTTAGTTCTGACTACCATCATTTTACATTATTAGACAACCCTCCGAACCTTTTCTGTAATTTGTCTCATGCACTCACTCCTAAAACTTAGGGTGTCCAGAAGGTATATGGAATGCATGTATGCTAGCCCAATACAGTCTAAACCATGCAAATATATATACATGAATATATTTACATAAAAATATCTCATACAACATGTTATGAAATCTAGTATTTCAAACACCAAAATTAGCTCACTTGGGCTAATGTTCAAACACAAGCAATTCGATTCGAATTACTTAACCAAACACATAATTTCACGAAACTATATTCATGGGAACACTATTTCGGGAATAGTGAAACCCTCGTTTACTATTCCCGGAGAATCACAAAACATCTGCTCACTCGGGTGAATTATATCACACCCGCCTACATTCCGCCATTTCCATACCAATACATGATCAACACCAAAACACCCATTTTTCACACTAATTCATTTTAGAGCAGCCACGATCGTCTCCATTATTTCTTCCAAAAAATTTTATAAATTCGGCCCCAAGTTTTGGGACTGGATCACACGGCCTCACTTACCCAAACAACCGAAACATTCGTGAAACACTTAATAATAGGAATAAACCCAAGTAGGGAGAAATCCTACCTCGAGGAGTTTGAAGAAACTCACTAAAACCGGAGTCCACGCGTAGCCTGTTCCGCGTAGATCGTTTTCCCTTCTCGCCCCGAAGTCCGCCAACGGTCGGATCGTGAGCAAATCTAGAGAGAAGTTCCCTCTCTCTCTAGAAATCTCCCAAAATCGTCACTTCTGCTGCCACTGGAAGAGCTCCCCTGTTTTCACGTTTTTTCTTTGCTTTCTTTTGAATTTGTAGAGACGGCCACTAGTCACTTTTTTTGTCATTAGCACATTTAATCCTTTAATTAATTAATTCCTTCTTTCCAGCCACATTCCTAAGACTATCTCTAGCCATCCATTTTCATCATTTTTTCTCTACTCACTACTTATGGCATATGAGTACTTGTTATATGTGCCTTCGCAGCATCAAATGCCACAAGACTCAAAACACATGCCTCGAAAACGCGACTGACTGTCTCAAAGAAATTAAGTAAATTTTACGGCTAACTAGATTTCGCGAGACGATTCCAACTGCATAATTCGCTTTCACATCCGAGGTCTAGAGAATTACTCATTTACCCTTTAACCGTACTATAATTTTATAACAAAATTACGATTTTGCCCTTATTCCAGGTAGTAAATTGGAATTTCTGGTCTTACATTCTCCTCTTAAAGAATTTCATTCCGAAATTCAGACTATCATAATCGCGCACATGCATATGCAACGTGCACTCTATCATGCATGTAAACTAATCATTTAAACCTTAAACTAATTAAATCAATGCACTCATCCCTAAACAAGAAGGGATAGGTAGCCCGCATCGTGTCCCTCGCTCCCACGTTAACTCCTCCACTCCACAAAGGTCGCCATAGCACTCTCATCATCTTCACGGCCCGCTACGAAACCTCGATCACGACTACAAACACGCACCCCGTCCCTCCTCAAAGGTCCGATCGTGTCAACCTCTAATCCGTCCTCAATCCACCATATGAGCCGGATCCGGGAGTATATATATCGTGAGCATGGAGACGTGAAAACACCTCGTGACACCCGACATGCCCCGCGGTAACGCCTAACCGGCACGTTGGCCTATCCTCTCGAGTATCTCGAAAGGCCCAATAAACCTCGGCGATAGCTCCCCGCGCTTGCCGAACCTGATCACTCCTCTCTTAGGCATCACCTTCAAGAAAACGTGATCACCAACCTCGAACTCTAAGGTCGACGTCTCACATTAGCATAGCTCTTCTGCCGGCTCCGAGCCGTGTGAAGACTTATCGACGCTTCACCTTCTCGCAGGTGTCTCTAATCGATCAGACTCAGCACGGTTTCCTCCCTCCCCGGTCCAACAAAACGGTGATCTACATGGCCTCCCATACAATGCCTCATATGTGCCATCTGTATACTCGCCCGATGAATCGCAGGTCGCAGGGCGAATTCCACTAAGGGGGCAATTGCCTCACTTACGACCCAGACACATGCTCACGGCGGTCTCTAACCTACGATATAATCCGTATTAACGATAACCTCTACACAACCCTTGCTTGGTGTGTAAACGCTAACCTCTCCAAGGTCACAATCATTGACAATCCCATGGAACGTCAACCTAGTCCATGTCATGAATGACATCCATTTACCGAGCCCTGGCCAGCTCAACAACATCCAATGCAATTTCCAAAGGGTATCCCAAACCTCGAGTCACTCCCGACTCCTATCACTTAACTCTAAGTCTACGCGGATATCCGACGGCAGGTTTTCATCTCGATTATATAATTCTTCTACTTGCCCCCGAGCCTCTTACATTTCCCTCGATTCAACTATGAGCCTTCTTCGAACGTATCCCAAAGACAAACTCAACCCACACTCACCAAGAGCTGCGGAATTACTGCACTGCACCCACACCCGACTCGACGCGATGTTACCGCGGCACACGCACGCAATAATGCTACATACCGTGACACCCTATCCAGGGGTCCACCATGAGTAACTGAGATTTCACTCATAATCCCGACCTATCAGGTCAACTCTCACCCTACATCCTAGGGAAGAACATCTATACTTGGCTTCTCTAAAGGCCTTAACCTCTAAGCCCAAATCCAATGTCGTGTCGAGTATGACAACCCGGCCTAGGTCTCAATTACTGACAACCCGATGGTTGTCAACTCATCCATGTCCAGCCTGACAATCAACAACCAATAGGTCTACCACCCAAAGTCCATCACGCTTCCACCGGCACAACTCTGATCTCGTTCCCCACTGACCCACACTCCGGCCCCTTCGCCAATTCAGGTCGCTGAAGTGCTTGTATAGCACTGAAATCGAAATCGGTTCCTCTAACCCGTATCTAGGTGTGGAGGAATGAACGGTATACTCCCTTGTCCTACGGCTAACTGGGATCAGGCTGGCCCCAAAGTCCCCGGGATCCCCGCCTCTCGGGGGAACCTGGCCACTCATGCTCAATCCCCGTCCTAGTCCCGAAACTATGTGATGCAAATCTTGCCTTCCCTAACTAGAGAGCCGATTCTCCTTCATACCAACACCAGTATCCCGAGTGTTCCAAGTATCCTCAATCTCTCTCTCTATGGTTAGGACTGTCCCAACCATGGAGTCCATGTCCCGTAGGCGAAGTCCTACGATCCTGTCCCGAAACTGGCCAACTCACCCCATTCTCATGTCTCGTAATACCCACTAATCCCAAGAAACTACGATCTCAAGATCGGCATCCCGCCTCTCCCAACGCATCACCGCCTTAACCTTCTAGGTCGATTGACACTCGGTGTCGACACCACGTGTCCTAAAATCTCACCTCGCAGCCAAAAACTGAACTTATCGAACTTAGCGTGACAACCGATGGTCTCTTAACAAACAGAAAACAATCCTCAAATGATACTCATGCCCCACTCTGATCGGGGGAGTGATCAAGATGTCATCCACAAAGACCACGGCATAAATTGATCTAGATAAGGCTGGGAAACACCCTATGCATGAGATCCATGAATGTTAGCCGGGGCGCATTCGTCAATCTTTAAGGGCATCACCAGAACTCATAGTGCCCATAACGCATCCTAAACGCCGGCCTTAGTGGATATCCGTATCCCCAACCTCGCCTGATGGTAACCCGTGCGAAGGTCTATCTTGGAGTAGACTCGCACTCCTCCTTAACCCATCAAATAAATCATCGATCCTCTGTAATGGGCAGGCACCATTCTGATCATAACCCTATTCCACTCGCTCTATAGTCAATGTACGCTAAAGGGTCTCGCCTCTTCGCAACTGAACCGGGCTACTCTATGGCGGCGTTCTGGCCTAATAATCCCTTTGGTCCAATATCCCTTGTAGTTGACTACATTGTCCGGGGCAAATGTCATGCCCGTCCCTCGAAATACCATACGATTATCGTCCCGCAGACAAAAGGGTGTAACCTCTCCTCAAGGCCACAATCGATAACAACCCTGTAAGCTATCAACCAATCCATCCTCAGGATGACCTCGAACTCTTACATGTCCCTTATCCTCGTCCATCGTGAGGTAGCTTCAGACTTAACTCGCACTATATCGCACTTGGCTCCTTGCATGCCCTAATCCCTGGGGGAATTCACATGCAACGGCTCCTCTAAGGTCTCTGTGAGGTCCTTGCCCCATTTCCACCATATTTGTTCCTCATTCTCTAGCTAAAAAAGCAGCTAGCCTGATCCTGGTCAAAGGCTGCAGGTAATTCCATAGCCTCTAACACTTTCTCGGTTTCACAAGATGAACCAAATGGTCTACCACCATCGAATCCTTTCCCCCGAATGCTCGGCGATGATACACCCTAAACCTCCTGGGGTTACTAGGACTCCCGCTTCCACCCGCTATACCCGCCTCGTGGCGATAGCATTCACACACCTACAAATTTCTCATCAAAAGTCCGGGTTGATCAAACACTAATTGTGCCTCGATCAAAGACTTCGTGACATTCTCTATCGCCCCGCTCCCTCTACTAGCCATTTACACAATTAACATGGCAACAAGAATCATTTACATCCTTCACTTTAGTCTAACTAGTAAATGCGTATAATCGATACCGATAGACTTGACCATCCCGAATCGACCGCTCACATTTTCTAAGTGGCGCTAATTTCCAACCACTCAATTCATTTATTTCAATAAAATTCTATGCCCTCTTGTTCCTTTCAGTATCAAAATCCTTAAGGTTGTAATTCCATAACCTTAGTATTCGCCATTTTTCCTATACGCATTACACCATGCATATAATTCCCGACACAACTACCGCGCAACCACGATTTCATATGGTAGTTAAACCCAATACAGTATCTCTAAGGCATAAACACAGCCTCGAGACACTAATCATACACATAACCCAGTGTATACGCAATCAATTTCGCGTTTAAAATATTGTTTTTAACGAAATTTTATTTTCAAAAATTTTATTTTTGAAATTTTATTTTTCGAAAATTTTATCAAAATTTATTTGATTTTTTTTAAATATTTTAAAATATTTTTTTTTTCGAAAAATTTCGAGATGAACAAAGGTTCATGGTGTCGAGTCCAAACTAAGTGACTCAAAAAATACTACCTGGCTCGAAATCGCTTAAAAGTCAATGTGATGCCCAAGCACCCAAAGAAGCCCGCCAGTGCACGCCTGTGTGGCAAGATCAGCGCGCCTGTGCCGCGCAAGATGGTCGCCGTGTCGCGGGCCGTGTCCCTACTGCGGTCGTGCAATGGGTCGATCAGGTCAGAGTTGGGCATGGTCAGATTGCACGGCAGCCGGCCACTCCGCAAGATCCGCCCGCACCCTAACGCCCAAAGACCGCAGACGTCGTCGTCACCCCACCGCTACGCCAACACAGATCAGGCGCCACCGTCAGATCACAGGCCCACAGAAAACGCAACACACACCGGTCGCATCGTGCGGCGGAACGCGCGCCAGCCCGCGCCCCAGCCGCCTGTACCCACAATACAATATTTTGGGTATTGTAGCCCCAAAACTAGCCTAACTAAGCCCTCACCCACGATGCACTTGTATCGTGACACCCGTCTCGTCCACCCTTGGCTGTACTCCCCTCGCCTTAAGCCCCGTAATACAATCCAAGCTTATAGCCTCACCACAATATAATTCAAGATATTGCAACACATTTTTTTTTCCGCCATCACTTCTCGTGTCACGAGCACAAGATGGTAATATGATCGGGCAAGAGCTCCGGCTCAAATTCTTCTCGCATAAATTTTTTCGTTTTTCATTATAAATGATTTTTTTTTTCATTTATTTCCAGAAATTGGAAAAATCACTAAAAATCAATTTTTTTTTTTTTTCATTTTCTTGGACACTCAAATAAACTCATAAAAATTTATTTTCCTCCATTTTCTTAAATTTTGACACCATACGAAACCTTAGAAAATGATTTTCTCACCTCATAACCAAATAAATTTAAAAAATTTATTTTCTTTTTCCAGTTTTTCACTGAAAAATTTTCTCCACCCAAATAAATTCATAAACATTTATTTTCTTTCATTTTCTTCAACTTTACAACTTGTAAAATCTTAGAACATTATTTTCTTCAATCTTCATCAAATAAATTTATAAATTTATTTCCATTTTCTTCAACGAGAAAATTATTTTCATCACCCAATAGGCCAAATAAGTTTATGAAATTTATTCCTTCCAGTCTCTTTTCCAGTTTTTTTTTGTACCTTGTATCACCCAAATTGTTTTCTACACATTCATGTGCTAATCACCAAGCACACACATATTCCACAACACACTTACAACATGGCATACACACCAAACACACAATAATTCACAAAATCACACAAAACACATCAACACACGTGCACGTAGTGTCCTAGTGTTAACCCGTGATTTTCCTAGGTAATCCCATACCTAAACTCGACATCGAACCACACCTAGTGGTGATGCTCATCCTCAACCATGGTCTAAGCCCAAATTTTCTATCTATAGGTTTCCATATACCTATACTCCACATCAAACCACCTAGGGGTATGATGGATACCAAACCCGAGCTCCTTGTGTATTCGTATACTCTAAGCTCGGGAGCACTAAGCCGTGGATTTCCCAAAACTCCAAGGGCCCGTCGACTCACCCACAACTCCATGGAATATAAGTGAGGTCGGGTTACCCGACGCCACTTAGAAAAAAACCCAGCGCAGCCTCCTTTGTACGTGGAGCTCACCAAAACAATACTCCGCGATATACCGTCCCAACACCCAATATATGCAATATATATCCAATATGGCCACTGGGCCCATAACAAAGCATTCTCAACATACATGCCGACTATGAATCCAACTATATACCCACAGTTACAAGAGTTACTATATTTATTTTATACAATGCTGATACATTAAAATTGTAGAATTCTAATACATGTATACATCAAAGCCACAACCCGGCTTCTTCTAATACAACCTCAAGGATCGAACTCGTCTCCTCGCGCACGCT
The DNA here is from genome assembly GCA_016808115.1 of Tetrastigma voinierianum. Classification (NCBI taxonomy): domain Eukaryota; kingdom Viridiplantae; phylum Streptophyta; class Magnoliopsida; order Vitales; family Vitaceae; genus Tetrastigma; species Tetrastigma voinierianum. Next base: position 755,748 of record JAEQBH010003299.1, read on the forward strand.
CCCGTACCAGAAAAGGATCCTAAGACGGGGTGAGCTAAAGCTCGCAGGGAGAATCGCCTGCTGGCTACTCACCACCCAAGTGCAAAGGTAATGCTCCAAAGTAAACACACATTCAAGCAAAATGCATGATCCTAATACTTGAATGTTCATACGACCAACTCGCATCCCGAGTCCTCATCGACTCTCTCTCATACCCGCCAAGCCTCGGTGGCGAGTAAATCTGTTATTTTAGTGGGCAACCCTCCGATGAATATATATATCAATCAGCCATCCGACGATTGATATATATTATTTGTTTGTGGACTACCTCCGATGAATATATATATCAACCGTCAGCCCGACTGGCTGATATATTATTTAGTTTGACTACCCGATCATTTTGGCATTATTAGACAACCCTCCGAACCTTTTTCTCTAGACTTGTCTCATGCACTCACTCCTAAAATCCTAGGGTGTCCCAGCAGACATAATGCATGATGATGCCCAATACAAATTAAACCATAAATATATATACATGAATATATTTTACATAAAAAATATCTCATATTAACATTTTATGAAATTAAAGATTTCAAACACCAAAATTACAGCTCACGCTAATGTTCAAACACAAGCAATTCGATTCGAATTACTTAACCAAACACATAATTTCACGAAACTATATTCATGGGAACACTATTTCGGGAATAGTGAAACCCTCGTTTACTATTCCCGGAGAATCACAAAACATCGGTTCACTTGGTGAACCCGTATCACACGGCCATTCCCGGCCTATTTCCATACCAATACATGATCAACACCAAAATACCCATTTTTCACACCAAATCAGTCTTAGAGCAGCCACGGCTGCTCCATTATTTCTTCCAAAAAATTTATAAATTCGGTCCCAAGTTTTGGGACCGATCACGGCCCCACTTCCATCCAAACAACCTAAACATTCGTGAAACACTTAATAATAGGAATAAAACCTAAGTAGGAGAAATCCTCACCTCGAGGAGTTTGAAGAAACTCACTAAAACCGGAGTCCACGCTGCAGCTGCTCGCGAGCATCGTTTTCCCTTCTCGCCCCGAAGTCCGCCAACGGTCAGATCGTGAGCAAATCTAGAGAGAAGTTCCCTCTCTCTCTAGAAATCTCCCAAAATCGTCACTTCTGCTGCCACTGGAAGAGCTCCCCTGTTTTCACGTTTTTTTCTTCGCTTTCTTTTGAATTTGTAGAGACGGCCACTAGTCACTTTTTTGTCATTTAGTGACATTTAATCCTTTTAATTAATTAATTCCCTTCTTTCTCCGGGCCACATTCTAAGACTATCTCTGGGCTATCCATTTTCATCATTTTTCTACTATACTACTTATGGCATATGAGTACTTGTTATATGTACTACAGATCGTAATCAAGCTTCTTACTAAGACCAAACACGATGCCTCGAAAAACGCACGATTCGACCGGTCTTCAAAGAAATTGCTTAAATTTTACGTGCTAACTAGATTTCGCGAGACGATTCCAACGGTACAATCCGTTTCGTCATCCGAGGTCTAGAGAATTAATTACGGACTTTTAACCTTAATTATAATTTTGTAATCAAAATTACGATTCTTTATTCCGTAAATTGGAATTTCTGCCCATAATATTGATGTGATGTTCTACATTTTCTAATTCCATAGAAGAGCATTTCAAACATTTAAAAAATTTTCAAAAAATTGTTAGAGATAATGGTTTAGTAATCTCTACAACAAAAATCAAATTGTTTCAAACAAATATTAGATTCTTAGGATTTACATTACTGGCTGACAAATAAAACCTATTCAAAGAGCAATAATTTGCTAATAAATTTCGATGAAATCAAAAATAAAAACCCAACTACAAAAAGAGTAGCTCTCAATTATGTAGCTGAGTTTTACCTAAAACCCAGGATTTTAATAATTAAGCCTTATTTCAAAGGCTAAAAAACTTTACCTCGACTAACGATCATACCTGTAGTCAAACAAGTCAAATCCTGCGCGCGAACTCCCCGCTAGGTATCCTTCACCTCGAAACCTTCCTATTATAGAGACAAGATGCCTCAGAGTGAAGTTATGGTGGGATTTTAAAACAAGATTTTAAAACAAAATTTCAATTGTTAGATTTCACTGTGTTTGGAGTGGTCCATTAATTGAATTGTCTAACGGTTAAAAGGAGATTTGCACATTGTTTCATGCATACAAAAATTTCAAAGTGACGTTTTAACAAAAATTTCTTTAAGACATCGTGAAGTGCAAGAAATATTGCAAAAAGATGTTTAAAATTTAGTTTCAAAACAGATTTTTGCTAGATGGCAAGCCATTTTATTTGTATTTGATTTTAAAATTGAATTTATTAAAGGATCTTCAAATGTTTTACCTGATTTTCTCTCACGGGAATTTTTACAGGGAAAATGAGCAAGAACAAAGAACTTATCAAACCTACTACAAAGGCTTCTTATGCCATGCAAAAATCTCAAACCTCAAATCGGTTCGAGGTTCTGGGAAAACCCTCTCAGCCATCCTCTTCAAACCCCCAGAAATTTGCATACCAAACAAAAGAATCTAGACTGTTGCTCCAGATTCTTGAGCATGATCATATATCAGTCTCTAGTGAAATCCAAATCAAAAAGATTTTTCAAACAGAAAAATATTTCATTTCAAACGAAATACTCAAAACCCGTAAATTCTACGAGTTTATACTTGTAGATACGGAGTCTGTTCAAATCTCGTATGTCAAAAACCCTAAGGGGAATGACATTGCATATTCAAAATGCAAAATTTTAAAAGTTTTAAATGAAAAGGATTGGGATCAAAACTTTACTCATAAAAGATTTTCTCTAACATTTGATCCACAAAACCTTGATTTATGATTACAAAAATGCTTGGTACCTTACTTTTGTATCGTGTCAAATTACCCCGGTTTTTCAACCTGGAATGAAAAATGCAAAACTTTTCCTTAAACTAAGCCAATGAATGGCTTTTTATGGGTGCCACTCCAAATATTTTCTGTCCTGAAATCCAAAAATCTTTTGAATACCTCAAAGCAAACAGTGATAGCTTTTTCCCTTCTGGAAATAGCTATTTGCTATTCTTTTGTTTTCAATTTAGAATCCCTTGGATTCTATTTTGGGACTTTTGTATCCATCAAACTCAACCATGCCCATTCCCTAAGTATTTGGCTAGGGAATTTAAAATCAAATGGTGGGCCTCTTTCAAAATATCCCAAGCCCAATCCTTTGAACCTGTTAAAGATTGGGTTGAAGCCCAAAAGCCCAAACCAAAGAAGCCTTAAAAATCAAAGACAAAGGTACCAATCTGGTCTCAACCTTTGCCAAGCCCAATTTCTTGGCCCGCTTCAAAAGATTCATTTTCTTCAAATGCAGCTTACAAAGCCTATCTCAAAAAGGTGCAAGCAGCAGCAATTGAGTCACTGTCCCAGTTTGCTGACTCAGATTCAAACTCAGAAAAGGAGGACACAGCAGATAGCTCAGCCTTCCTCCAACAAAATGAAGACATGTGCTACGGCCTTCCATACACTCCCCTTGAGTAATGGGAATGTTAATATCTTCAAAAGCCTTTGCCTCAGAGAAAGCACAGGTTCAAAACTTCCAAGAGATCAAACTTTCATGCTCTCCACTGACATATTTGATGAAGAGGAAATTCAAGTATCTAAATGTGTGACAGTTTGGAATTTTCCAAAAAGAAGATTTGACAAAAGCTGCCTGTCCCCCACTTTCAAAAAGCTGATGATCCACTTGAAAAAGAAGACAAAAATGATGACTCAAAAGCAAAGTTGTTTCCATAGCAGATAAGATTCCTTACTTTCAAGGGTCACATGTATCCACCGCGGTGGACGCTTCAAATTTTTATTTTCAAATCCACGGATTCCAAACATGTTGAAGTCCGAAGAATTTTCCTATTTAAGGAGGGGATGTCTCCTTGTTGTGCGGTGATAAGTTCTAGAGCGAGATAAGAAGTTAAAGAGGTAGTTCTCCGGAGAGCATTTGTATTCAAATTCATCTCACTGTTAAAAGCTTTCCTGATCAAAAGCTTTCATCAAAGTTTGTAAGTTTCAAATTTCAATAAAGTTTCAATTCAAATTTCAATACTGTTTCAATTTTGATTTAAAATATTGCATACTATTTAGTTTTTTGCATGATCAAACATTTCAACTTCAAATAGTATATCAGGCTGGAAACTTGAAACCTCCTGAACCCACAAAGTGGTGTTTAAACAGGAAACCTCTCGCTACAACGCCGCCGTACTATTAAAGAATTCAAATATACTGTTACTCTGTTCAAATCTTTGATATTTACTGTTCAAATTTTAGGCTGTTTAAAGGTCCTGTAGGAATTGGTATCAGAGCCAAGTTCTTGCAAAATTTTTGATTAAATTTGTATTTGTATTCTTTCAAAATAATTGTGATTCCCACGCTTAGTCTGTCGCCCTGCTAGAACTGCTGGTCAGCCGTAAAGCCCTGGGGATGGATAGGTGGTCCCTGCAGTCCCTTCATGTTAGAATCCCACCACTGTAGAAAGGGTAGAAATGTCAAATTTCATTAAAAAATTTGTAGGTACTAGTTCAAATACCAGTTCATCTAGGATTGATGAACAACTTAGGCAAATACAGGAAAATACTCAAAAATTTGAAAACAAATTATCTGTTTCTATAGAAGATTGGGAACAGTATATTAAAAATTGGGAAATGCCCAAACAAAACATCAAAGAACTATATCAAATAGGAACTTTTGAATTCAAAAAAGATTATAGGATAAAAATCTCTGAAAATACTCATTCAATAGGTTCTGAAACAGAAACTATTGAACTTCTAGATCTCAAAGATTTAGAACAACTCCAAAAAGACAAATTCAAAATTCTTCATATAGGAGCTATCCAGGTAGCAGCCAAACCCTTAACCAGGTTAGGGTTAGACAAACCTATATGTATATGTCTTCGTGATGCAAGACATAACCAATTCCAAGACTCTTTAGGATTAATGCAAGCAAATACATCCTTTGGTCCGGTGTATTTTACTTGTTATCCAAATCTAGAGTTAGACTGTATGAATGATAAGAGCATTCATAAAGCCTTGACTCTAAATATTCAAACTCAAAATTATGATATGGATCCTAGATCCAGAAACTTACTTATAGTATACAGAGTATACTATAAAGTAATGACTTCAGTAGTCAACCCAAATTGTCTTTTGTCCTCTCCAAAAGACCAAACATTAATATGGCAAGCAAATGAAAAGAACTCCAATGTGCTTATAATCTCCAAACTATTCCTTGGGAATGTGTTTAACACGCCTTCTAATGGAATTCGGAATTAACTTCTAAGCCCCAAAACCAATTGAACAACCAAAACTTCTATCCGTAATGTAAGATGGATAAAGGAAATGTTCAAATAAACTTTGAACCAGGAAAAGAGAATTTAACAAGATCATATTCTGCAAGGTCTTTTAATTCCTTTTTGGAAATTAGAACTCCCTCTAGAAGATCAAATGTCCAATCAAATTTAAATCTTGAAGAAGTAGATTATTCCTCTACTATTCCAAATTTAAAATATACCAGAAATGATCAAAATTCTCCAGATAGGTCTCCAACATTTTCTCAAATGATGTCACCAAATGATGAGCCCTCCCAGCTCAACATGATGACATCAGAGAATATATTTGAAATAGACAAAGAATATTTAAGAAATGAAGCAAAATCTGAAAAACATAAAGAAAAAGGTAAATGGTTTTTCTCTAAATTATCAAAAGAAACAAGAGAGAAATTTAGAGAACAATGGTATCAAACTATGGAAACGATGGAAATGAATATTCCAATGTTTACATATTTTGATATTTATGCTGCAAATAATCAAATAAAATATCCCTTTGCAAAAATCAATATGTTCCAAAAGGAATGGAAGTCAAATACTACTTCTGATAAGAAGATAGTATCCACACATCCACCTTTGGAAGAAATAAAAATCAAAGCTCAAGGTGTAGAAATTATAGCCTCACCTTTCAAACATATAACTTCAAATGAAGATGAAAATAGAACTACAAAATTAAAAGATATAAAAGGAATCCAACAACAGAATAATTTTACAAATCAAATATTAGGAACAATTTCCTCTCAATTAAATAGAATTGAAGGAAAATCGTTCACTAATAATTATAAACCTGAAAATGAAGAAAAGGAGAAGAAATCTGATAAAAAACCTGAAAATCTCTGTTCAAAACCAATGAAACCCCTAAATTAGAGGAAACAAAAAATAATGATGAATTAATAAAATTTAACTCCAAAATTATGCCATGGAAACAAAAGATCCTTCTTCTTCAAAAGATCAATTAAATTTTCTAAGTGGTTCAGAAACAAGTACTTCTGTTTCAGAAACACTCATACAAAATTTAGATGATTCTGAAGAAGTTCAAATCAACAAGTTAAAAACCTGGCATCAAAGATCAAGAAACTTTTATCAAAGGCCAACTCCTCCAGATTTACAATTTGAGGAGAAACAACCAAAACAAAATAGTTATAATAACTGTGAAATTTATTCTTGGAACATAGATGGATTGTCAGAACATGAAATCTTTGTTGTCCTTTGAGAAATGCAAATGGCAGGAACTGCTTATTTGATGGAAGGAGATGATCATAATGTCGTTTCGCTTAATCCTCGACAGGATTCCATCGGGCACATTGTACCTCCGTGGGAAAATTTCCTAACAAACCAAGAAAAATTTCTAGTAAGTCATAGCTACAATGAAGATGGATATCAAGATGCTGTCCTAAGACTTCTGTATGCTATTACAAAACATTTCATAGGTGATCCAAATGTTTTTGCAGAAAGAAATTCTGAAATTTTACAAAATTTAAGATGTAGAACACTCAGTGATTTCAAATGGTATCATGATGTGTTCTTAGCCAAACTAATGACCCGAGAAGATGCAAGAGCATCTTTTTGGAAAGAAAAATTCCTTTATGGACTACCAAGGGCCTTAACTGAAAAAGTTCAAGAGTCCCTTCGTGAAAGACATAATGGAACAATTCCTTATGAAGATCTTACTTATGGAGATCTCATAAGTGAAGTCAAAAAGGAAGGTCTTAAGTTGTGTACCCAACTTAAACTTCAATATCAAATTAAAAAAGACCTAAAAGCTTCTAGAAAAGACTTAGGTTCTTTTTGTTCTCAACATGGCATTCAAATGCCAATTCTACCCTCTCAAATTTCCAAAAAATCAAAACCTTATAGGGAATTACCTTATAAAAAATTCAAAAAATTTAAAAAAGACAAAAAATTTAAATCTCAAAAACCCACTGAGAACAAAACTAATAAAAAACATAAAAAAGAGGTTAGGTGTTTCAAATGTGGCCAAAAAGGACATATAGCTCCAAACTGTAAGAACAAAGTAAATGTTTTATCAGATAATGATGAAGAATATTATTCTAAGAATAATACTTTATCTGAAACTGATAAATCTCAAACAAACTCTGAAAAAGAAATACAAAAGATAGAAAATTGCTTATGTCAAGTAAACATGATAACAGCTGAACAAGAACTCTGTTAATAGAAATGATAGATCAAATTGAAGACAAAGAAGCAAAAACAAAATATATAAGAAAAATTTTAGAACAACAAAGTACAAAATCTAGAACTAAACCAAACTTGTCAAACTCTTACAAAATGAAAGATATCTTACAATATCATAAAAAACAAGAACCAGCAACTTTACAAGATTTACAACAGAAGTAAAAACAAATAAAACTCAAATTGTTAAATTAAAACTTTCACATAAAATATAGGAGAAAGACTAAATAATTTAGAAAATCAAAAAGAAATCTTAACAGAAGAAACAAATGAAGAAGTAGAAACTACATACAAAGATGACAATGCTTGTACAAAACAAAGACGTATACAAAATAACTTTGAAAATCAATCCTGATTATAAGGCAACTTTTATAGCCTTGATTGATTCAGGAGCTGATTTAAATTGTATACAGGAAGGATTGATTCCTACTGTATAGTTTTTAAAAACTTCTCAAAGATTATCAACGGCTAGTAATGATCCATTAAAAGTTCAATATAAAATACCAATTGTATTTATCCAATTTTCATTTATCTAGTTTTTAAATTTAAATCAAATTGTACAATCTTTATCCTTAATCCTTAATAATTACTTAACATTTAATAAATAAAATATAATATATTAAATTAGACTATTTTCAAATTAATTTTTAAACTTCCAATTCCTATTTTGGATTAAGAAATTTAACCTTTGTAATTTGAAAATAAATTTGAATCTAAATAAAATCAAAGTATAAGTCAAATTATTTGCATTTCTTCTTTTTTAAATATTTCAAGAATTTTCAACAAATATTATAAGTGATTTTTTTAATTATTGTAAATAAATTTTTGAATTTGATCAAATCTCTATTTAAATTTAGATTGAAATTATGTGATAAGAAAAAAAAAATCTTAATTTATGATATGTTTCAAGGTTTTTTTTCATTATTTTATATGAGAGCTTCCCTTGAAAAATATTACAATTTAAGATCAATTCAAAAAAATAATATTACAATTCCAGAATCTTCTATTAAAGTAAAATGACTAAATTGTCTTTTAAATATTAAAGTAAATATTATTTTTTACAGTCCGCATGTGACGGCCCAAACCTGGGGTCCGTTGTCCACCAACCCGCGAACATGCTCGCTATTCTGCCAATTCGACCACTAGACACCTGCAGAGTCTCCTTTGTACGGAGAGCTCTACCCAAATACATCACCTGCATGAAACCTGTCCCAAGTAGTCCAATATAATTACAACATGAGTAAAACGGCCACTTGGGCCCATAAACAGTACTCATAAATACATACCAACTATGAATCCAACTATATCCAATAGTTCTAAGAGTTCAAATTTTACTCTTATACAACACATATTAAAATCTAAAATTCTAATACATGTAGTACATCACAAAATCAAAGCCACAACTCGGCTTTCTTCTAAAGCGGCCGCTATGATGAGTCAGCTGCCTCCCCGTGCGCCTCCCCAGACCAAATAATAAATCTCACGATTTCCGGGTGAGCTATCGTCAAGAGTGAATCGCCCTAGCGGGCTACTCTCCAACTAAGTGCAATGCAATGCTCCAAAATAAACACACACATTCGCCAAATGCATGATCCTACTTGAATGTCTACATGACCAACTCAGATCCCGAGTCCTCACCGACTCCCTCACACTCGCCTAAGCCTCGTATGAGAATTCTTATATTCATTTGTTTGTTAATGGACAACCCTCCGATGTGTAGATATCAATCAATGCTCCCACGCATTGATATTATTTGCGGATTCACCTCCGATATATTAATCAAGCCGTCTCCGACGATTGATATTTTTAATTTGACTACCCTCCGATAATTAATATTTTTAGACAAAACCCTCCGAACCATTTTCTAGACTCGCCTGCACTAACTCCTATATAGTCCTAGGATGTTCTAAAGGCATATGGAATGCATGTATGCCATATTTCCATTACAAATTATAACACATTCAAATATATAAACATGCATATATTCACATAAGAATTTAATCACACAATCATGTTATGTAATTTCACATTTCCACACTCCAAAAATTAGCTCATTTGGGCTAATGATCAAACAAGAGCAATTCCACTTGAATTACTCAACCAAACACATATTCTCACAAAAATTATTTTGTGATCACTGTTTCAAGAACAAGAAACTAGGTGTCAAACGGCTGGGTTAAACGGTTACAGGTTAAACGGGTGACGGGTGAAAACATGTAAACCCAACACTAATCTGGCTATTAAACGTGTTAAACGGGTCGGTTCGCTTATCACCCGAACCCGCTTAGGTCTCACCTCAAACCCGCGAATCACCGTTAATCGGTCGTTAATCGTGTCGCATTGAATTTTGACAGGCCTAGTCACGACCATTGCAAAACCAAGAGTACGAAACAAGATTAAACCGTAAACGTTATAAACGGAGCAGCATGTCTCACCCGAATCACCGACCCGCTTATTAAACGCGGTTAAACTGTCAATTCCATGACGGCCCGAACCCGTTTAGGTCTCACCTGTTCGCTTAATCAGCGGTTAATCGTGTCGGTTAATCGTGGTCGTTGAATTTGACAGCTCTGGCAAAACCCCTGACATCGCTCCTATCAAAATTCCAAATTATCGGTTCACTTTGTGAACCCGTATTTCTCGATCGATTCCGGCCTCATACACATAAAAATACAATCCATGGCATGAATCACACCATCAGCCACCCAAACAGTCCGTGGAGCGGGCCACGGATCGGTAAATTTGGGTTCCATAACTAACACCTCGGGCCCCAAGTTTTGGGACCGATCAAACGGCCCCTCACGGCCTCAACCAACTCAAGCATCAACATAGTTCTTAAACAAAGAATAAAACCAAGTAGGGAGAAACCCCTACCTCAAGGAGTTTGTCTAAACTCCTTAAATCTGGTACCCACGCGAAGCCCTTTCCGCGTAGAGCAACTTTCCTCCTTGCCCCGAAGACTGCCGACGGTCGGATCTTCCGTATTTCTAGAGAGAAGTCTAACCTTCTCACTCTAAAAACCCCAAAAACAGCCACTGCATCTCTTTCTTTCCTCCTTCCCACGTTTTTCCTTTTACTTTTAACAAGCATGTTCACTATTCCTATTTTTTGTTCTAGTGTGATACCCTTAAAATCCAAAGATTGATAAAGGGTAAAATAAATTCTGCTGAACCGAATTTTTCTAGATCTCTGATGACTAAACTACTTCTCAAATAATCTGCCTCACGAATTTAGCTACCACGTCGACTTCGTTAGATTCCGAGGTGGCTCGATTTCACGCTTTTCGAGGCGTAAGTGCCTGATGACACATGGTTAAGGGATGCCACTTGGCACCATAGAAGTGTGACACTTGGCATAAAAAGGAGTGGCTCACAATAAAGCCATGTGGGAAAAGGGATCCCATGGCTCACATTGAGCCATGTGGGTAATGATGTCATAAAAGGAAATAAAGAAATAATGATTTAAAGATGGAAAATTGAGGGCCACCAATTTGGTTTGAGGAAAGGGAGAGGAAATTTCCTCCTATTAACCGGATGATGACTTCTCCAAAAAGGGGGAGAAAAAGGACCAAAGGAGAAAGGAGAAAATGAGGAGAAATGAAGAGAAAATGAGAAGAAAGAGAAAATAAAGAAAGGCAAAGGAGTGGAAAAGAAAGGAAAGTGAGGAAAAGAGGGAAACGCTTTTCTTAGAGAGAAAAGAAAGAAAAAAAAAAAAAGGAGGAAAGGGAAAAGGAGGATTTTCCTTGGCTTCGGATTCGGCCGACGCTCGAAAGCTGAGGACTAGTTAGCGCACGAAGGGGATCTTACGCGACATTCAAAAGTCGGGAGTTTCGACAAACTCTAAGAGTGTGATATTTCCTACTTTGATTACTTTTAGCCTAAAGGCTTTATAATGGTAGGGTTGCTTGAAGGCCATGAGAGGCCATAGGTATTAGTTCCAAGCCTTGGAACTAAGGGTATGGATTTCATGACCTATTGCATGACCGTGGGAGTTGTGGCTCACTAGAAACCGAAAGTTTCTAGATGTCAGATTTGTCACGAGATGACAATGTGATCAAACCAATATGGTTCATGTTGTGAAGGGGCCGGGAGGTACCCCGTTGAATGGTCCTGGCGTTGAGACCTAGTTGTGCATATGGCTTGCTTGAATAACATGCAAAGCATGGAAATATGATGTTGATGCATTGCTATTTAATGTATTAACATGATTTGTATGGAGTGTAGATTATATGTATAAATTATAATTTTCCATGGATTGTAAATGTTTCATGTAGTGCCTATTCATGCATGTAACATGAGGAAAATGGCATTACATCATGCATTTCATATGCACGGTCACATCGCGTCAAGTCGGGTGTGGGTGCGTGGTAAGGTTCATTCATCGTTGTGAGTGGGTCGTGAACTCGAAAAATTCCGACAAAGTCCAAGGTAGAGATTCACGAGTGTGTAAATGATCAAAATGGTAAATTACATGTTTTGGGCGGAGCAAGTTGGGGTAGATCTCTGCAGAAAGTCCCACGCTACTCACTAGACATGAATCTCCGACGACGCAAGTTCGTGAAAATGCTGAAAAAGGCATGCGGCGCCCTACGGCAAACCCGAAACTGCGGGCCCACAAAATAAAAGGAAAAGAATCAAAATCAGTTTGATAAATAAATTGTAAGGTTTTCCAATGGTTTAGTCGTGGTGGATCGGTTTTATTTCACACTTGGTATTCTGTGTGAGGAGTCTATTGACTCGTGGGCGAGAGTACTTCAGGTTGCATCTCATGCATGATATAGACATTTCATATAGAAAATAATTGTATAAAATGTGTGATTGATCATTATATATGCCATTGCATATGCATTTTAGCGGAGTAATTTGTAGGAAAATTTTCTATCGGAAGAGCCACTGTCGTGGGACCCCCCTTTCGCACAGAGATCATCCAGTGAGACTAAGATCAGAGGTAGCTTTTTGAGAAGAAATAAATGTAGCTTTGAGCAAAGATTTTAAATATGTATAAATCTTTTCGTAGACAATGAAAACTATGAGAATATAGTTGAGATATTTGTTTATGAGTATGGATGTATGGGCCCCATGTGGTTATTTTATTTCATGTGTGTGTGTCTCAGAATACGACATAGATTTCCGCAGGTTGACGGGTAGTCAACGGGCACCCCGGGAAATGGGGCATCACATCTAGTGACTTAAAAACTTCCAAAATGACCATTTTGTCCCTTCATTTCCCAGATTTGATATTCGGCACTATCTCGGCCGTCCATTTTCATCATTTCTCTACTCACACCACTTATGGCACATGAGTACTTCCATTACTATGTGCGACTTCACGATCAAATTCGCTTTACGCATTCAATCGCGATGCCTCAAAACGTGGCCGACCGTAATCGTCCCGAATTCTAATAAATTTACGTGGCTAGCCGTATTTTGTGAGACGATTCTAGAGGGGCAATCCGTTTTGTCATCTGAGATCTAGAGAATAAATTACGGATTTTTAATTGAAATTATAATTTCGTAATCGAAATTACGATTTTGCCATTTTTCCAGAAATTGGAATTTCTCGGGTCTTACACCGCACAAATATAATGTGATGAATGAATTTTATTCCCCATTTGCTTTTATCGACATTTTAATAACAAATGCAAACAATCTTTAAAAAAAAAAAGACTTGTATTTTATGTTTTAAATAGTGTTTTATGTTTTAAATAGTGTAAGGTTCATTTTAATATTTTAAAGTATAAGGGTAGATGTAAAATGTGACACCCCAAAACCCGGGGGTCCGTTGACTACCCGACAACCCGCGGAATACAAGTGGAGGTCGGGTTACCCGACCACTTATGGAAAATCTGCGTAGCCCCTTGTACTCAGGAGCCTCTACCCAAAACAAGACTCGCATATACCGTCCCAAACAAATTCAATATATACAATATATATCCAATACGCCACTTGGGCCCACAAACAGTACTCAATGTACATGCCAACTATGAAACCAACTATATACCTAATAGTTACAAGAGTTAATATTTTTACTCTTAAACAATACATATATTAAAATTAGAGAATTCTAAAACATGTATACATCAAAGCCACAACCCGACTTTCTTCTAATACAACCTCAAGGATCTTAACCGTCTCTCGCACGCCCCCGTACTGTAGTGGGATCCCACGATCGGGGCAGCAAAGCCTCGCAGGAGAATCGCCCTGGCTGGCCACTCACCACCTAAGTGCGCTGCAATGTTCCAGCAAACACACATTCAAGCAAATGCACTGATCCTACTTGAATGTCTATGACCAACCTGCATCCCGAGTCCATCGACTTCTCTCACACTCGCCTAAGCCTCGTATGAATTCATTATTTTATTAGCGGGCAACCCTTCCGATGAATATATATCAACTGGCCGCTCCGACGCTGATATATTATGTAGCTCAGGACTACTCCGATGAATATATATCAACCTGGGCCATCCGACGGCTGGATATATTACGTAGCTTCTATGACTAATTCTCCGATGAATATATATCGAATCACACCACGGTCGGGACATATATTATGTGGGGTTTGACTACCCTCCGACCATTTTATATTATTAGACAACCCTCCGAATTTTTTCTGTGACTCATTCACGCACTCACTCCTATAATCCTAGTGTCCCACAGGCGCGGAATGCATAAGCACCCAATATTACCTAATCACATGCAAATATATAACATGAATATACTCTCGCATAAAAATTAAATCACAAACATGTTATGTAATTATCATTTCAAACATCAAAATTAGCTCACTACACACCAATCACAAGCAATTCGATTCGAATTATTTAACTAAACATATAATTTCAATTTAAAATTATATTTTAGAACACTATTCCGAGAATAGTGAAACCTCGCTTACTATTCTAAAAATCACAAAACATCGGCTCACTTCTAGTGAACCCGATTTCTACCATTTCCTACTTCTATACATACCAAAGCACAAATTAATACATAAATCAACACATAATCAAACCAAACAGCCCCTACGTGGGACTGTATAGAAACGGCCTCTCCAAAGTTTCTAAAAAATTTCCACACCCGGGATCTCATGTTTTGGGATCGATCCAACTCCTCACGGCCTTATTCAACCGAAACATTAGTAAAACACTTAAATGGGAGTAAAAACTCAAGTAGGGAGAAAATCCTACCTCAAGGAGTTTGAAGAAACTCCCGATCCCCGGAGTCCACACGAGTAGCTCCGCTCCGCTGCAGAACATTTCTCCTCCTTCTTGTCCCGGGCCCGCCGACCTGGGCCTGATCTCCCGAGATTCTGTAGAGAAGGAGGACCTTCTCTCTCTAAGAAATCAAAAACCCATCTTTCGTTTGGCTACTGGTTTTCCTCTCCCCTCAAATCACGTTTTTTTTTTGCCTTTTCAAATGTGGGAGATGAAGCACTATTTGAGTTTTTTGTCATTTAGTGACTTAAACTTTCAAAAAATGACCTTTGTGTCCCTTCATTTCCAGATTTGATATTCGGCACTATCTCGGCCGTCCATTTTCATCATTTCTCTACTCATACCACTTATGGTACATGAGTACATGCTATATGCCTTTCTGTATCGAAACGTTTTGTTCAAGACCTAAACGCGATGCCTCGAAAAACGTGCCGACTCCAACTGTCTCGGAAAATTACAAAATTTTACGTGCTAACTAGATTTCACGAGACGATTCCAACGGTGCAATCCATTTCATCATCCGAGATCTACATAATTAATTACGGATTTTTAACCGAAATTACAATTTTGTAATCAAAATTACGATTTTGCCCTTATTCCGTAAATCGAATTTCTGCCCTACATTCTCCTCCTTAAAAAGAATTTCATCCTGAAATTCTGACAATCATATCACTCACAACACGTGATCCACGTATCCCCACACAGCGCGCTTGGTATTATGCGGCGACCTTCCCAAGGTCACAATCAGCGACAATCGATGAATGCCGTCTGCTTCATGTCATGAATGACATCCATTCACAGAGCCCTTGCCCATTTCAGCAACGCGATGTAATTTCCAAGGGGTATCAAATCTCATGGTCACTCAGATTCCTGTCGCTCCGACTCTAAGTGCAGGCTGATAACCATGTCAGTGTGTTTTTCATCTCGGGCAACATAACTTCGGCTTACACTTGAGCCTCTCTGTTCTGCAGAAATTTCGGACATCTCCCCGAGTCTCTTACACCCACACAGGACCTTTCGGATACTACCACGGGTCTCCTTCACCCATAACTCCAGGCTTCGCCTTAGAGGATTAACGACCCTGCCTTGCTGCTGACACACTCTAATTACTTTTCCATTCGAGATCGAGAGCGCGAGTCTTCATGGAGCGTAGTCCTAAAGACAAATATTACGCTCACGAAGTGGTGAATGACCGATACCGTGCACCCACACACGGGCTCGGCGATGTCACCGTGCACATGAGCCTTGATAATGTCTGTGTGACACGATCAGGTTCCACCATGAGCGGAATCTTAGAGATGCTTCATCATAATCTGGAGCCTGTCGAATTCGACTCTCACCTAGATCCTGGGCGAGCGTGCGAAGCCTGCAAGGCCTTAACCTCTAGCCCAGAATCCAATGCGAGTGTCGAATTGTGACAACTCGACCAAGGTCCTCAGTCTGCCAGCTTGACTCGATGGCTATCAACTCATCCGTGTCTAGCTGACATCAACAACCAATATGTGCACCACTGGGTCCTTCACGCTTCCAGCCTTGACTCTTTGACCTGCTCTGGCACCTTTGGCTAATGTCTTGGTCGAGTGCTTGTATAGCACCAGAGCGAAACTAGTTCTCGGCCAGTACTAGGGTGTGGAGGAATGAGCTGTATACTCTCTGTCCTACATTTGCTTGGGATGCATTGTCCCAAAGTCTTAGGATCCTGTCTCTGAGACAATCCGGAGTCTCTCATGCTCGATCACGGCCTGGATCCTGACTAGTGAACGAAGTCTTACGCCTCTTCCCAGAACTAGAGAGAAAACTAATCCCTCCTCTTGCTACCAACTTGCAGGTATCCAGGAGTGTTCCCAGTATCTCGATCTCTCTGCTGTGGTTGGCGCCCCAGGCCATGGGTCAGTATCTATTAGGCGAAATCACAATCCACGCCCCCCGAATGGACAACTTTAGCCCGTTCTAGATCTCTGTAATGCCAGTAATCCGAGAAACTCGTATCACCGAAGATTGATGACCGGTCTCTCAGGCTCATCTGCGCCTCGACCTTATAAGTTATTCTGCTCTGATGTTAACACGATGTCCCGAAATCTCACCTCGGTAAAAAAGCTAAAACTGAAAACATCTTCTTGAACTTAGAAGCGTCTGATTGATGGTCCTCTCGCCTATAAACACAATCCTCGAAGTGATACTCCTTGCTCCACTCACATTTGGAGTAGATCAAGATGTCATCTGAAGACTACGACACTGGCAGTCTAAATAGGGTTGGAATATTCTATGCATGAGATCCGTGAATCTTTGCTAGTGCATTCGTGATTGAAGGGCATCATTGTAAACTCAGGAGTGCATGTAGCGTCATAAATGTCTTAGGGATATCTGTCTCCCAACCCTCGTGATGGTAACCCGGTCACGAAGGTCTATCTTGGAGTAGACTATGCTCCACTTTCCCAGCCCGATCTAATAAATCCTCCTCGGTAATAGTCACCAGGATCACGGATCATAACCACAAATTCGGCCTTTTTGTAGTCGATACGGTCGAAGGAGTCTTGCCACTTCTTCTTATAAAATAGAGGCGGGCGCCATGGTGAAGTGCTCGGTCGTCGCTTAACAATCGATGGCTCCTTTAATTGGACTCTGAGTTCTGCAACTCAGCAGTTACCATCCTATCTTGAGTCATAGAGATGGAGTGAAATACCGAGGTGTAACTCCATAAAGTCTCTGACCCTCTGTGGAGGTGGTCGGTAGCTCATACGGAAAAACATCCACCATAAACTCGCGCCTTACTCGAGGTAGATCTAAGTGCGGTCTCTCATCCTTTAGGGTAAAGCACTAGCCAACTATGTATCACGACACTTGGACTCATGCATGCAGAGGCGGAAATGTGTGCTTGCCCCCACGAATCTGACCACAGTGCAGATCACAGCCTTGAGGCGTAACTCCTTCTGCTCTCACAATCGATAACAACCCGATGGCTATCGATGATCCATCCCAAGGATGACTTTGGTTTTTGACGCTCGAATCCTCAAGTCCAAGTGAGTAGAGTCCCAAAGATCTCAGCTTTCGCAGCCTCGACTTATCGTTCTTATTCTCGCCACAATCTGGGAGAGATTCACATGCAACGGCTCCTCTAAGGTCTCTAGAGGTCCTTGCCCATTTCCACCATATTTGTGCCTCATTCTCTAGCTAGAACGTAGCTAGCCTAATCCTGGTCGCGTCAGAGGTAATCTCCATTGCCTCTAACACTTTCTCGTTCTGCATAGACAGTAATTACACCGTCGAATCCTTTACCCCCTGTGAATGTCGGATGATCGCCTAAACCTTTGGGGTTACTAGGATCTTCACCTTACCACATGCTATACTAGCCGTCTTTATAGCATTGACATGCTCTCTGACCTCGGCAAAGTCCGGTGATCAAACGCTGATTGTACGACCCGGTGCCAGTGGAGCCGTTCTCTACGTCCTGCGCCCTACCACTAACCATCTACATTGGTGAATGGCAACCACGATTCATGAAATTTTCATTTCAGTCTAACTAGCAAATCACGGATGCCATTACTAATAGACTTGACAACTAAAGCCGACCGTTCATTTCCTAAGTGGTGTTAAATCTTCAACCCTCAATTAAATCTATTTCGTGGGTTAGGCTCTCGTTATTAATTATCAAGTCCCCCAGGTCATAATCCACCAACCTTAGTATTAGCACTTTTTTTTTCATATCTGGCATTTACACCAGTACATGTAATTTTCTGCGCTAAAACAATCCACGATTTCAATTGGTAGTTAAATCCATCTGTTATCTCTAAGGCCGGCGAGACACTAATCATACACATAACTCAGTGTATACGCAATTAATTTTGTGTTTAAAATATTGTTTCCAACGAAATTTTATTTTCAAAAATTTTATTTTTGAAAATTTTATTTTTGAAAATTTTATTTTTCGAAAATTTTATCAAAATTTATTTGATTTTATTTGAATTTTTTCAAAAAAAAAAAAATTTCAAAATTCTTGTTCATAGTTGGCCAAGTCCAACGTTAACATTCCAATAAATGCATTCTTGAATGCACATTCCATAGTCTTATTGGTCACAATAAAGTGTATTGCAGCACACTTCAATGACCCCTTGTTGTCTTGCAAGTACAATTCTCCTTCGCCCCTCATTGCAGCCACACTTCTTCATGTTGCAATACAATCTAACCCCTTCCTCTAAGTCACAATACAATATAGTATTGCAATACAAACTTAGCCCTCAAGCCTTCTTCTCTGCAATACAATATAGTGTATTGCAATACAATTACCTAAAGCTCTTATAAGCCTTCTTATAGTACAATGGCTGTATTGCAATAGTCTATCCCTTTACTTTAAGCCTTCCTTGCAATGCAAATCACGCATTACAACTAAGCCCTCTTCAGCACTTGTCTGGCGTGTTGCAATATAGTTTAAGCCAACTACACCCATCTTGCAATACAATCCTAGCTCACTATTGTCTGCAATACAATACTTGTATTGCAATACATAAATCCCTCGAAGCCCTTTAAGTTGCAATCCTGAGCCTTGCCTTACTGACACAAATTTTTCATTTCTCACAATACAATCTGGGCAGTAGCCCATCAAAATTTTATGCTCAACAAATTTTTTTTTCGTTTTTCATTATAAATGATTTTTTTTTTCATTTATTTCCAGAAATTGGAAAAATCTCTAAAAATCACTAAAATCATTTTTTTTTTTACATTTCCATGGCCTAAGCCCAAGCCTCCATCTCTAGGCTTCCATATACCTATACTCTACATCAAACCACTTGGTGGTGATGGCTACTAAGCAGAGCTCCTAGGTATTTCATTATCATAGCTACGTCTCAGGATTGTGGCCCCAAAACCGGGATTAGTTGACTACCGTCGACACGGAATACAAGTGGAGGTCGGGTTGCAGACGCCACTAAAATCGACGAGTCTCCTTTAATGCAGGGTGCTCTGCCCAACCGGTACACTGCATATACATGTCCCCTAACGAGTCCATATATACAATATATATCAATACGGCCACTTGGGCCTGAAACGATACTTCGATGTACATGCCAACTATGAAACCAACTATATACCCAATGATTCTGAGAGTTAATATTTTTACTCTTAAAAGCCAGTACATATATTAAAATTAGAGGAATTCCACAAAGCATGTATACATCCAAACCACGGCAGGCTTTCTTCTAATACAACCTCGAGACGAGCCGGAGTCTCCTACTTACGCTCTGTACTGTAAAAGGGGATCCTGGCCAGGTGAGCTAAAGCTCGATGGAAGAATCGCCCAGTGGGCTACTCACCACCCTAAAGTGCGGTCTGTTGATGTTAAAAGTAAACACACGTTCAAGCAAATGCATGATCCTGCTTGAATGTCTGGAAGCCAGCTGGATCAGAGCCTCCTGACTCTCTCACACTCGCCTAGCCTCGTATGAGAATTATTATTTTATTAGTGGGCAACCACTCAGGTCAGATATATATCAAGTGGGCGCTCAGGCGGTTGATATATTATGTAGTTAGTGGACTACCCTCAAGGAGTGGATATATATCAAGCGGGCCGCTCAGACGGTTGATATATTATGTAGTTTAATGGACCACTCCGATGAATATATATCAGTAGGCGTCTCAGGCCGGTTTGATATATTATGTAGTTTGGACTACCCTCCGATCATTTTATATTATTAGACAACCCTCCGAACCTTTTTCTCTAGACTTGTCTCATGCACTCACTCCTATAATCCTAGGGTGTCCCAGTGCATATGGAATGCATGTATGCCAATTCCAATACAGTCTAATCACATGCAAATATATAACATGAATATACTCGCATAAAAATTAAATCCCACCTGAGAGCATGTTATGTAATTATCATTTTGAAACATCAAAATTAGCTCGCAGGCTAATGTTCAATCACAAGCAATTCGATTCGAATTACTTAACCAAACATATAATTTCCACGAAAATTATATTTAGAACACTATTAGAAGATAGTGAAACCCTCGTTTACTATTCGAAAAATCACAAGCATTGGTTCACTTAGGTAGACACAGTTTCCTCGGCCATTTAGGCCCTATACATACCAAAGCTTCTGAAATTAATACATAAATCAACACATAATCAACCCAAACAGCCCCTCACATTGGGACTGTACAGAAAGCAACCTCTCGAAGTTTCTAAAATTTTACCAATAATTCGATCTCATGTTTTGGGACCGATCCAACGGCTCCTCGCGGCCTTATTCAACCGAAACATTAGTAAAACACTTAAATGAGAGTAAAAACCCAAGTAGGGAGAAAATCCTACCTCAAGGAGTTTGAAGAAACTCCCGATCCCGGTTCACGCGTGGCGCTCACGTAGAACCCATTTCACCTACCTTCTCCTTCTTGTCCGAAGCTCTGATCATTATTAGGATCTCCGTGTCCCAGAAGGAGGACCTTCTCTCTCTAAGAAATCAAAAACCCATTTTTCGTTTGGCTACTGGTTTTTCTTCCCTCAAATCACCTTTTTTTGCCTTTTCAAATGTGGGAGATGAAGCACTATTTGAGTTTTTGTCATTTAGTGACTTAAACTTTCAAAAAATGACCTTTGTGTCCCTTCATTTCCAGATTTGATATTCGGCACTATCTCGGCCGTCCATTTTCATCATTTCTCTACTCATACCACTTATGGTACATGAGTACATGCTATATGTGCCTTTCGTTGCATCGGCGTTTTGGCTGGCTTGATACCTCGAAAAGTAATGCGACTCAATGTCTCGGAAAATTACAAATTTTCACGTGCTAACTAGATTGAGGCGATTTCAACGGTGCAATCCATTTCATCATTCGAGATCTACAGAATTAATTACGGATTTTTAACCGAAATTACAATTTTGTAATCAAAATTAAGATTTTGCCCTTATCCCAGAAATTGGAATTTCTCGGGTCTTACATAAAAAAAAAAGTGAAAGTGCTGGTATGAAAATGCATTGCTTCTTTATTTAAATGTCTATAACTTTATTTCATATGCTAAATTGCATTTACATGATAAACGATGTATCCCTGCATGCTTAAAATGCTTTGAGTTTTTTGGGTTGTGAATTAGGTCGCGTTTGTTTGTTTTACTTTATACTGAATATAACTTTTTTTTAGCTTAATGCCAAACAGTATTTCGTATTAAGGCTGGTAAACAGCTTAATTAAACACTTATTTTATAAGATTTTATTAGATGATAGTTTATATCATAAGTACTTTATTCAATAAGCTATTTATATTTGGATGCATATTTTAAAAAACGATTATACATTATTTTAAGGTGTTTGGATGCATTATTTTAAAAAAAAACTAAAAATTAATATATATATATATATATATATATATATATATATATATATATATATATATATATATATATATATATATATATATATATATATATATCATGAAACCATGGTAAAAAATTAAAAATAACGTAAAGATTCACTATATATTGAAAACATTTATCATTCACATGTAATCTCTAGTATAAAATATAGATAATAAACCATACTATCTTCTTCACTTTTGTTTTATATGCATGAAAGAGATTATAAAAACTAAAATATTCTAAATTTTTTTATTCATTAAAATATTTGGGATGTTTTATAAATTGGAACATGATGTTCCATGAACTTGATAGTTATTTAAGGTGTAAGGTGCATCGAGGCGCAAAAGCCTTTTGAGGCCTTGAGTGCACACTTGGGGCATAGACTTTTTTAAGTGATATGAACCCTACCTAATATAAGAAAAATTATATATCTCACTAAATATTGTCTATAATTTTATCTAGTAATAAAATACAATAAAAAGTAAAGAACATATGTAATACCCCCAAATTAAAAAAACAACAACAAAATTTCCAAAATAAGAAGATCTAAAATGCAAATTTTCAAAGTTGGAAGGAGCTTTTAACAAAAAAATATAAATGTTTTGCTAAAAAGAAACAACAAAAATTTCATACACAATCCTAACCTTCTTCACTTTTCTCTCAAGGAGATGATAGGTGAAATTTAGGGTTGAGGGGATTTCGAGCGAAGAAACATCACCCCAAGTAAGTATTTCTTTTTCCCTCTCTGGTTTGAAGCATGTAATGAGTTTAGGAGTGAAAATCTTTGAAAAGAAAGGTAGAAATTAGAAAATGTTTGTACTGTTTTGGAAGATTTATGATATCTCCTTATACAATCGTTGGATTGCTTTAGAATTTGGATATATTTGAGATAAGAGAATGATATACAATCAGAACGGTGGAGATCGTGTTTTAAGTTTTGAGTTGAGAGTTATTCTTGTTTGAAGTAAACGGTTTAGGAAATTAGTTTTAGTTTTAGTAAGATCAATGTAAGCCTTCATTCTCCTTATTCAACCATTGAATTGCTTTTAATTTTGTATAAATTTGAGATAGGACACTGATCTATGATTTGAACAATTCAGATCATGTTAAGAGGTTTCATATGAGAGTTATACTCATTTAGAACAAGCAATTTTTGAAATTGATTTCGGTTTTTGTAAGTTTTGTGAAACCCCGAGAAAATCTAATTTTCTGAAAAATGGCAAAATGGTAATTTTGATCAAAATTCAGAATTTTTCTAGATCTTGGATGACGAAACGGGCTTCATCGTTGGAATCATCTCGCGAAATCTAGCTACCGCCAATTTATTCGAATTCGGGAACCAATCGAATTTCACGTTTTAAGTCTGGTGTGGCCGGTCATAGTAACGAGGTTTGAGAGGCGTGTGATGTGATAAAAGTCACCTACTACATGCATTGCATATTCAAGTGAGTAGATAGAGGGATATGAGATGAATGAACTGCCAATTAAGCCAAGTGTTAAATAGTGAAATGTAGAGACATGATAAGAATTATTGAAATGTTAAATGTATAAGACAAAATAGCAAATAGTTGTCTTCTCCATTAAAACACAAAAAAAATGGGCAGAGGGCTGGAATTTCGTGCAGTAGCTGGGTTTTTGTGATTCTAGAGAGAGAAGGAGCTCCTTCTCTCTGGAATTTCATGATACCGTTCGAGCGAAGTGGTTCTCGACAGACAAAAAATAAATTTGTTCACGGCGAGGGCTCTGTGTGGTTGCGGACTGGAGGAGTTTCAACAACTTCGAGAGGTAGAGATCTTTCTACTTTGTGTTCTTTGGCTAAGAGCCATGTAAATGGTTGGGGATGTTCACGAGGCTTGAATTAGCGGGTGTCTTGATTCTCAAAAGCTTTGAATCTAGTAGAGAAAATCCCATTGTTGTGGCGTGAGCAGTGCCAACCCAGGGGTTCAACATTCCGTGAATAGTGCGATTTTTGTGAATTTTATGTTGTTGGTGATTCAAAATGAATTAGCAGTTAATTAGAATTAGCCCATGTGGACTAATTTTGGTGTTATTGATTGAGAATCGAATAATATGAATTATGAGAATTAATTGTGTTAATACATGCATGTAAATATATTAGCATGAATGGCTTGGAATTGTGTGAGAATTAATATGTTAATGCATGTAATTAAATGTGTTAACATGATGTGGAATTATATAAAAATATAATTGTGTGTAAGCCATTGGAAATGAATTATAGTGCTTTCGAGTGAGCTAATTTTGATGTTATTGATGTGAATTAAATAACATGTGACATGTATGTAAATTTTGTTAATATATGTGTAAGATTCGAGAAAATCCAATTTTCTAAAAAAAAATGGCAAAATCGTAATTTCGGTAAAAAATCTGAAATTTATTCTCTAGATCTCCCGGGATGGCCAGAAGCGGATTTCCAGGTTGGAATCGTCTCATGAAATCCTAGCGAAACACGATTAAATTTTGTAATTCCAAGATAGTGTTCGAATTTGCCGTTTTTTAGGGCATCACGTATCGGGTCTTTGTAAAACGACATGTGATGTGGCGAAAGTCACTTATAAGCGTGTACTAATGTTACTTATGTTCTGCGTAGTAGAAATGATAAATTGGCCAGTAGAGACTAATTGTCGAGTGTCAAAATTGAAGAAATAAGAGACATAGATGTCATTAATGAAATTGTTTTAAATGGTAAGAAGACAAAACAGCTACAGTGTTGTCTCCTTCCTTCAAATCAAAGAAAAAAACGTGAAAAGAGGGTGAAACTTGCAGGAGCTGAATTTTTGAGTTTTTAGTGAGAGAGAGAGAGACTTCTCTCTAAATTTATAGGCGTCAGTCGTCGAATCGCGGGCGAAGGAAAGCTCACTGCAGCGTCGAGGCCTTTGCGTGGGCTGGTTTTGAGAAGTTTTGACAAACTCCGTGAGGTAGGGGATTTATCCTACTTGGGTTTTACACTTTATTTAAGTGTTTTATAATGTTTCGGTTGCATTGAGGTCGTGATGGTTTGTTGATTGGCAATCTGGGTTAATGGGAATTGTGGGACTCATATGGACTTTCCGTAACAGTGCAGAAACTGATTTGGGTTGTTTGTGTTGGAAATTATCATTAAATTGTATTGTGGTGTGTATGAGATGGGAAACGGCAATGGAATTCGGTTTCAAAAGTGGAGCGAGGTTGGACAGTGGGCTGCCATGGAGCGACCTCACGGGTTTGGAATTTGTTAAAATCAGTCCCGGGTTGTATGAGTGGATTAAAAAATCGTCCATGTGTTTGTATTACTTGAATTGTTGAAATGAATGGCTTGAGTTGTGTGAAATAGATAGGTTAATACATGATTTTAATGTGTTAACATAGTGACATAATTATATAAATATAATTTGTGTGTTTGTAAGGTCATTGTAGATGATTTTTAATATGTTATTCATAAGCTAAGATGTGTTGCTTGATGTCACGATTATATGGAATATAATTGTGGGTGTAAACCATTGGAAATGGAATAGTGATTGCTTCAGAGTGAGGAGGGAGGTAAATTTTGATTAGTTTGATATTGTTGAATTACATGTGTGATTCTAAATTTGATAATATATGCATATTGATATATTGGTTGAAAATGATTGAAATGGCACTGGGGTAGCCTAGAAATCAGGTGAGTGCATGACATGAAAAATTGAAATAAAAACGAAAATGTTTTTAAAAGGAATTTCACAGGATGAATTTCCGGAGAATGGGGTTGGGAGACGGTCCAATAGATCATTTCGAATGAGGACCATGACTGTTTCGGAAGGTTCCCCAACACATTCGCCTCGGAGGGTAGTCGTATTTTTTCACCGTCTTCGATAGTATAGTTTGAAAACAACGAGGTGTTTGAAAGATGTTTGTTTTTTCATACATGGCTTAGGCAAGTGTGAGGGAGTCGATGAGGACTCGGGATGTGAGTTGGTCATTTAGACATTCAAGTAGGATCACGAATTTGCTTGAATGTGTTTACTTTGGAGCATTGCATATGCACTTAGGTGAAGTAACCGGCTTAGGGTGATTCCACTACTGAGCATTAGCTCACCCTGTCGAGGGAATTATATTATTTCAGGTACAAGGAGCGCATGAGGAGACGGCTCATCATAGAGGTCGCTTTAGAAGAAAGCCAGATTGTGGTTTTTTATCATGATGTATTACATGTATTAGAATTCTAGAATTTTAATATGTGTTGTATAAGAGTATTTTCCTAACTCTTGAAACTATTGTATATAGTTGGGATATATTGGTTGAGTGATGATGCAGGGGCCTAAGTGGCCATTATTTACTCTCATTTGGACCCTATGTGGTCGTTGGATGTGTTGGGACAGTTTATGTACTAAGGGTAGAGCTCC
This sequence comes from Tetrastigma voinierianum, assembly GCA_016808115.1. Lineage (NCBI taxonomy): Eukaryota > Viridiplantae > Streptophyta > Magnoliopsida > Vitales > Vitaceae > Tetrastigma > Tetrastigma voinierianum. The sequence goes on from JAEQBH010003299.1 coordinate 782,261, forward strand.
CCGTACAAAGGAGACTCTGCCCGATTTTTGTGAAAGATCTCGGGTCACCCGGCATTCATGAGCGCTTCCGCGGGTTGACGGGTAGTCAACGGACCCCTAGGATTTGGGGCGTCACAATATGTGTAAATGATATATTGGCATGTGTGGTTTGAGAATGGCATAATGCATTTCATATGCACCGGGGCAACCTAGAAAATTAGGTGTGAGTGCACGGTATGAAAGAAAATAAAAAGGATGTTTTTTACGTGTTGGCTTAGGCACGCGTGAGGGAGTCGGTGAGGACTCGAGACACGGGATTGGGTATATAGACATTCAAGTAGGATCATGTATTTGCTTGAGTGTGTGTTTATATTGGATCATTGCATGTGCACTTAGGTGGGGAGTAACCCATGTAGGAGATTTTCACTAATGGGCATTGTTCACCCTGTCGAGGGATCATTATTTTAGGTACAGGGACTGTTTGAGAAGACGGCGCTCTTTAGAGGTCGATTTTTAGAAGAAAGCCGGCTTGTGGCTTTGATGTTTTTGGTATTCGATTTGTAGAAGATGTATTAAAACTTTAAATTTTGATCTATTTTTTGGTTAAGAGTATTGTGATAACTCTTGAACTATTGGTAAATAGTTGATGTAATTTTGTGAGTATTATGCACGGGCCCAAGTGGCCATTTTACTCATTTTTATCCGTATGTGGACCTAGTGTGGTCTTTGTAAAATATTGGGACAGGTTTACATGTGATTAGGACATGTTGTGTACCTTGGGTAGAGCTCCCCATACAAAGGAGTATTCTGCCTCATTTTTCATGAGTAGCTTCGGGTAACCTGACATCCACTAGTATTCCGCTGGTTGATCGTCAGTGAGTTGTCAACTGGACACCCCTGCTGGGTGTCAAGTTTAGTAAGCCTTTGTCTCCTTATTCAACCGTTCGAATGCTTTTAAATTTGGATAAATTTGAGATAGGACAATGGTCTAATATTTGAACGGTTCAGATCATGTTTAGAGGTTTCAGATGAGAGTTATACTCATTTAGAACAAGCAGTTTTTGAAATCGGTTTCAGTTTTTATAAGTTTATTATAAGCTTTTTTCTCCTTATTCAATCGTTGGATTGCGTTAAAATTTGGCTATGTTTTATATAAGACTTTGATATAAATTATGAACGGTGAAGATCGGAATTTGTGACTTGAGGAAGGAGATATTAGAGCAAAATCGTGACAGTGATCAAACTACATTTAAATTAGCTTGGAAAAGAGAGTAATAAGTGAGGGCAAATTATTCAAAGAGTACAATAATGTATAGTAAATTTTAAAATAATAAATAAGTAAATTAAAATAATATTGGAAGAAAAGAAATAATAGTTCATATAATTTCACTTGAGTTTTTTCGCTTATTTGTTTAGTGATTTAGACTTTTAATCATTTCAATTGTGAGAAGATTACCTACACTTTTGAGTTGCTTAGATAAGGAAGATAATGTGAAGTTCTATAAATAAATATTTTGCTATTATATGATTATGTTTTGATAATTTAGATTTGAAACAATTATATGTATAATCAAATATAAGTTTTGTTTAGAAAATAGATTAGAAAATGTTCATGGTAGGGATTGAAAGTTATGGATATATATTTTTGTGTTTTTATGAATTTGGAAACATGAAGATAATATTTGACTTTGGTTTTTATGGCCCTCGTCAATAAGTATAAACTTGAAAAATATGACCCATGTCAATGGGTATAAACTTAACAAATATGGCTCTTTTCAATGGGTATAAACTTGACAAATGCGGCCGTGTCAATGGGTATAAACTTGACAAATATGGCCTCAGTCAATGGGTATAAACTTGACAAATCCAGCTATAGTCAATGAGTTATAGTAGTTGACAAAATGGCCTTTGCCAACGGGTTAGAATAGTTAACCTTTTATTTGAAAGAAATATGTTTTAAGAACTAAGAGTGTAAGTATTTTGGAAAGGTCATTGTCAAAGGGTTACAATAGTTGACATTTTATTTGAAACAAATCTTTTGAGAACCATGAATATATATGTTTTAAAATATTTGTGGATTTGATTATGATATGGAATTGTTTGAGAAACAAGAAATATGATGAACATCAATTTGAAATATATTTATATATATATATTATTTATTTGTATTCAAGGATTTTATGAGATTTGTGAGGAAAAGAAAAATATGTTATATCTCCAATTTTTTGAATTTAAAATATTTGATCCATGAAAATGTATTAACATTCCTTATTGGGCTTTAATCGACTCATTATCGTCATTTTCAGCCCAAACCTTGGTGAAGAGGATTTCAGTAGTGTGGATGAAAGTTAAGAACTATTTTTGAGTTGGTATTTATTGGAAAGACTAAGGATTGTTAGACTACTTTAATGCTTTGGGAATTAATGTTTGTAAACTTTTATTTGAAGAATTTTATGTTGCTAGAATGTTGCTTGACATGATGTTTCTGAATCAAACTAGATTTAGCTTCGGGAGGAATTGGCTGGGCTGGCCTCATTGGGCCCTTGATGTCTGCCCTCTCGCAAAAATAAGAAACAAAAGGATTGGCGGATTGCCTGCCTCCGATGCCCAAGTCATTTTTCTGCGGAAGAGAAAAAGATCAACTCTTAGGGCGCCAATCGGGACCGCGCACCTTCACCGAATGTGGGTCAGTCTGCATTTATAATGGATGATCATCATGATAACTTTCCTAGCTGGATGATGACATGAAATATCCCATTGTGGATTTTTCTTTATTGTGACCGATTAATATGAATAATTGATAACTTTCCTAGTTGGATGATGATACCATATTTCTCCCAAGTAGCTTTAGGGATTCTTGCATTTAATCGATTAATAAGTGATAATTGATAACTTTCCTAACTGATGATGATACTAATTCTTCTCCCGCTGGGTGAGGGATTTTCCTTATCATTAACCAATTAATAAGGGATAATTGATGAATAAATTATTAGGAAATATCCTACTTCCCTAATCGGGTGGAGATTTAATTAGGGGTGTCGGGGTACTTTCCTTTAACACGAGCTCTTCAATGCTTTACGCCACCCGCTCCTCAAACAGGTGGAACCCAAGTCCCCGCCCGAGCCTCTGCTCGGCATGCGGGTGGGCCGAGCTCTTTTATGTCTTTTTGGGCCTCGCTTTATCCCCTCTCAAACCTAGCTTCTTGGGCTAGCGATGAGCCTACGCATGTGAGGTTTCCTGAATTCCAATTGCCTCCCTAAATTTCTTGGCTAAAGGCTGTATGGGCTGAATTGTTTCTGATCGGTGCAATTTCCATGTGGCAAGTCGAGGATGGCTGATTAGGCTTTGTCGTCAGCGATGTCTTGTGATAATGATGTGGCCATCTGACTTTTCGCACTCCATTCACGATTACTCCTAAGTGCTTTTAAACATCCTCAGATTGTTTTCGTGTTCTTGAAGACTCCTTCTTCCTTCGTGTCGCTGTTCACCAGTGCTCAAAACCGCTTTTGGTGATTTTTGGTCGCCTTGCCTCCCGAAATGCTTATGCCCGTTGAATCGAGCTATTTGGCTTTCAAATTCTTTGCCTTCCGAGCCGTTTACGGTCTTTTGAGCTATTCGCACATGGGCTATTGCGCCTTTTGAGTAGTTTAACTCTTTGAAACTAAGTTGTTGCCTCAGCTGCTGCGCTTCTAGGCTATTTGTTCTGGGCTATCGCGCTTTTGAGTCATAAATCTTAGAAACCGAGCTGTTCGCTCTCGGGTCGTTAGGGCCTCTAGGCCATTCTGCCTCGGACTTATCGCGCCTTGAGCTGGGTTTAGAACCGAGCTACTTAGCCTTGGGCTTTTCCCGCCTCAAGGGCCATTCCGCCTCCCTGTCGCCATGCCCTCCTGAACCTGAGCCATCCCATCCCGCCATCGCACTCTTTGGGCTATTCGCCTGGGCTATTGTGCTCTTTTGAGTAATTACGTGAAAACGAGTGGCTTGCCCCTGGCTACGCTCAGCGCTAAGCTCCAAACAAAGCTACTTAGCTCTTGGGATATTTCGTGGCTTTTTTGAATTTCGCTGTTTCTAAAATCGAGCCGCTGCTCGCCGCTTTTGCATTTTTGTATTCTTCCTCTGAGCCGTTTAGGCTTCAATTTGAGCTGCCGATCTTGGGCTATTCAGTTTTTGAGCTATCAGGTTTCCTGAAATGCTTTCTAGCTCCTCTCGCACTTAGCCGGCAGTGGCTCCTAGGCGCCAGCCTTTGAGCAGCTTAAGCTCAAAACCGAAGCCGCTTGGAACCAGGCTATTGTGCCTTGAGCAGTTGCTTTGAAAACCGAGCCACTTGGCTCCCCATCGTCGTGGCCTTCCGAGCCGCTTAGTTTCCTTCAAACCCAGTCAAAGCCCCTGGCACGTAGCCTCTTTGAGCCATTCGCCTCCCGAGCCATTTAGGCCTCTAACTAAGTCGCTAGGTCTCTGGCCACATGACTTTTTTGAGTGCTGCTCTAAAATCGAGCTTGGCCTATGAGCTATCAGGCTTTAGCAAGGAGATTCAAAATCTGTTGCTGGGTTTCCTTGGCATGTGGGTTTTTCATATTTCGCTTCCTGCCATGGTTTCTTCTAAACGAGCTGTTGGGGTCCCGCCACAGGCCTGAGCCATTCCGCCTCCCAGCTGTTTCAGCCCCTTAAACCGAGTTGTCAGGGGCCTGGGCCATCAGGCCTTGCCATTCCCGCTCCCAGCCGTTTAGGCCTCTCGCACGTCGCTAGGGCCTTTGGCCATTGTGCCTTTAGCGCTTAAGCCTCAAAACTAAGCTGCTTTGTGTAAGACCCGAGAAATTCCAATTCTCGGAATAAGGGCAAAATCGCACTCGACACGGTATATTGTAATTTCACTAAAACTGTAATCACCTTCAGATCTGATAACAAAATGGATTGCACCGTTGAATCGGGCCTCACAAATCTAGTTAGCACGTAAAATTCAGACTCGAGACAATCTGAGTCGCACGCTGAGGCATCGCTTCGTGCCGTAAAACGGTTTTCGACGTGACGAAATCCACATATAACATGTACTCATGTACTATAAGTGGTATGAGTAGAGAAATGATGAAAATGGACGACCGAGGTAGTGCCGAATATCGATTCTGGTAAAAGAGGGATATAAGGATCATTTTTGGAAAGTTTAAGTGACTAAAAGACAAATTAGTAGCGAATAGCTTGCTTCATCTTCCCATTTTAAAATGAATTCAAAAAACGTGATTTGAACCAGATTTTCCCCGCAGCAACCATTTTGAGAGAATTGCTTTAGAGAGAGAAACTTCTCTCTAGAAAAATACGCTAATCCGACTGGTCATGCCTCGGACAAGAAGTGAGTAACGCTCTACGCGGAAAGAGGCTACGCTACGACCCTTGATTAAGTAGTTTTGACAAACCCAAGAGGTAGGATTTTCTCCTACTTGAGTTTTTTACTCTCCCATTTAAATGTTTTACTAATGTTTCGCTGGAATGAGGCCGTGAGAGTCGCTTGATCAGCCCCAAAAAAACTCGGGACCGAATCGATAGAATTTTTGAAAGCAATGGAGCAGCCCGTGGATCATTCCTACTCGCCGCTTAGGGCTGTTTGGGTGTGGCTTGTTTAATTCGTGGTATTAGATGCTTGTTTGTATGCATTGGGATTGAATGGCTGTGATTTTTGGTTTATATAGAATTGATGAGGGATTTTCGAACAGTAACGGTGGCTCTACTATTCCCTATGATGCATTCTAAAATATATATTTTTATGAAAAATGTACTGGGCCGAAAGTGATAAAATTAAACGTCGTTGTCATCATTGTGCCTGCCGAGCTAATTTTGATGCTTGAGATGAGCAATTATATAACGTGTTTGTGTGATTTTAATTTTTATGAAGTAGTATATTCATGTTATATATATTTGCATGTGATTAGATCGTGTTGGAATCAAGACATACATGTGCATTCCATATGCACTGAGACATCCTAGGACTATAGGAGTTAGTGCATGGTATAAGTCTAGAGGAAATGGTTCGGAGGATAGTCTAAAATATTAATGATCGGAGGGTAGTCCACAACCAAAATATCAATCGTCGGAGCGGCCCAATTGATATTCATCGGAGGGAATCAATAACTAAATAATGTATCAAACTCGCAGCGTTCTGCTTGATATACATTCACCTGAGGTATCCACAACAAATAATATATGTATCAACCAGTCTGAGCTGCCTAATTGATATATATTCATCGGAGGGTTGCCCATTATTAAAACTAATATTCTCATACGAGGCTTAGGCGGAAAGGTGAGAGAGCCTGCAGACTCCTGTGATCCGAGTCAGTCATGTAGACATTCAAGCAGGATCACATTTGCTTGAATGTGTTTAATTTGGAACATTGCACTGCAATTTAGGTGGTGAGAGCCCACTAGGGCGATTCTCCCACCGAGCTCTAGCTCACCCCGCCGTGGGATCCCCTTTAAGGTGCACAGTGGAGCGTATGAGGAGACGGCTCATCCCAGAGGGCCAGCGCTAGAAGAAGTTTCTGGACTGTGGCTTTGTTGATGCTCATGTATTAGAACTCCTTAAGTTTTAATATATGTATTGTATAAGAGTAGTTTATTAACTCTGAAACTATTGGATATAGTTTGATATGCATATTGAGTAATCAAGTATGGGCCAAGTGGGCCATATCGACATATATATTGCATTTATCAGCTGTTCGGGGACAGGTTTACGCAGTGATGTATTCTGGGCAGGAGCCCCGCATAAAGGAGACTCCGCCTAATTTTCTCTAAGTGGCGTCTAACCCACCTCCACTCTTGTATCTGCCATGGTCACTTTAGACAAACTGACTCCTGGTTTTGGGAGTCACAAATGCATCGCAGCTTAGGTATACGGTAATACCTAGTGGAGCCTCCTGCCTGGGGTATCCATCATCACCACTACAGTGGTTTGATGTGTATGAAAAGTGGAAACCTATAGGATTGGAGAATTGGGCTTAGGCCATAGTTGAGGAAGAGCATCACCACTAGGTGTGGTCTGAAGGTTTCAGTTTAGGTAATGAGATTACCTAAAATCACTGACAAAAACTAGACTCTACGCACTTGTGTCATGTGTTTCAGTGATTTGGTGAATTAATGTGAATGTTTGATGAATGTATAACATGTTATATGTAAGCAGGGAGAGAAGTGTGCTTAGTGATTAGCACATATAGAAACATGGATGTGTTGAAAATTTTGAAGTTTTTAGTACAATGTAAAAACCGAAACAAAGAGGGGAAAAGAATGATGAAACTAAATTTGTCATAATTTAGATGTTTGACTAGGTTAGTGTTGTTCAATGAGGCTTTGAAGAACTTCTTGACTATTTCTGTGAATTAAATGAAAAAGAAATTAAAGAAAAATAAGTTTTTATAAATTTATTTGGTTATATGAGGAGAAAATACTAAGACACAAGTGAAATTGAAGAAAATAAAGAAATAAATTTTTATAAATTTATTTGAGTGAGAAAATTTTTCAAGAAAAACTGAAAAAGAAACAAATCTAAGTAAATTTATTTTGTTATTGTGAAAATAATTTTCTAAGGTTTATATGGTAAAATTTAAGAAAATGTCAAATGAATTTTTGATAAATTTATTTGAGTATTAAAGTAAGAAAAACAAAAAAATAATTTTTAGTGATTTTTAGTGATTTTCACAATCGTTGAAATAATTGAAATTAATAATTATTATTATTATTAAAATTGAAAAAAAAAAATTGTGCAGAAAAAAAAATGGAATTTGGCTACAGCCCAAATTGTAGCTAAAAGAGGTAGGCTAAGAGAGAATTGTGGCTGACACAGCTTTATTGCAACAGCAGTGATAGCTAGTATATGTAATGCAACACAACGCTCAGGATGTTGACCGGCGGGCTCGGGTCATTGACTGGGCCGTAAATACAAAATTTGTATTTGCGGACAGTGGCCAGTGTGCGCATGTCGCGCCGCTGCAGTGCATCAGCGCCGAAGATGCCGGCGCATGGCGGGAAAAGCGGCGCGCTTTAGGCGGCGCGCAGCGGCGCGCGTTTCGGTGAGAGCGGTGTTCGCCGTCATGCCGCCACATGAGTGCCTAAAATATTCATCTTACACTCGCTGGCTCGCCATTTTCGGCATTTATTTTATAGTAATTTTATGCTTCGTGCCAGATCTCATTTCGTGTCCGTAGGGTTAAGGTGTTCATCGAGCATAAAGAGCAAAGCCAGCGCTGGAACAATGAGGAGCAGTAAGGAGGATCGCCACGCCGCGACGCCACCACGCCGCTGACGCCACCAAAATCTGCACCTCACATTTAGGTACCAATGGCTCGTGAATGAGAGGACGGAGACGATGAGGAAAAACAAATTCCTGAGCATCGCAGACTTGGAGGAAGTGCCTGATCGAATCAGCTTCATGAAGCTAGACATTATTTTTGACACATGGCGGATGTTTTAATATTAGACAATCCGATCTTTCCATTTGATGTTCTAGATCTCTCTAGGCTACATCAAACCCTCGTCACAATAATGGATTAAAGTTTGACCTTTCATGTTATTTAGTTGTTATTAATTTGTCACATCTACTATATACCGCATTTCAATTATATGATACGTCTCGCCAATGTTAGCATAACTAATCGGACCGTGATCCTAGGATGAGGGGTTTGGACTGGTGGGAGGCTTTTAGCCATCTCAAGCACAGGATATCCTAACCCGAAGGTGGCATTTGTGTTTAATATTTGCTACTTTAATACCCTATAGTTCTGATAGAGATATACCCATCTCTATTCACTAGACAGGCTGATATACTCTATATATGATATCTCAGCAAGATCACCTCATTTTACTGACATATTACAAATATAATGAATAACAAATATCTTTAAAAAGCAATCCATCGAATCTGGGATGTGGGAGATTTAACTTTGTAATCAAATACCACAATCTACTAGAATCACAGCTTAGTCATAGCTTCTCATTTAAATTCTTACCCTAGAAATCATTTATTCAGATATTGTCTGAGTGCTAGTAACTTTAGAAGCTACCTACCTTCCCCGTGGATCGAGATCCGTGATTTCAAGTACACTCATTACTCAGCTACGCTGCACTGGCGCACACAGCATCCATTCATACACCAATGCTGGTCTGTCACGCATGGGCGCACATGAGGTCGCGACACGGTCGGGCCGCGACACTGCTGTACCTGCAGGTCGCATACTCGCCCCGCGCCCCCGCCCCACCATATCATCTGGGCCTGCCACGACACTGAGCGAGCGCCGCCCGCGCGTCAGGCACTGGTCGGGCCGGCAGGGCTCCAGTGCAAACACGGTTTTGACTCGGGCTTCTTTGACTCAGAGGTTTCAGTCACCGTTTGGATTTTGCCTCATGAATACCGCTCATAGTAACACTGCTCATCTCTGAAATTTTTCAAAAAATAAATAATAATAATAATAATAAATATTTTAAAATATTTAAAAATCAACAAAAATCAAATAAATTCTTTTGATAAAATTTTCTAAAAATAAAATTTTTAAAATAAAATTTTTAGAAAATAAAATTTCTATTAAAACATTTCAAAACTAAAAACTTATTTTACACACCTATTATGCATGATTAGTGTCTCTAATTTATTTATTATTTTATATACTGTATTTTATTTTAATAATTCATTTGAAATTGAATATAGTTATGAAATATACACAGAAATATAGTAAGGTACACATAAGCAGTGGCCATGACCCTTGGTGACTTGATAAATTGAGCACCAACTATATTTCAAAACTCCACCGGAACAAACAAACTGAGCGGTCGTATTACACCCAACCCTGCTGAAAACGAACCATCCAGTCCGCTGGTCAGTCTCCAAGGTCCAACAGCAACTCTCACACACACCTAGTCGTGACCTATGAGTTCCATAACCTCCACAAACCATCACTGATCCACGCGCTCAGCACTCACTGTGCTGGCATACCATGATCCATATTATCATCCATCTTGCAATCCAAACTGTCCCAACCCAAATGTCCTGTTTCAAACAGATCTCCTGCCCATGATCTATGCTACTACTCACTAATCATGAGCTAACATTTAGCATGAAATATTTATATCATGAAGATCCCATAACCTCCAGAGGTTTCAGTGACGATCATCCCTGCACATTTACTGGGAAGAGATCCGATGGTGGTAGACCATTGGTTCATGCACAACCCAGAAAGTGTTAGAGGCTGCAGAGACATCTCTCCGACGCTAATTCAGATTTCCTCAGACTAGCCATCCACCAGTGCTTAGCCCAACATGGTGAAAATGGCAAGGACCCCAGAGACCCTAGAGGAGTCAATACATTTAGACCTCCCCTACAAGAGGCAGAATATGAACGATAGGCCTGAGGCTGCGAGTTAGAGATCCTGACCTCACTCACAATGGACTATGGAATTTGGACACAATGTAGTTCGATGTCACCTTGATGATGGATTGGCTGATAGCTTACAGATCGTATTTCACTGTGGAGCGTAGGAGGTTACCGCCTCACACAATGTGATGGTACTCGTATGGTATTTCTCATGGAAACAATCATGACATTTTGCCCCTGATGTAATACAGTCCAAGTGATGTGATGCTGTTAGCAGGTTGGCCTTTGAGCCTTTACCCTGTATAGACCATGAGAGACCTGACTTCAGAGCCACTCCTTGGTAGTGTGCTAGTATGTGTATGTTTTTCCAGATGAGATACCTGGACTGCCTCCACAAAGGGTCGTAGGCTTTTATTTAGTTACACTCGTACTTCAAATTCATTCCTATGACCCACATAGGATGGCAACTCATGAGTTTACAGAACTTAGTCTGAAGTATAGAGCTATTGACAGGTTTATTGAATTTCATGTACTTCACTCAAGCTCGGCGCTCCATTCTAGCTGTGAAGAGCAGGGGCAAGACCCTTCGACCGTGCACTGACTATCTACGCCTGAACGGTTACGATCCGCACCTGCACTACACCAGTGACTGATGATTTATCTGATCAATTGAGAGGAGGCGAGTCTACCCACATAGACCTCTCGTGACCGGGGTTACTAATACGAGGTTGGATATGATAACCCTAAGACTGCTTAGGACATGTTATGGGCACTATGAGTTTACATGATGCCTTTATTGACGAATGCGCGAACAATATCTGGATTCTTATGCATAGGATATTCCAACCCTATTTAGATCATTTTGTCCACTCTTACGGATGACATTCACCCACTCCCACAGGGCAAGGAGCATCACTCGAGTGACTGCTTCCACAGCCGTTAAGAGAATCTCATCAGTCAGACGCCAAGTCTCAAAGCAGGTTACCAGCCTCATTTCACCGGAGAGATTTCGGGGGACACGTGGGTGCCAAAGCACTGGAGTGTCAATCCACTCCAGAGTGAAGGTCGACAGGCATGATGAGTCGACAGGCCAAATGTCGAATCCCTAGACACAGCTTCGACTGACTGATGTTACAGTGAGACAGAATGGGCTGAAGTTGTCTATTCGATAGATCGTAGGGAGCCACTCATGATATGGGATCTATGGCTGGGACGGTCCCCACCATAGAGAGAAATCTAGGATACTCGGAACACCTCAGATACGGTGCTGCAGCTGTATATGACTCATTTTCTCCTCAGTTCTGTGTTATGCGCAGCCACTTCAGTTTCTCATCCAGCTCTTACATCTGTGCCATTTGTGCTGTTTGTTTTACCACTGCCCTTGCATTTATCCCATGCTTTACATCTTACCCCCAGTTGCAGCCATGCAATCAATATATACGCTCATTCCTCCACACCCTTTATTTTAGCTTATAAATCAGATTCTGTTTGCTACATGCTAAATTTTCATGCATAGCTTGCTTATCATTTCATGTTGAGTTGAACGATGCGTGGTGGACCCTCCCCTGGGCAGACATGCTGGCCAAGCTGATCATTCCAGCCCGACATGACGGAGCCGACAAACCACCCGTGCCGTCGCAACCCAGACCTGGTACGGCTCAGTCGCTGCACCCACACCACCATTCAAACATGCTCACATCCTGGCTGGCTCTAGCCATTCACTCTTCCAATCCGCTATGCTTCCACCCATTTTTATCTTCTATACTCATTATTTTACATCTCCCATTCCCCATCATTGCATCCTCTTTATTAGCGTCATTTTATTTTGCATTGAGTTGGTGCGGCGTGGTGTACTCAGAATATCGCTACAGCTCTGGGGTGGTGTACGGGGAGTGGTTGGTCTACTACTTTTTGTAAGGAGTTTGTTCTTGACTACGTCTAATGGAAGACCCACAGCTGAATCAGAAAGCAAGAGGCCTCAAGGTGTCAAAGAGTTGCACCCAGATGAAAACACATGCATACGGTTATCACGCCAGACTTAAAGTTGAGGATAGGAGTTGGGGGTGACTCAGATTTGGATACCCCTTTATGGATTACATTGGTGCTGTTAAGCCATATGCTTGGTATAGGATTTCATGCACATTAGATGCTTAATACTTAAATGACTACGCATGCATTTCGTGACAATGCACGTGACATGCATGAGTGAATGATCGTTCCGAATTTCGATGAAATTTTAAGGAGGGGAGAATGTAAGACCCGAGAAATTCCAATTTCTGGAATAAGGGCAAAATCGTAATTTCGATTACGATATTGTAATTTCGGTTAAAAATTTCTTAATTAATTCTCTAGATTTTGGATGACAAAATGGATTGCACCGTTGGAACTGCCTCAAATTTAGTTAAAGCAACGAAATTTCGTGAATTCTCCGAGACAATGAGTTTTGACGCTTTTCGAGGCATCGCGCTGAGCGCCAGAAATTCCGCTGGCGACTAAAGCCAGAGATGAAACACTATTCATTTAATTACAAGTGGTATGAGAGAAATGATGAAATGGACGATCGAGAGAAAAGTCAACATCGATTCAGAAAAGGGATATAAGGATCATTTTTGGAAAGTTTAAGTGACTAAAAGACAAATTAGTGAATAGTGCTTCATCTCTCCCATTTTAAATGACCAAAAAAACGTGATTTGAACCAGATTTTTCCTGCAGCAACCATTTTTGAGAGAATTGCTTTAGAGAGAGAAACTTCTCTCTAAAAATACGGCGAATCCGACCGCTAGCCGACAAGTATGAATGACAAACTCTAAGAGGTAGGATTTTCTCCTACTCTGAGTTTTTACTCCCATTTAAATGTTTTTACACTGTTTCTCGTTTGAATGAGGCCGTGAGGTTGCCACTCGGTCCCAAAACTGAGACCGAATTGATAGTAATTCCTTGAAGCAAAAATGGAGCGTACCTGGATCGCCTCCACCCGCCGTTTAGGCTGTTTAGGTGTGGTTTGTTTAATTCATGTATTAGATGCTTGTTTGGTATGCATTGGACCGGGAATGGCCGTGGATTTCGGGTTCATAAGGTGAACCGTTGATTTGTGATTTTTCGGGAATAGTAACCGAGGGTTTCACTCATTCCTCGAGAGATACACTTAAAATATATATTTTTATGAAAATGTGTTTGGCCGAGTGATAAAATTAAATCGCTGTATTTGACGGCCAGCCCAATCGAGCTAATTTTGATGCTTGAGATGATAATTACATAACGTGTTTGTGTGATTTAATTTCATGCGAGTATATCCATGTTATATATATTTGCATGTGATTAGACTGGTGGGTTGGAATTACATACATGCATTCCATATGCACCCAGACATCCCCAGACTATAGGAGTTAGTGCATGGTATAAGTTCGGGAGGAAATTGTTCGAGGGTAGTCTAAAATATTAATGACTCAGGTAAATCCACAACCAAAAATATCAATCGCCTGAGCGCCCAAATGATATTCATCGGAGGGTAGCTTCACAACTAAATAATGTGTATCAACCGGGCTTCCGAGCGCCCGCAGCTTGATATAAGATTCATCTTGAGGGTAGTCCATAGTCTGAAAATTAATATATATCAATCGTCTGAAATGGCCCAAATTGGACATATATTCATCTGAGGGTTGCCCATTATTAAAACTAATATTCTCACACACGAGGCTTAGGCGAGTGTGAGAGAGTCGAGGACTCCTGATCTAAGTTGGTCATGCAGACATTCAAGTAGGGACCATGCATTTGCTTGAATGTGTGCCAAAGACTGGGAACATTGCACCGCACTTAGTGGTGAGTAGCCCACTTAGGCGATTCTCCCACTGAGCTTTAGCTCACTCCTGGCCGTGGATCCCCCTTTTACGTGCAATGTGAGGCAGCAAGGAGACGGTGTTCGTCCCAGAGGCCGAAGCGCCAGAAGAAAGCCTAATGTGCTTTGTTGATGTTTACATGTATTAGAACTCCTAAGTTTAATATATGTATTGGTATAAGAGTAGTTTATTAACTCTGAAACTATTTGATATAGTTTGATATGCATATTTGAAAATTATTATAAATATGGCTATATTGGACATTATATTTAGTATATATTGGGTCAAGCTAGACAGGTTTATGCAAGGATGCAGCCTGGGGTAGAGCCCCCGCACAAAGGAGACTCGCCTCACTTTTCCGGGTGAGCACGGTAACCCGACTCAATTTGTATTCCCACGGTCGACGGGGGTATCAACGGACCCCCGAGTTTTCGCGCCGCGCCTGGCTCCTAGGCTATTACGCCTTTTCGAAAGCGCTTAAGCCCCAAAAATCGAGCTGCTCGCCCGGCCGCAGGCTTTCTGGGCTATTCTGCCTCCCGAGCTGTTTAGGTTCTCTCAAATTGAACTACTGGGGCTCATGGGCTATTGTGCCTTTTTGAGCTATCCTACCTCCCGAGCTGTTTAGGCTCTCTCAAATTGAGTTGTTGGGGCTCCTGAGCTATTGTGCCTATTTAAGCTATTCTGCCTCCCGAGCTGTTTATTCTCCTTTGAACTGAGCTATTCGTTCCTGGGCTATTGTGCCTTTTGAGCTATTCACTCCTAGGCTATTGTGACTTTTTGAGCAGTTAAACTCTAAAAACTGAGCTGCTTTGCTCTTGGGCTATTATCCCAAAGGTTGCTTTGAAAACTAAGCTCCCGCTTCAAATGTTATGCTTTCTGGCACATTCCGCTTCCCCGAGCGCGAGCCTCTCAACCGGGAGTCGTTAGGGCTCCTAGGCTATTGTGTCTTTAGCAAAGGCTTCCAAAACTCGAGTCTGGGCTCTGGATATTGTACTTTTAAGCTTATTCGCTCCCGAAATGCTTAGGATCTCGAATCAGCCGTTGGGCTCTTAAAGCACAGCCTTTTTAAGCTATTTTTGCTACCCGAGTTTTAGGCTTCTCCTCAAACGAGCCGTTAAGCCCCGGGGCTATTATGCCTTTTTGAGCTATTTTGCCTCTCGAGCTATTTATGCTCCTTTGAACTGAGTTATTCGCTCCTGGGCTATTCGCACCTAGGTTATTATGCCTTTTTGAGAAATTAAGCTCTAAAACCGAGGTTCTTGCCCTAGCCTGCCACGCGGCTCTCTAGCTATTCGCCTCCCGAAGAAAGTTTAAAATCTCTCAAACCGAGCTGCTTCGGGCTCCCTGGCTATTGTGAATATTTTAGTTATTCGCTCCCGAGCCGCTTAGGGCTCTCTCAACCAGCTGTTTCTGGCTCAGCGCTATCAAGGCCTTTTAGCCATTCCGCCCGAGTCGCTTTAGGCTCCCTCTCAATAATCGAGCCGGCCCCGGGCTATTGATCCTTTTTAAGCAATTAAGCTCTGAAAACTGAGCTACTTGGCTCCTAGGCTATTGTGCCTTATGGGCTATTATGCCTCCCAAGATGTTTAGGCTTTCAAATTGAGAAATAAGCCAGGTTTTGGCTATTTGTGCATTTTTTGAGCTTATTCTTCCTCCCGAGTTGTTAGGCTCCTCTCAACCGAGCTATCGTGGGCTCCCAGGCCAGCTGGGGCTCCCAGGCCATTGTACCTTTGGGTTATTCCGTCCTGCCGTTTATGCTCCCATGAATCAGTTATCTCGCTCCGGGCTATCACGTAGCACTTTCGTCATTTTGCTCCCAGGGCCATTGTGCTTTGAGCGCTGTTCCTAAACCGAGTTTGCTTGGCTCCCCCGGGCTATTTGCGGCCTGAGCGCTAAGCTCGAAAAACTAAGCTGCTTGGCTCCTAGGTTGTTGTGCCTCTCGCTATTCTCGCTCCCAAGTTGTTTTAGGATCTCTTAAACCGAGCCGGGGCTCCCGGGCTAGCTGTGCCTCAGCGCTGCTCAAAACTCCGAGCCGTCCCGAGCTATTGTGCTCAGCTATTTTGCCTCCGAAATGCTTAGGCTCTCTCAACCGGAAGTATTGGGGCTCCAAGGCTATCACACAGGCCTTTTTAGCACTTCAAGCTCTAAACTCGAAATGCTGAGGCTCCCGGGCTATTACGCCTTTCTGGTTTCATTCCGCCTCCCGAGTTGTTTAGGCCTCTCAAACCAAGATGTCATGGCTCGGGGCCATTGTGCCTTTGAGCCATTCCCCGCCCCCGAGCCGTTTATGCACCTTTGGCCGCTATTCGCCTCCCGGGCTATTACGCCCTCGTGCCATTCGCTCCCGGCTATCAGGCTCGGTAGCAAGCCCCAAAAATCAGCGCTTGACCCTAGGCTATTGTGCCTTTTGAGCGCTTTCTTTAGCCTCCTCAAAACTCGAGTCGCTGTCTTCGGGCTGTTGTGCCTTTTTAATGCTTAAGCTCGAAAACCGAGCCGGCCGCTCCTCGTCAGCTGTGTGTCTGGCACTTGAGTTTTTAAAACCAGCCTTCTCGCCTTAGGCTATTGTGCTCTTTGAGAACAAGCTCAAAACCGAGCTTCGATCATGGGATGTTGTGCCTTCTATAGGCGTCGTAGCTTTCTGGTGAGTTCCTCCAATTCTTTCAGCAGACGTTGGTTCGTGAGACGAAGTGCCTCTATCTTGTCGGTGTTGGCGAGTAGAGTTTCGATGGTGTTTCCCTGCTATTTCTATTTGCTGTCCCCACTGGTCTTAGCGCTCCCGAAGGGCTGGTGTGGCTCGCCTCATATTTCTCAAGTCGATACTTACCGCTCACAGGTAATAAGTTTTATTTGCAAAAGAATTGTCGTTCCCACAGACGGCGTCAAACTGATGATGCTTTTTCAACCGAAACTTGGCTGGAGCTTGGCGAAATTGTTGGGCCGATCCACTGTCCCTAGATGTTGGGCTCCTTTGCAAAAATAAGAAGCAAAAAGGATTGGCGGGGATCACCCGTTGCCTCTCGGATGCCTAAGTCAGTTCTTTCCGGTAGAAGAGAAAAAGATCAACTACTTAGGGTGTAAATTGAATGCGTACCTTTCACCGATGGGGTGGCCTGGTATTTATAATAGATGATCATGATAACTTTTCTAATTAGATGATGATAAGGATATTTCTCCCATTATGTGAGGGATTTTCTTTCCTTATCGTTAACCGATTAATAAGGGATAATTGATAACTTTCCTAGTTTGATGATGATACCATATTTCTCTCGTTGGGTGAGGGATTTTCTTTCCTTATCGTTAACCGATTAATAAGGGATAATTGATAACTTTCCTAAATTTCTGGATGATGATACTATTATTTCTTCCGCCGGTGAGGGATTTTTTTCCTTATAGTTAACCGATTACTGCGATAATTGGGATAACCTTCCTAGTTAGATGTAATGATACCATATTTCCGCTAAGTGAGGGATTTTATTTCATATTGTTAACCGATTATTGTATACTTATGAACAATTATTAGGAAATATCCCTACTTCACTGGTGGAGATTTAATTGTAGTCAGGGTACTTTTAATAAGGGTTTTTGGATGTTTTCGTCACCCGCTTCCTCTGTGGCGCCATGAAACCCAAGGTCCTCGCCTGTGCCTTCTCAAAGCAGTTTGGGTCGCGCATGTATGGCTAACTCTTTATGTCTTTCTTTATCAACGCTTCTTTATCCCCTCTCAACCGCTTTGGCTTGCGCCCGGGAGCTCATCACACGGTGGTTCGACCATCAGCATACCCCCACTTCTTGGCAAAAGCGAAGCCAAGGCGCCCAACTTTGTTTCATCAGTGGTGATTTAATGCGGTGTTTCGGATCGCTTCGATTAGTGGCTTTGTCGTCGTCGATGTTCAGGATAATGTTGGCCATTCGACCGTATCCATTCCGGCTGCTTCCCTTTCGTGCTTTCTTTAGAAACACGTCCTCTTGTATCAAGCTGTTCTTGAAGACCCCTTCCTCCATGGTTTAGCGTTCGACCGCCAAGAACCGGCTGCGATTTTCACGCCTTACTTCCGAAATATGCTATATTGAACTCGAACTATTTGTTCTTGGGCCCCTCCCGCTCCGAGCCGTTTGCCTCTGAGCCACCCGTCATGGGCTGGCACATGCCTTGAGCCTCTGCTTAACCTCTCGGAAACCCAGTCACTCGCCCCTCGGGCTACCGCGCCCCTCCCGTGGGCTCATTCGCTCTCGGCCATTACGCCTTGAGTTGTTTTAACCCAGAAATTGGGAGTTTGAGTTCCCACTCTTCTGGCCATTGCGCCGAGCTATTCGCTTCCTTTGAGCTATTGTGCCTTTGAGTTGTTTAGAAACCGAGCTATTCGCTCTCGTGGCCTCCCTCGCTCCCTCGTGTCATTCTCCACCCCTCGAGCCGGCGATGCTCCTGAACTTCAGTTATTCGCTCTCGGGCTATCGTTCGAAAGCCGTTAAGCCTTAAAACTCGAAAGCGTATTTTGGCTCCTAGGCTATTATGCCTCGAGCGTATTAAAGCTCCCGAAAACCGAGCTACTTAGCTCCTAGGCTATCAGGCTCGAAAGAGCTCAAACCGAGCCGTTTGGCCCCCGGGGTTTTGCTTTCTAGGCTATTCTGCCTCTCGAGCTGTTTAGGCTCTCTCAAATTGAGCTGCTCGCCTCCTCGTGGCTCATTGTCCTTTCGAAAGTAGTTAAGCCTTAAACTCCAGCCGCCAGGCTCTTAGGCTACTGTGTATTTTTCAGCTATTTCCCGCCTTCGGGAAGTTATAGGCTCTTTAAAACTAAGTTGTTAGGGGCTCCTGGACAGCCCTTTTTGAGTAGTTAAGCTCTGAAAACTGAGCTGCTTGGCTCCTAGGCTATTGTGCCTTTTTGAGCAGTTAATGTCACGTCCCAAAACCCACCCTAGGGGCATGACTGTCAATTCACACCCTCAAGCCTTTAGCCTGAAGGTTTGAAGTGTGAAACGACACTAACCTTCCTTGTAACTATATTTTTATCCAATTACTAACACATGTTCAAAGTAAAGACGCAACTTTCTAAATTCATTAATTCTCCAAATTTAAAATTTCATGCCGACAAAAATTACTTCTAAATACCCAAATCTCAATTATGCATGTCATATGTGTCGTCGATTATAACAATATTTGGGACTTCCCAAATCCAACTTGTACTAATATAAAAACTAATGTTATCATCCGAAGTGTGTGAGTTTCCTCAATTAACCTCAAAACCTAATATTTCACATAAACATGAACTTATATTAGCTCAACATGATCCAACATAAAGTTCTAATTAAATCCTATGATGACGAACTTCAACCCGTACCATCACCTGAGTGAAACTAAAAGTACCGAAAATATGTCAACGAATGGGAGTGAGCTTAAAAGTTCACTTTAAGAAATACTATCATATTTTCATGGATCAAAAGTTTTTAATCATATAACAAATAGGGAGAGATGTTTTCATCAAATTTAGAATAAAATAGAAGTTGGAACATTAACAAATTTACTTAAAACACTCTCACATCCAATTCAAATCAGTTTCATATCAAATGTGATCCAAGCTCAATTTCATATCAAATTTCGATTCAAACACTTTTTATATCCAAAAATCAAATAAGGTTTCAAATATATTTTTTTTCTCTGGTCATCAAATATCAAATGGTGCGACCGTGTGGGACTTTGAATGGGTGGCTAGTAAATTGTTCCTTTAAAATTAGATGAGGACCAAACACTACTAGTAGTAGTAACCTCTAACCGAAACCCTGAGTTGAGGTTGAATCAATTACATTCATACGAGGAATGTAAAGGAGTCAACTATTATTCCGGGTTGACAATGGCCGAGATAATTATCCTTCATTATTTCCATTAGCCAGGGCCGAACTAACAGTGGAAATATTTCATTCGAAAGTTCAAATTACAAAACATCATATCTCCATTTTCTTTCTTAAACAAAACAAATTTTAATCTGATCACTCTGAAAACTACTTTTTGATCACTTGGATAATCAGAAATAAATAAAAGGTAAAACTTTTCATAAACCAAGATTATATATAATTTAGTTAAAACAATTTTCATCTTCAAATGAAATTAAAAACAAACAATTTTCCTTTTAAAGATGCGCATTAATATCCACTTACCTCGAAGAATTACTTTCAAAAGCTTTGAAAGAGCTAATCAGAAAGAATTTCACCTCAGTAAAATATTTCTCCTAAAATAATAGGAAGAAACTATCATCATTACTTATTTATTCTTAAGACTTTCCTAATTTGATATTCTTAACAATGATATTATTTTAATTTTTTAATCCATAACAATAAAGTTAATGGGTTTCTAAATATTTTATAAAATTTGTGATTTATAAAGTCTATTCTATCAACATGATTTTTTTTTGCTAACCTCAAACATATTGATATCTGTTCAAATTATAACTATTTGAATTAGGTAATTTTATAAATTTTATAAAACTCATATTCCTTTCTGATCTTATTTTAATAATTTATTTATTTTTATGCTCTTAATCCGAACTAAATCTTTTACTAGAAAGAATAACATTAATAATATTTTACAAGTATATTATTACACACAATACTCACATCTAGCCCCTTTTTACCTACCAATTGTCATATGACAACAAGTATTATTAACGGATCTTATTTCCTATAATTGCTAAATAATTATTTTAATCATATTCCTTATCTTATAAATTCTCAATCCTTATCAAAGTATTTACTTGCCAATACATATATCTTTAAATACTTATCGATACATATATTTATACAAATTCAGCCTTTTCAAATTTATCTTATTTGTTTATTATTATTTTCTTTCAAAAATTATCCTTAAATACTTTTCATTCTCATACTCAAAGTAATTTAGTATGACACCACAATCCTTATTTTATTTTATTTCCTAAAGAGCAGTGTAATTTAAATCGACTTCTTCGAGGTTAATCGTGAAAGAAAATTAAGAATCTACATCAAAGAAATCTAGAAAAATAAAATAAGGAAGATCTTACCTAGAAATTTGTTCTTGAACCACAGATCACGAGAAAGTCGTCGTCCTCCCGGAATTCTGATAGGAAGAGATTCAAAATGAATAGAAAGGATTTTCTTTTCTTATTCAATTTATACCTAAATTATCTATTAGGAAAATTACCTTTTACCCATCTTCCATTAAAATTAATTAATTAATTATCTAGTGAATTATCATTATTATTTTCCACTAATTTATACTGTCTGATTTTACGTCATTATTATTTTCCTAACTTATACCTATACAAATTCACAGGTGTTATAATTAAGTTAAGCGAGGCTGTAGCTCTGGGATGTTATGCCCCTAGCCTATTTTGTCTCCCATTGTTTAATCTCTCAAGCGAAATTTGTTAGGGCTCTGGGCTATTGTGCCTTTTTGGTATGCACTCTCATTGTTTAGGCTCTCTCAGTGAAATTCTTGGGGCTCTGTGCTATTGTGCCTTTTTAGGCTAAATACGCCTCCCAGGGCTATTTGGAAACCTCTAAGAATGAGGGCTCTTGGGCCTCAGGCTATTATTGCCTTTTGAGTAGTTAAGCTCTAAAAACTAAATTTCCTTGGCTCTAAGCTATTGTGCCTTTTGAGGCTATTTTGCCTCTAAAATTTGTTGAGTTCTCTCGGACCAGTACACTAGGGCTTCTTGGTTGTACCTTTTGGCTTGATTAAGCTTTGAAAAGCGGTTGCTTGACTCTTGGAGCTATTATTGCCTTACAGGCTATTCTTCCTCCCACATTTGTTTAGACTCTCTGGCCCAGGCTTACCGGGGTTCACTGAACTATTGTGCCTTTTGAGCTATTACAGTAAAACCGGAAAATTCAATTTTATGAAAAAAGGTAAAAGCGGTAGTGGTCAAAACCGAAATTTTCCTAGATCTCAGTGGCCAAAGCAGGACTTCACACGTTGGAATCGTCTTAGAAATCTAGGCTACCCGCGTCGAATTCGTCGAGGAATTTCGAGATAGTCGGGTTCGTGTTTTGAGGCACCGAGGTGTCTGGTGCCATTAAAGCGACTTCATAAGAGGCATGTGATGTGAAAAAAGTCACCTATTATATGTACCCATGTGACACATGTTGCATGATTAGTGGGATGATGGAGATGAATGACTTAGATTAAGCCAAGTGTCAAAAATCCAAAACTTAAGGACAAGATGGGAATTTTGGAAAAGTTTAATTGAATAAGACAAAAATTGAAATAGTCTTCTTCATTTGAGGCAATCGTGATGAGTGCGATGGGTGAGATTCAGTTTTAGAGAGAGATAGAGCTACTTCTCTCTAGATTTCTCGCCGTTTGGATCGTCGGTTCTTAAGCCCAGACGAGAAGCTAGAAGTCGTTCTACAACGGTGAGGGCTATGTGTGTTTGATTTTGTGGAGTTCGACAACTCCGAGAGGTAGAGGTCTTCTCCTACTTGTTTTATTTTTTGGTTAAGAGCCATGGCAGATAGTTAGGGATATTCCCGAGGTTTGAATTAGCCCAGTGTTTCGGTCTCGAAATATGACCCAGGAGTGAAGATCCTAGTGTGGCCGTGAACGATTCACCAACCCTAAGTTTCATTGTTCATGTGTATTGTTGTGTGATTTTTATGTGTTTTGGGTGATTCAAAATGAAGTGCTTGGATTTGTTAATTAGCCCATGTGAAATTTAATTT
Organism: Tetrastigma voinierianum; assembly: GCA_016808115.1. Lineage (NCBI taxonomy): Eukaryota > Viridiplantae > Streptophyta > Magnoliopsida > Vitales > Vitaceae > Tetrastigma > Tetrastigma voinierianum. Next base: position 805,109 of record JAEQBH010003299.1, read on the forward strand.
TTGGTGTTATTGTTGTAAATTAGACCAAGAAGCATGATTTTCTTGTGAGTTAATTATGTTGGTATATACATGTTTTATATATTAGCATGAGTTGTTGGGATTGGCATAATGCATTCCATGTCAGCAAGGGCACCTAAGTATTAGGAGTGAAATTGCATGACATGAAAGAAAATAAAAAGGAAAAATGTTTGTAGGAACTCAACGGAAGATTTTAGGAGGTGTGTTGGGAGATTGTCGACAGATTCCGCAGCCGGAGGCCATGAATTGTTTCGGAGGGTTATCAGCCAGTTAAGCCTCGGAGAATTAGTCGATTATTCTACGTCTCGGTAGTAAGTTTTGAGAACAAAAAGCTTTTGTTTTGGCCTTAATTTCTTCGCGTTGGCTTGGCGTGTGTGAGGAGTCGGTGACTCGAGACATGGGATTGGGCATGTAGACATTCAAATGGGATCATGTATTTGCTTGAGTGTGATTGTTTACCATGACATATGCACTTAAGGTGGAAGTAACCGTGTAAGAAATTATCACTGCGGGCATTGCTCTTTATCGAGGGATCAACTATTTAGTGCCGGGAGTGTGTCTGAAGGCAGACTCAACAGTGGCGCATTTAGAAAGAAAGCCCAGGGATTGTGGCTTTGGTATTCATTTGTACCTTAACATGTATTAGGATTTAGAGATTTTTAATATAGGTTTGAATTAAGAGTAGTGTAAAAACTCTTGAACTATTGTTATATAGTTGATATATATTTTGTGAGTATTGATGCATGGGCCCAAGTGGCCATTTTACTCGCATGTGGACTCGGTGTGGTAGTTGTATTTGTTTGGACGGGTTGTGTATTTTGGTAGAGCTCCCACGTCTGGGAGACTCTGCCCGATTTTCGTGAGTGGTGGGTTGCAGGCATCCACGAGTATTCAATAGGTTAATGAGGTTGTCAGCCAGGACCCCGGAGTTTAGGCGTCACATATTACGCCTCGAGTTATTTAGGCTCTCTCAAGCGAGCTTTAGGGCTCTGGGCTGTGTGCCTTTTTAAGCTGATACACTTCTAATTGTTTATATCGCTGAAGCCCCGAGCTATTAAACTCACAAATTTATTCGCCTTTTAATTTGTCGCTCCTGCAGGTTATTAGATTACGGTTAAGCTGCGAAAATTGGCCTTGGCTCCTAGGTTATTATGCCTTTTGGCGGTTAAGCTGAAAGCGGCTACTTGGCTCTGGTTGTTGTGCCTTCTAAGTTGTCGCCTCCCAGAGTTGTTTAGGCTCTCTCGAACTAAAACATTGGAGCTCAGGGGCTATTGTCCTTTTAGCTATTACGCTTCCTCGAGCTATTTAGGCTCTACAAATTTGGTTGTTGGGGCTCTTGGGTTATTATTCCCTTTTGAGCTATTCTGCCTCCCAAGTTGTTTAGGCTCTCTTAGATTGAGGCTGCTTTAGGTCTTAAATTTCTCTTTGTGCCTTTTGAGTAGTTAAGCTTTGTAAAGCTAAGTACTTGGCTCTAGAATTTGTGTGCATTTAGCAATTAAGCTCACAAAGTTGAGCCTTGGCTCTGAAGACATTTATGCAGCATTTGATCGCCTCAGAAATTGTTTAGGCTCTCTTAAACTAAGTTGCTAGGGCTCTTGGGCTATTGTGCCTTTTTGAGCTATTCTACCTCTCGAGCTGTTTAGGCTCTCTCAAAATGAGTTGTTGGGGCTCCTAGGCTATTATGCCTTTTTTAGCTATTTTGCCACCCGACCTGTTTATGCTCCTTTGAATTGAGCTGTCTCTCTGAGCTATTGCCTCTTGGGCTATTGGCTCTGAATTTGTGTGCCTTTTAAGCTGGGTTAAGCTACAAGGCGAAATTGCTTGGCTCTGGCTTGTGTGCCTTACGGGCTGGTACGCCTCTCAGTAATTTGAAGCTCTCTCAAACTGAGTTGTTAGGGCTCTGGGCTATTGCCCACCCCGAACTGTCCACGCCTCCCGAGTTGTTTAGACTCTTCTCTGTGGTATTGGGGCTCACACAGGCTATTATGCCTTTTAAGTTATTCACCTTCTCATTTGTTTATGCTCCTTTGGTGACTATTAAGCTCCTACAGGCTATTGTGCCATTTTTGAGTAGTTAAGCTCTTAAGCCCGAGGCGCGCCGGGGCTATTGTGCCTTTTGGCGATTAAGTTCCATGGTGCTCTGAGGTACATTGTGCCTTCCCAGGCTATTCGGCCCTCCATTGACCCAGGCTCTCCTCAAACTGATTGAGGCTCTGGGCTGTGTGCCTTTTGAGCTATTACACTCTCAAAAATTTGTTTAAGTTCTCTCGGTAGCTGTTGAGGCTCTGAGCTGTGTTCCTTTTGAGCTATACGCCTCCCGGCTACATTTAGGCTCTCTCGGTGGCTGTTAGAGACTCTGAGGTATTAATGCCTTTAGTGGATAGGATTAAGCGAAATTTGTAGCTCTGAGCTATTGTGCCTTTTAGTAGTCAGCTCCCCAAAGTTGAAACAGTAGCTCTGAACACATTGTGCCTTATGGGAATTTGTCGCCTCACATTGTTGACTCCTCTCAGGCCCGGTGTTGAGGCTCTTAGAATTTGTGTGCCTTTGACGATTAAACTCGAAAACTAAGCTAGGGCTCCCTAGGCTATTATGCCTTTTAGCTAATTCCTCCAGTTTGTTTTGGGGCTCTCGGAACTGACTTTGTTAGGGCTCTGAAATTGTGTGCCTTTTAAGCTATTCGCCTCCCGACTATTTATGTTCCTTTAGGCGAAAAACTATTTCTCTAGGCTGTTGTACCTTCTACAGGCTGTCGCTCCCTACGTTATTATTGCCTTTTTGAAGCGGTCGCTACGAAAAGTGAAACTGCTTTGTTCTTAGTTGTTGTGCCTTTTGCTTGATTCGCTCGAAAACTAAGTTGCCCAGCAGGAACATTGTACCTTAAACTACCTCCAAATTTATTGGCTCTCTCAGCGGGGTTGGTGGGGCTCCTAGGCTATTATTACCTTTTTGCGAGTTAAGCTGCGGCGGCTGCTTGGCTCTTAAGGCTATTGTGCCTTTTTTAGTTAAGCTCACTTGTTTGCCAGCTCTGGGCTGTTGTGCCTTTTAGGCTGTGCCTCCCAGAACATTTGAGCTCTCTCAAAGCCCGAGGTTGTTGGGCTCTGGCAGGCTGTGTGCCTTTTTGAGCAATTAAGCTCACCGAAGCCATTTGCTTGGCTCCTAAGTTCAGTGTGCCTTTTGGTATTCTCCCGAACTGTTTGGGCTCTCTCAGCGGCTGCTATTAGGGCTCAGGGCTATTGTGCCTTTTGACGGTTAAGCTCGGCGGTACCTTGGCTCCTAAGGCATTGTGCCTTCTGGGCTGTCTGCCTCAGGTTGTTAAGCTCTCTCTAGTGGGTTCTTGGGCTCCACAGGCTATTGTGTCTTTTTGAGCTATTCCTCACCTCCTGGTTGTTTAGGCTCTCAACTGAGTTTTTAGGGCTCTTAGGCTGTGTGCCTTTTTTGAGCTGTCTGCCTCCCAGAGCTGTTATGCTCCTTTGGCCAGGCTGTCGCTCCTGAAGCTGTCGCCTTTTGGGCTATTGAGCTCGCAGGCTATTGTGCCTTTTTGAGCGGTTATGTTACGCGGGCGGCTTGGCTCACGAAATTTGTGTGCCTTTGACGGATAAGCTCACGAAAAATTGGCTAGCAGCTCCTGAAACATTGTGCCTTACACGGGCTATTCTGCCTCGAGTTGTTTGAAGCTCTCTGGCTGACTGCAGGGCTCCTAGGCTGTGGCCCTTTTGGGCTATTCTACCTCCAGATCTTTTAGGCTCTCTCAGCCCAGGCTCTTGGGGCTCTACAGGCTATTGTGCCTTTTGAGCTAATCACACTCTTGAAATTGTTTAGAGGCTCTCTTAGGCCCCGAGAACATTAAGGCTCCTTGGTTGTGTGTCTTTTGAGCTATCCACGCCTCCATTTGTTTATGCTCCTTTGAAGGCGAGCTATTCGCTCTAGCTATTACGCCTTTGGGCTAAGTCGCTCTGGGCTATTGTGCCTTTTGAGCCGGTTAAGCTCGAATCTTGAGTTGTTTGCTCTTGGGCTTTTGTGCCCCTTTTTGACGATTCAGCTCTAAAGCGGGATTAGCAGCTTTGGGCTATTGTTTTGGGCGAATTAAGCTCACAGCGGTACATGACTCTGAACCCATTTTGCGCCTTATGTAGGCGTCGTATACATGCAGCGGTTCCTCAATTCTCTCGGCTGAGGCGTTGGTTGGTGAGACGAAGTGCCTCCATCTCATCGGTGTTGCTTGCATTATGGTTGGTGTTTCGGTTGTCACATTGTTACATCGTCCCGATTCGTCTTGCGTTCCCAGAGGGTTGGTGTTGCTCCAACTCATATTTCGAGTCGATACCATCAGTCATTAAGTAATCAGTTTTATTTGCAAAAGAATTTTCGTTCCCACAGACGGCGCCAAACTGATGATGCTTTTTCCAGCAGCTGGAGTGGGCTTGTGGAATTGCTAGGCGGTGGTCTCTTTGTCTTTAGATGTCGATTCCTGCAGTAAAATAAGTAGCAAAGGATTGGTAGGGATTGCCCGTTGCCTCTCCAATGCCTAAGTCAGTTTTTTTTTTGGAAGAGAAAAAGATCAACTGCTTATGGCGTAAATTGAATGCATACCTTTCACTGATGGAGTGGCCTAGTATTTATAATGGATGATCATGATAACTTTTCTAGTTGGATGATGATACGGATATTTCTCCCATTTGGTGAGGGATTTTCTTTCCTTATCGTTAACTGATTACTAAGGGATAATTGATGCTTTCTAGTTGGATGATGTTCCATAATATCTCTCCCGTTGGGTGAGGATTTCTTATACGTTAAGCAGGTGTAAGGGATAATTGATGAACAATTGTGGAAATATTCTACTTCCCTGAGTGGTGAGATTTAATTAGGAGTGGGGTACTTTCCTTTATGCGGAGTTCTTTGGATGTTTACGTCTGCTTCTCGGGCCAAGGGTGAACTAGGTCCCATTTGGGCCTTCGTGTTTGGGTATATGTGGTGGGCCGAGTTCTTTTATGTCTTTTATTGAGCACCTTCTTTATCACCCTCCTAGGCTAGCTTTGGGCTGACGTTTGAGCCGCCTGATGGTTTGGGACCCTCGGTTACATTTAAGTTGTACTTTTCAAAGATTTTATCATGTTGGAAGCTTGGTTCAATGACATTTTGTTATACTTTTGAAGGTTTATGTCTTTAGGAATTTGATTTTATGAGTGGTTTAATTCTCCTTGTGAGCATATTAAGGACAGCAGATTCCTGGCAAAAATTTTGAAAGTGTGGTTTAAAGGTGGGATTTTAGAGCAATATATGTGAATGAACAGTAATGTCCTTGGTTCGAAGTTGGGGTGTTATAACATCAAACAAAAAAAATCAAACATCATTAGTATTTTATTCTTCCCATCAACAAAAATTCTAAGTTCCAAGACAAAATAAACACTCATATATCTACATCAAATTCCAAATCAAGAAAAATCATCATCAATATCATTCTTCCCATCAATAGAATTTTATTTTCTATTTTTTAATTATATGTTGAATTTTCCATTTTTGTTTTTCAAAATTTTCGTTTTTTAAATTCCAAAATTTTACATATATTTTAAAAATTTTACCTATTTTTTGCATAATTTTTTGGAAGTTGTTTTCTATTTTTTCATTATTTTTCAAAATGATAGTTTTATCATTAATAGGACCAATTTTTAGGCTTCAGTATAAGTTTTTTTTTATAAGCTTCTCCATAAAGCTTATTGAAATAAACTAAAGAGAACATAAAGAGATCTGAGTTATTTTCATAAACTCTTTAACTTCTCATTTTTAAAATGCTATGTAAAAAAATAAACTCATATAAGTTGTAGATAAGCTCTCCAAAACGCACCCTAAGTATTAAGTTGACTGTTTTTTTAATATTGGATTGTGAGTGTTGTTAGCTTTCTTCCTTGTTGGGTAAGGGTGGTGTTTCATGTTTTGGAAGATGACTTTCTCTTAATAGAAAAAACCAAATATTTTGGGCTTTTCTATTTAATTTTTTTTTTTAGAAATTTCAACGATTAGTCATAAAAAAATTAAAAAATAAACAGGCTGAATACTGAAAGTTATTTAGCTTTCAGTAGAAAGCCAAAAAAACAAAAGTCACCTTACATTCTAACATAAGCCCATTAAGAAAAACAATTTGTCTACGGTTTCTCACCAATTTGTCGACCCAAAATGCAGTTTATTTTGTGCTTCATTTGTGAGAAAGCGTTGACAAATTGTTTTAACATTAGGAAATGAGGTCGATAGATTGTTACATAGTTTTCAAATTGTATTTTTACCTTCACCTTCAACTTCTAAAAAAAACACCATCGAAAAGTCATCATATCAAAGTCTTAATTAGTTTTTACTCATGAATGAACCTTTTCTTCTAACCATTGCCTCTCATCCCATCAAAAGGATTCACCAAAGTCTACAATGGAAGAAAAATCAAGATAATGAGACATGAGAGCATGACAACCATAAGGATAACATTCTAAGAAGAATCAAAGGACATCAAATTGCTCACTATAGAGCGTTAGCACAAAGTTTAGCTCGACCTAAGGTGGTGTTTGTTTTTATTGGCTTTTTGCTTAAAGCAATTTGTTTTCAGGATTCAATATGTTTGTTTTTTTAATTTTTTTCATGACTTATTTGTTGACTTTTTGAAATATTTGGTTGAATAGAAAAAGCCAAATATTTGGCTTTTAGACTTTGTCTTATTATTTTTTTATTTTTTTCTATTAAGAAAAACTAAATATTCAAATATGATAAAAGCATGTACTTGATGATCCAATTGAAACAATCATGATCCGTTTCATGCTAATTAAATAAAATCATATGTATTTTAAAATTTTATTTTTTCAAAATTTAGATAAAATTAAATAAGTTGATTTTTTTTTAAAAAAAAAATTAACAACTAAATGCTTAATCCTTTTAAGAACTATCAAGAATAAAAGTTCTATTCAGCGTTAAGTAGAAAAACAAACACCACCTAAGTTTTAAGTTTTCATGATAACAAAACAAGGTTCTGATTTATAGTTCTAACTTATAAGTATGATACTTTAAAAAAAAACTTATAAGTATGATAAGAAAAATTATTTTATCTAGGATGAAGTTATGATGTCCTATGCGAGGACTAAAGAAAATATTTTCAAAGGTACTTACTGACGTATATAAGTGTGTGTTCCAAGTCACAATCCTTGATATTTGGACTATGGTCTCGTTCGAACTTCGGTGCAATGAGTTCGAACTCCCCTTGTAGGTCTTAGTGTGTGTAGAGCAGATGTGATATATTTGCAATAAAGTAAAAGCACACACAATATTTTACATGGTTCAGCAATCTGCCTTCGTCCATGAGGTTGTACCCAAATGCAAGGATTTTCATTGATCTGATTCAAGGTTTATAATTAGTCTTATATGGTACAAGACTTCCACTCTACCCACGACCCTTCTTGAAACCTAATCACTCATAGTATAATTCAGAATGAACTCCCTCTATTTCTCTCTTAACAGCATCGCACACCCATACCTCAACCGAGTATTTGCACTTCACACTCCTTTAGCATGTCCAGACTTTACTTGTTCTTCTTCAAGCTTTGCTCCTAAATCCATGATGAGAACATCCAACACCCTAAATTTATAACCTTACTAATCAGTCTTGGAAGTCTTAATACGGTTGGATCATTATCCTAATAAAACTCCAACCCTACCTTCTATTTTGTTTTCTTTCCTTTAAGTTATCACAGTGGAATTAGAAAACTTGTTGCTCAAGTATCCTCTTCATAATAGAATCATAAATTGTTTCTAATTCTTGTTTGAAAACTTAGACGTCTGAATCTTTTGAGATTTGATTTTTATCCTCTTGCCAAATAGATCCCAAACCCATCGGTTACTTGCTCCCTAAGTTCCTTGGCCTCCAAGCTAGCAGACTGCCTTACATCCATTATCAGCTCTACTCCTAGTCCAGACTCTCCGAGTCTCGCACGTCCCTACATTGTGGGATGACCTTAGTCCAAAGTACTTCCTAGTCCTATCAGGGACTTCACCTCTATTTCATCAAATCTTCATCAACCTCGATCTCTGAAGTAACTATCATCTTGTATAATCCTTGAGACAAAGATATGAACAATCTCAAGCCCAACACTCACAATATAAAGATTGATTTAAAAAAAAATTATCCAATCAATTATTTAAAATCATTACAAAATTAATGCTTGCATCTTCAAAAAGTACTCTAAAAGTGTCAATGAGATTATTTAGTTAGTTCTTCCCCATGTTTTAAAATAAGAAGTGAAGATTTAAAAAAAAAGATCATGAATGTGAAGGAGCCAATTGATTGCACAATTGATCAATTAAGATATTTTAGTGTTAAAGGAATGAAGTAGCAATCAATAGGTCCTTTTACCTTGTAATAGTCATTTGTTATGATCTTGTAACTCCAATAACCACTAACTTGGTCAATCTTTTGTCAACAAATTTAGTATAAAATAGGTCTAACAATTTTTCTCCTTAAGACTCCTATTTGACACTCTTTAGGAAACCTTGATCAGCAATTATTATAACATCATTAATAAGCTTTAAATAATGTTTTAGTGCACCTTACCATATTACTTGCTAACTCACAAAAAACGCATTGATCCTAAATTTTCTTATATACTTGAGATTTATTAGCAAACTAGGAGTATTATATTAAGTATTTTGTTAACTTCCACTTGATGACAAAAGAAGATCTATGTGAGGCTGTTAGGTCACAATCAAAGCTCAAATAGAATTTGTTATTTTTAGGAAAAAGAACAAAAAACCATAAACTTGCTTGATGCAAAAATCTCTCCCTTTCCATTACTTGCAATACGTTTAAATACAGATAATATTAAGTCCAAGCAAATATGACTTCGCAACTACCAAACATAACCCACTACTAACAATAACTCCTATTTCCTAGCATCCACACATTTCATATGGACCTCCCATATGGTGAATGCTTTATTGACTTCGTTAACTAACAACTAAATCATAAAACAAAGTATACCATTACCCTCCGCTTCAAGAGTAACCTTGCCTTCAAGGTTCAGGTTGAGATATGTTATGTAACTCCCGACATTGCATCAATTTCTTCTTCATCCTCTTGCCCCCCATCTTGGATAGAGATATTCCTTTGCACTTGTGACTCAATAGACTCGACTTTCTTACTGCAGCATCTTGCGAAGAGTTTTCTTTAACTGCTAACGTGTGCTTGAAATTTCTTAATTTACATGTTTTCTTGTGGCAAACATTCTTAACGGTTGCTTTGCTTCCCTTGGTGCTTTCTTTGGATTTGGATGCACTCCCCTTCAATCTATTAGACTTGGTGCTAGGAAGATCCTGCTCCATATTCATAATGACATTTCATTGGATCACCATACAAGTAGTTATAGATTCCATACACATGAACAAGAACTTCATCCTTGGAATGGAATAAGCTACAACGTGGAGGTTAAGTTCGACATGAATGTGGTGTTGACCGATCTTGTGACAGTCGTGTGGTGACGACCTCGACGGGAAGATCGGGCGTGACCATCGACCTCAGGCATCGAGGTGGATGGTATCGGACACTCCAGCAAACAGGCCGCCTCGAGCATGGGAGATTAAGAAAATGGAGCATGTGTTGATGTCCACCTTGACAAGCATTACAATGAAGTTAATGTATAACAATTAATGTATAAATTAATGGGTAACGTGAGGACATTGAGGGTCACTCAACAAACGCCCATCTCATAACCATCCACCATGTAACCCCCTACAATGGGTATATAATGTATGGGGATATACCCGAAAGGGGATCCCGTTTTTTTTCTTCTTTTAGAGAAGTAATAAACAAATTCTTTTGAAAGGGCACGAAACCTTTTCATTAGTGTCGTCTATGGGAATAAAAAAAATCCCACGCTTCTCTAAGTTACTGTAAAGACAATTGAAAATTGACTTCCAAGCTATTTAATGGGAGAGATCTCCCCTTCCAGTTCTGAGTCTACATTAGAACAACGATTGCTGTCATTGGAGCAAATGTTGAAAGATCAGCAGGAATCTCACCAGTAACAGTTGGCCTCTTTCTTGGTGACTAACGCCTCCCTTCGCGAAGAAAATGCTACCTTACCGAAGGCGGCCACCACTCCTCGCCCTGCCAACCTGAATGTGACCCGCAACCCTGCGTGATCTAAATTCAAAAAATAACTTTTCTCCTCCCTCTCGTCGGGACCATATTCCCATTAACAATCCTCGACCCATTGGATCTCCTTCCCACCGGAGAGGTCTGGATCTTGCATTGCGCGCATTAGAAGACGTGTCGTGGTCCCTATTCATCCCCTCCATATAGAACTCGGATGCCCCGCCACACTTTGCTTTACTTAAGTTCCAAATGTACGATGGTCTTTAAGACCCCTTTGACCACCTTATGCACTTCCGCCAAATAATGACGTTGTAGATAGGTAGTGATGCTCTACTATGTAAAGTCTTCCGGTCCAGCTTGGCAGGCCTCACCCTGTCATGGTTCCACTACTTAGCTCCAAATATGGTAACCTCCTTCTTGCTTATGCGAAAAGTTCGTCGCAAATACATGTGTGCTTTCGGTGAAGAAAGCGAGTGTCGCCATTCTTTTCCACGTCGGGATGGGAGATCAGAGTCCATCAAAGAAGACTTTATAGAGCATTTGGGGTGCGATCCTCGAGCTCGATGTCATAAGTCCCGACAACATCACAGGAGCAATGAAACAAGCTATTCGCCCTAATACACTATTTTTTGATTCGTTGTCTCTGCATCCCCCCACAACCATTAACAAGTTGTTCTAGAGAGGAAAGTAGTACCGCAGGTGCTTTCGAGGAGCGACATAGTCGCCGTGACGAAGCAAAGCGGTCGCTACTACGCCAGTTCACGACACTCGATAGGAGTAAAGAGAGGAATTCGGGACGAGGCAAGGGGCCAAAGGATAAGCCACGACCCCAATTCGGGACATGCCAATCATCATATTGAGTCTGGGGATCGAGACCGAGCCACTAAGAATTTGAGGCATGATAACAGCATGAAGCATACGAGTCCCTCTTGTTAGGGGATATAGTACTACCGGTTTTGGCTGAACCGATCACTTCCTTAGTCCCACTCATAATGACTAACGAGTTCTCATCCTTCAATGCCATTTTAGGATGCACCTGGATTTATGCAATGAAGGCATTTCCATCCTCTTACCACCGAATGTTGAGTTTCCAAACTCCACTAGGCCAAATTAACATAATAAAATACCATAAAGTAGTCAAAACCTATCATGAGGTCAAACAGCAAAAAGATGACATGTGGACCGAATAGCAATGATAGCTTGATGCTCGCTTTGCTGAGCATGATGATTCCAAAGCTACGGAGCCTCTACAATGGCATCCCTTATTCGGACCAAGCAGGTCCAAGCAGATATGCTTGGGAAAATCTCCTTCCCAACCTCGAATAAAAGTATTTCCTCTATTTTTCATGAAGAAGTATTTTCGTTATATCTCCATGAGATGATTATGGTTAAGCCTTAGGCTGCTAGCCCTCGACGACCCTTGGCCTCGAGCGGCATAAGTCCCTACAGGTGTTATTTCTCCATGAGATGATTATTGTTAAGCCTTCAGCGGCTAGCCCTCGGCTGCCCTAACCCTCGAGCAACATAAGTCCTATAGGCTCTCTTTTGCCTTTAGAGGCTAGCCCTCGACGGCCTTAGGCCTCACCCCCTTTTGTGGGATGATTGCTCTTCATTTTATAAGATGATTGCACCACCATTTTGTGGGATGATTGCACTCCATTTTATGAGATGATTGTTTTAAGCCTTGGGTTGCTAGCCCTCAACGGCCCTTAGCCTCGGGCAACATAAGTCCCTGCGGGCGTTATTTCTCCATGAGATGATTATGTTAAGTCTTTTGGTTGCTAGCCCTTAACGATCCTTGGCCTCAGGTAGTATAAGTCCCGACAAGCGTTATTTTCTCCATGAGATGATTATGGTTAAGCCTTGGCAGCTAGCCCTCGACGAACCTAAGCCTTGGGCAACTTAAGTCCCCACAAGCATCCTTCATTTTCATGAGATGATTATTTTATGCCTTTGGCGGCTAGCCCTTGACGACCCTAAGCCTTGGGTAGCTTAAGTTCCCACAATCATCCTCTCAATTTTCATGAGCTAATTGTTTTATGCCTTCAGCAGCTAGCTATGACGGCCATAGACCTCAGTGGCTAAGCAGCACGTTCTTGGGCAAGGTCGACCCACTTCAACCAATCTTCCTCTAAAGAATTTGGCAACGAGGGACCCGAGATTCGGCCTTCACCTTGTTGAAAATCTCTCGGGCCCCCTCCCACATATGGGATAGACGACTCAGCTAGTGTTGTCGTGTTTCACAGTGTTTCACCGTATATGCACCAAATATGCTCATTTGCAACAATTATTATATCTAGATTTTCCATATGTATAAGACAAGACCGTGGAAGTGTCAGTGCCATGATGGCTTTTGCAATGCGCGACAACTAAAGAGTCTACCATCATTCCAACCCTAATGGCTTAAAAAGACGCTAAAGGGGCTAGTGGAATGGGATAAGCTGGAGGGCACGTGGCATTCGTGCGGGGACCGTGGCATGCATGTAGGTGACCCGAACTTGATCACGTGACAGTCATGTGAGTGACCTGAGCTCAACAAGCAGGAAGATCGGGCATGACCCCCCAGCTTAACCACCTCGGGCATTGAGGTAAATGGGAGGACACTTAAGAAAACAGGCCACCTCGGGCATGGGAGATAAAGCAAACAGAGCATGTGTTGTTGTCCACCTCGATAGACATTATGACGCAGTTAATGTATAAATTAATGGGTAACGTAAGGACATTGATGGCCACTCAATAAACGCCTATCTCATAACCATTTGCCATGTAACCCCCTACAATGAGTATATAATGTATGGGGATATACCCGAAATGGGGATCCGATTTTTTTTATTCTTTTGGAGAAGTAATAAACAAATTCTTTGGGAAGGACACAAAACCTTTCCAATCCCGAGTTTGCCCATTTGACAATTGTGCTGCCTACTCATTGGGGTTGCCTGAGGAAGTCTCATGCCTTGTAACCAGGATGTCAAACATCCGACTAGTAGAAGCTTCAATTTGTTGGAGTTTATCACCAACTCCTACTTCCATTTGATCGAATTTGGTTTAGAGGTCTCCAAGGCTAGCCCCCAGATTTTCTATTCTTTCTTTTTTGGTAGACATAGTGTCAAGCTCTGATACCAATGTTAGGTCTTAGTCAAAGCTCAAATAGAATTTTGTTCTCTTTAGGAAAAAGAACAAAAAACCTTAAACTTGCTTGATGCAAAAATCTCTCCCTTTCCATTACTTGTAATACGTTTAAATAAAGAAAATATTAAGTCCAAGCAAACATGACTCCACTACTAAAAAACATGATCCACTATTAACAATATCTCCTATTTCCTAGGACCCACACATTTCATATAGACATCCCATATGATGAATGTTTTATTGACTTCTTCAAATAGCAACTAAATCATAAAACAAACTCTATTAGAGGATTACAGGTGGCAAATTCTCACCCTAGATCTTTGGAAAAATAAAAAAAGCATATATAAGGGTTTAAACTCTTGCTCTTTCATTTAGGGACAAATCCAATAACAAAAATGCTAACCAACTAATTCATGCATATTTTCGCCCTCTCTAAACTTAACTATGCTCTCCCTTCCCACAAAAAAAAACTCATTTTTTTTGCTCCGCCACTTCTTGATGAGAAGTGTTTTTCAAACATAAGACATCAATTGAATTTTTTTTCCCAAGTATAAAGGATCACTTCAATATTTTGTTTAGAGTGATAAATCTTATCAGGAAATGCAAAGATCAATATATTAAAACCAAGTGTATATTGAAGAATTCTTGGTATAGGGAAACATCTAAATGTTAGGATTGAAGTTTGAGGCTATTGACATATAAAAAATGCGTCAAATCATGTTGAAGTTGTTTTAACAAGGGCGGAGCTACATAGGGCTTGCCCCCTTTGAAGTTGTTTTAGCAACTAAATCATAAAACAAACTCTATCAGAGGCTTACAGGTGGAAAATGCTCACCCTAGATCTTTGGAAAACTAAAAAAAGCATATATAAGGGTTTAAACTCTTGCTCTTTCATTTAGGGACAAATCCAATTACCAATATGCTAACCAACTAATTCTTGTATATTTTCGCCCTCTCTAAACTTAACTATGCTACTTTCCCACAAAAAAAAAAAAAAAAACTCATTTTTTGGCTCTGCCACTTCTTGATGAGAAGTGTTTTTCAAATGTGAGACATCAATTGAATTTTTTTTCCAAGTATAAAGGATCACTTCAATATTTTGTTTAGAGTGATAAATCTTATCAACAAATGCAAAGATCTATATATTAAAACGAAGTGTATATTGAAGAATTCTTAGTATAGGGAAACATCTAAATGTTATGATTGAAGTTTGAAACGACATATAAATATGTCGAATCATGTTGAAGTTGTTTAATAAGGCGAGCACATACCCCCCCAGAAATTGAAAAAAATTGTTTACAAAAGGGATTGAACCCTGAACCCTTGACCACTTGTTTGAAAGGTATGATACTTAACCATCACATTACCATGCCCCTCCTCAAAATATTTATGCCCCTTGACTATATTTTTTAGCTCCTCCATTGGTTGTTTATATTATCTTTTAGATCTCTTTACTTTTCAGCACATTGTATGATCTTGCTTTATATCTTTATAGTCTATAATAGTATCATTTAGTAAAACTTTTGAAAATAACCCTCGCTCTACTCTCTTTTTTGAGAAGGTAATTTTCTAGTAAGATTGACTTCACACGTGAAGCATGTTATTCATGGTGCGTAAAAAAGAAGAGAACTTTGCATATGTTAAGTAAGGAAATTATGTTAAGTTTCGAAAATGCATATGCTACTTTTGAGAAGGATCATTCTCATTATTGAAGGTAGAGAATCTTCAATTCTTAAAGGAATAACAAGATGTCAAAACTCCAACATATTGGCATATGAGTGAGGTTGGCATCATGTTGAGCATATTGTTTAACTTACTAAAATTAAGATAACAAACAAATATGACTTTATTTTCTTATTCGTGTTTGAAGGAACAACAATATAATCCTTGTAATGATGTCATAGTGGTATGGCGTTTATACCCAAGTATGAAGTGAAGTGTTGGGAAACCTCATGTACCTTTCCTTATCCATATTGGTATGATATTGTTAACTTTGGACTTAAAGCCCTTTTGATTTTGTTTTTGGACTTCTTCCTCAAAATGCCTTATATCAATTAGATATTTTTCATGCTTATTAATAAGCTAGCCTTTCCATTCCTAACTTATGGGGGACTTTATGCTCATACCTGACAATCCTCCCCTCAAACAAAGTTTCATCGAGTCTTCCCTCAAATCAGGATTCCTTGTCTTCAAGGCGTTTGTGCACAAGGCTTACGTGAAGCACCACCTGCCAAGGGCCAAGGGCTTACCACATCATCGTGTTCGACTTCTACGCTCACCTTGTTGGGAAACTTTATGGGCCTTTTCCTATCCATAATGGTATGATATTGTCCATTTTGGGTCTAAGTCTTCATGATTTTGTTTTTGGGCATCTCTCGTCCTAAAAGGCTTCATACCAATTGGATTGTCTATGTTTATAAACTCATAAGTCTTCTCATTCCTAATTGATATGGGACTTTGGGTGCACATCCAACATAAAGTGTATTCTTGTTGATGCCAAGAACATAGTAAAAATTTATTCTTTATAACTTTAACGTAGATGGGAGGTATTATTTTCAAGTCGCTATTGCCTTGATGAGGCTTAATAGAGAAGCTATTAGCATGTAAGAGAGGTATTGCTACCCATCAATGTAAAATGAGTTGCTGACATATGTATTTTCTAGATAGATGATGTCATCTCCTTTTATAATATTATTTTAGAAGGGTTAAATATACAATATGCAAGTAAAATCGTCTAACCTTTTCGTATCGCTCAAGGATTGATGGAGATACATAGAGAACCTATTTTAGTAGTGCAAATATGTGTTTTTATGACACATAAATGTTGAGATTTAATCTCTTAAATAAAAATAAATAAAAAATAAGATATGTTCATACCAGATCATCAAGTATACCAAACAAATAATAGCGGAAGCATACCTGAATTCTCCATTGGTAAATCTATCTTTTGGAGTCTTGTGATTTTGTCTTCCAAATTAGACTACAGCTCTCAAATCCTTTTTTGATGATGGGCTGTCAAAAGGAATGAGCATACTTTTAATTTGGGGACCATAACCATTTATATAGGGTGAAACCCTAGGCTTATAATTTCTAGTCTAGCCCATCATAGAACTAGAAACCTTATAGTGATCTCTACACATAGGGTCCACATAAAATTAGATGCATAAAGCCCAAGATACCTAAACCATATTAGATCACTTTATTTAATTGGGCTCAATCTTATTTGATAGCATGTATACACAATTATACACATATAAGCCCATATGATAGATTAAAAAATTCCCAACAATCTCCTACTTGGGCTATATGCATTACCTTACAATTGTGTATTAACCTTATGAGCTCAGAATTTTGCTATCATTACCGAATGCATCTGCAAACAATCCGGTCCATCAGTTATACTAACAAAGGATCAAAGTGACTTTTGCTACATTTAATCGTAACTAAGCCCATCAATGGTCACAAATGCCGATATAACCAAATGACATGGATCAAGCATGGATGTGTAGCATGGAAATTACAAGCAGCGTGATCTCAGCATGCTTATTTCCAACTTGTCCTACCTTATGCCTTAGTGAGATCAATTTTAAATAAGTTCAGAGACAAAATGAACCAAACACTTTATAACTTAAAATAATCTCAAATGAATCAACCAAAAATTGTATCCAAAATGACATTATAATATGTCTAGTCTGAAAATAATCTAAAAAATACAAACTCCCACTGAAACTAAATATCACAAAATATCTGACACCCATATGGTAGTGTGCTCATAGAAAAGATTATGGGTGGCATTCCCTTAGTAAAGCGGATCCACGATCATGGAGTTTGTCTCAATGTGTTGAATAGACAACTGTCCACTCTGAACTCTCTCCTTAACAATCAGGAACTTGATGTCAATATGCTTTGACTTTGCCGAGCTCCTGTTGTTATTGGAATATAGTACTGCCGAGTTATTGTCACAAAATATCTTAAGTGGTCTTTCAATAGTGTCCACTGATCGCAGCCCAGTGACAAAAATTTCGCGGCCGTATCCCATGGTTGGATGCCTGAAACATGCTATAAACTCATTGCCATGGTTAAAGCTATGAGGTGTGCGCAGCACTCTTCCGAAATAGCTCCTCTGCGACATGTAGATATAGCCTGAAGTGGATCTTCTACTATCTTGGCATTAATGAATCGAGTCCCGGAATAGTGATTGATCTCAGTGATCCGATTTTCTATATGTGAGCATAAAATCTTTTGTTCTCTGTAAATATCACATGACCCATTTGGCTGCTTTTCAATGATCCAATCTCGGGTTACTTAAGTATCTCCCTAGCATTCCAACAATGTACGCAATATCCGAACGCGTACAAACCTAAGCATACATCAGACTTCCTACAGCCAAGGCATAAGGAATCTTTTGCATTTCTTTAGTTTCTAAGTCATTCTTGGGGCATTGACATAAGCTGAACTTAGCTCCCTTGGACATAAGGGTGTCACCTAGTTTACAATCCTGCATACCAAAACTTTTAAGTACCTTATCCATATATATCTTTTGTGATAATCCAAGAATACCTCGAGAGTGATCTTAATATATCTGAATTCCCAAAAGCAAAGCGTCCACCAGATTTTCATTCAAATTGGCTGATAGAGAAATCTCTTGGTTTTCGATGCAATAAACCTATATCATTTGTGGCTAAGCGGTATGTCATCTAACATATAAAACCAAGAAAAATGTACTCCCACTAAAATTGTGGTATATACAATCATCCACCAAGTTCATCTCAAAACCGAACGAGATGACAACTTGGTGAAATTTGTAATACCATTGACGAGATGTTTGCTTGAGTCCATAGATGGATTTCTTTAGTTTGCAAACCATTTGATTTGCCTCTCCTGACACAAAGTTTTCTGGCTGCACCATATAAATTGTCTCATCAATGTCACCATTAAGAAAGCGCGAGTCTAACATCAACCCTAATGCCTTTCGAATTAAATTGTGCCACTAATGCCATTATTATCCTGAAAGAGTTTTTCGAAGAAACTGGAGAGAAAGCCTCTTTATAATCGATGTCTTCTTTCTGTGTAAAGCCCTTTGTGACAAGACGAGCCTTGTACCTTTCTACATTGCCTTTTGAATCCTTCTTGGTTTTAAATATCCATTTACAACCAATGGGTTTCGCACCTTCAAGAAATGGTATAAGGTCCCAAACATCATTGTCCTTCATGGACTTCATCTCTTCATTCATGGTATCAATCCACTTTTGAGAGTTAGAACTTTCAATGGCCTGACGGAAGTTGATTGGATCATCTTCCACCAGACCAATGCCAACCTCATGTTCTTGGAGAAATACAACATAATCATTCGAAATTGCACTTCTCCTCTCTCTAGTGGATTGCCTTAATGGCATAGGTTCCTGAGGTTGTAGAGTTTGTTCTTCTGGAACAATTTGTTGAACTTGAGCAGGAGGATCTACAACATTGTCTTCGACCGAATTGCTTCTTGAATAATATCGAATAAGCTCAACTCCTAACATTGTCAAAAACAATTAGAGGAATTTCAACATGTTCCTCTTCAAAGACAAAGTTCTTAATATTTTCTCCCCTTGCAAACTCAACATCCTCAAAGAACCGAGCATTTCCCGTCTCAAAAATGGCCTTAGTAGTGGATCATAAAACTTGTAACCCCTGGATCTTTCAGAATATCCAATAAAGTAACAACTGATAGTTCTGAGTCCGCTTTCACTGGGCCTATAAGGCCGTGCCTCAGTGGGACATCCCCAAATGTGCAAATGCTTAGAACTTTTGCCTATCCAAATCTCATAAGGGGTTTTATTAGTTGCATTAGTTGGAACTCTATTGAGTATATACACTGTGGTCTTTAATGCTTTACCCTTTGTTTACGCCGGTAAGGTAGATCACCGATCATACCCTCACCATATCCTTGCTGCCTATTTCGTCTTCAAAGAACACCATTCGCCTAGGCGTACCGGCATAGTACTATGGGACGATAAATTTCGCATTCCTCTGTGAATTTAGTAAACTGGTCCAAGACGTTGTTCACCCGATTCATATCCGCATAGTACTTGCCACCACCGTGTTAGACTCGACACTTTAATCCTTTGTTAAGTTGATCAATCTCACTCTTTATAGTTTTTGAACACATCCAAAGACTGTGATTTGTCATGAATGAGATAAAGGTAGCCATATCGAGAGAAATCGTCTATGAACATTATAAAACACAAGCCACCATTCCAAGAAGTCGTAGGGAACGGCTCACAAACATCCGTATGTATAAGTTCTACACATTCAAGCCCTATTAACACCCAATCTCCTGGGAACATTTTGTTTCCCTTAATACGCTTAACATAAGTGTCAAAATCCATAAAATCAAGGGATCGAGAATTCCATCAGACACGAGTCTCTCAATTCTCCTTTTGGAGATGTGACCTAATCTCTTATGCCATAATGAGGCAAAATTCTCATTGGTTAATTTACGCTTTATACCTACTATACTTACATGCAAGGATTCATTAAATGAAGCAATAGTCAAGCAAATATAGATTATCGTAACGTAATAAAAAACCAGAACCAACCAAATTTGAATTTTAATAAAGAATGACTTTTCCATTTTCGAATGAACAACAATAACCAGATGTGTCCAAAACAGGAACATAAACCAAATTCCGTCTAAGAGACATGAGTCTCAATCAAATCCAAATAAAATCCAGTTCTTAACAATAATCTAAAAGTCCCGCTAACTTCACCGGATTGCCATCACCAACATATGGTTCTTCATCATCACTTAGTTTTCTAAGAACTCAAAACCCTGCATAGACACACTAATGTGAGTTGTTGCAACTGAATCTAACCACCATGTGTGTCTAGGTACCGAAGTCAAATTAACCTCAAAACAAACCAAACTAAGAAGCATACCTTTCTTTTCACGCCATGTTTGATAATTAGTGCAATGCTTCTTTACATGACCTTTAGATCCACAAAAGTAAGAGCCATTCGAATTTTCATCCTTTTTCTATTTCTTTTGTGGCTCTGGAACCGCAGCTACCGTAGTTTTCTTTCTTGTATTCCTTTTGTCCTTAGATGCCATACTAAGGGCACTGCCTTATCACACCTCAACCCCTCTTCGACACAGCAGACATGAGCTCATTAAGAGACCATGTCTCCGACAAGAGAAATACTTTAAATCGATCAGATCGTACTAAGGATATCAAACCAAATGCACTAGCAAGTCTTCAGATAATTCCAACTTGAGTGCTTTCAATTTTGAAGCAATGTGAGACATTTCTATAATGTACTCCCTTACGTTTCCTTTTCCTACATACCTCATTGAGATAAGTTTTGCCAAAAGTGTACTTGTTTCAGCCTTTTCATTTTTAGCAAACCTTTTCTCAATATCCTCAAGGAAACCCTTAGCCGTAGTAATCTGTTTGGACATAATGCCCCGAAAAGCTTCTGGAATGGCACACTTCATGATCATCAAGCTCATGCGTCGACCTTCCCACTTTCCATCTCCTCTTTCGTCGAGGTACTTAACCGTAGCGGATCCGGGTCGGGTCAACTCAGAAAGCAAGATCCAAGTCTATGACCCCGAGACCAATCAAACGCTCTCTTCAATGACTGAATTCTCAAGGCCATTAAGCATTGGAATGGAATTAATATTGGCAGAGATATTTGCAGCAGAACCAAGAACTAAACAGAGAACAAAAGCAAATACAAAACTATAATAGGGCCCCATCACAAGATACCTAGTACAACATTAATATTTAGTCTTTGGACAGAAACATTAACTTGTAAATGGCACCTTGGTGTAGTGATCAAACACTGATAAAAATGCATGTCAAACACTAAACCTTTCTTTGGACCGACTTAATGTTCACATTTTATACCAAAGAATTACCACATGTTTACCACCACACGTGTATTTGCAATTCGGGCCAAACATTAACCTTCCTTTGGGCCGATTAATATTCGTATGAATAACATACACACAAAAGCTTTTAATATTCAAAGTTAAATTAATTTCCACAACAGAGGCTACTTTGGCAACATATTGTTTTGATTAATTTAATTCCTAATATTATATCCATAATTACCAAAAATCTAGATACCCAAATTGTGCATCCAAATTAAGAATTTGGTCATTACAAATCAAACCATAAATTGTAAATTGAACCCCAAATGTATTTCCTTATTACCTCAATCTATAATATACATAAAGCAATATATTTCTAAATTCTCAATAAAAAATATAAGCTATATACATACATGTGTAATTCATGTACACCAAACCAAATAAACTAGATTACAAATATTGCTAAAGTATCAAAGTCATAATACGTAATATGTCGAAAACCAAATATCACGATGTGACGGCTAAAATATAAAGTCTGCAAACATAGGTATTACAACTAGAGCAAATAGTCTCTAAAGCACCTAAGTCTTGAACACGTAAAGACTAACTAGCAAAAGTCTTGAACACCTAAATCTTGAAACATGTGACGGCTAAAGAAAACCATAAAACCGTCATATTACAAATTCAATAAATCCATATTGATATTCAACGGAATCCATAAATAATTTCATGATGAAGACAATAAATCAACCATTCTTGATGACCTAATCATAAACAAAGGCTCTGATACCACTTGTTGAGATTTAATCTCTTAACTAATAAAAAATAAAAAATAAAAACAGGATATGTTCATACCAGATCATCATGTGACGCCCAAAACTCTGGGTCCGGCTGACCACCATCAACCCGCTGAATACTGAATGTCATGAGTCGATCGTCTCTAATTCGACGCTCCCTGAATCTCGACCGCTCCTGACGATTTAAATTTACGTGCTAGCTAGATTTCACGAGACGATTCCAACTATGAAATCGTTTCATCATTCGAGACTAGAGAATAATAGAAGAATAAATTCCTGATTTTTAACCGAAATTACAATTTTGTAATCGAAATTACGATTTTTCCCTTTTTCCAGAAATTGGAATTTCTCGGGTCTTACATTCTCTCCTCCTTAAAAGGAATTTTGTCCCGAAATTCAGGACAATTAAAATCACTCACATGCATATGCAACGTGCACTCTACCATGCATGTAAACAGTCATTTAAATCTTAAAAAGCAGCTAAGCCCGTCACTTATCCCTAAACGAGAAGGGATAGGTGGCCTTGTCGTGTCTCGCCACCATGTGGACTCCTCCACTCTGGTTCGCTCATAGTGCCTCACTAGCCTCACGGTCTTTGCGTCGCAAAAAACACGATCTGGTATCAAATACATGGTCCCTCTCGAAGGTCAGCCAGTGCTCCTGACCACAAAATCTGCCCCAAATCCACCACGTAGTGGATTTGAAGTATACTTGAACGCTGGGACGTGAAATACACCGTGGACTGACATCTTTGGCGTAGCATGACCACCGTGCAGCTACGATTGCTATCCTCTCGATATCTCGAAGGTCCGATAAACTCGTGATGGCTTCCGCTTAATCGGGCGACCCATTTCGCATCTTGGCGTCGCGCGAAGGCGTGATCCCGACCTCGAACTTCCCAGAGATTGACGTCGTACACATACGCATAGCTCTTCTGTCGGCTTTGAGCCGTGAGAAAACGTTGTCATATCAAATTCACCTTCTCGGAGGTGTCTCTAATCGAATCGGGACCCGGTGATGGAGCTCTCTCCCACTCGGTTAACATAACGGTGACACATGGCCTCCCATATAGTGCCTCATACGGTGCCATCGTATACTCGCGATAGCTGTTGTTGTAGGCGGAAGATTCCACTAGGCAGTGCTCTTCGGCTACCCCTTATGGTCGGGGCCTTGCGCTTGTAGCATGTCCTCTAACACTGTGTAGTCCTCTCGGACTGACCATCGTCGGGGGTGGAAAGGTGTGTACTCATCGTCGTTAGTGTGCCCGTAGCCTTTTAGAAACTCTTCCCGAAAGTGCGTCGTAAACCTCGGGTCCTATCCAGATACATGGATACGTACCCTGGCCAGGACTATCTCGAATCATGCAGAAACGGAATCTCCCGATGTGAAGGTCATCCCTGCGGCTAGAAAATCTTGCCAGGCCGTGGTAGGTCTACTATCACCCACGTCAGCGTCATGCCTTTGCTGTAAGTGTGAGTGAGTCCCTGAAGTCCATCGTGGCGTGCTCCCTTCCCGCTCGGCCACCTCGATGGGTAGGAAGTAGCCTAAAAACTACGGGTGCTTGACCTTAACTGTGACATGTGAGACATCGTCGACAAGAAGTCCCTACGTGTCTCTTACCGTTCCGCTCCGGTAATACGTGACGAAGATCTAGTACATCTTCGTGCCACTGGATGCACGGAAAATCGAAACGGTGAAACTCCACGAGAATCTCCTCTCTTGTCGATCGGCGGGGAACCTATAGTCCCTATACTTGAAGACTACATTACATGTAAGGCGGTCCAGCCACCGTCACCGTGGCGTACTGAGTCACGTGGACCACTTATCTCTACGATCACGCCTGGGGACTCAATCCTCACCTTTCAGCGAAGGCGGTGCCTCTAAACTCCACTAAGGTACCACGAGTTTACTCATTTGTCTTGTAACCCAAACATCCCCACAGTCTCGACATCAGCCACTCAGAAGCTATACTAGCTAACGCTCCTCGTGACCAGGCCCGAGTGCATCTGACCACCACATTGCCTTCTTGAGATGGTAATGCAAAGTGAAGTCATAATCCTC
The DNA here is from genome assembly GCA_016808115.1 of Tetrastigma voinierianum. Taxonomy (NCBI): domain Eukaryota; kingdom Viridiplantae; phylum Streptophyta; class Magnoliopsida; order Vitales; family Vitaceae; genus Tetrastigma; species Tetrastigma voinierianum. The sequence continues at coordinate 829,095 of JAEQBH010003299.1, forward strand.
CCAGGAACTCCATCCGTCTGCGTTGCCTCATATTGAGGAGTCCGTGAAAATATACTTGAACTTTTATAGTGCAGTACACCTCAGGCTCTCCCACGTATAAGTAGTGGCGCCCGAATCTTGAGCGAAGGCTACCGGTATGACCTCCATGTCGGTGTGTGGGGTGAGTGCAGCCGTGATTCTTGGTAGTGAGAACCGTAGCTCTGCCCTCCGGTTGCATCAAAACACATCCCGTCAGGCCCTTGGGGCATCACAATGCGTGGCTGTCCCTGTCCTAGGGACTATCAGAGATGAGGCTGAAGTAAGTCTCCTCTTCAACTCCTGGAATGCCTCCTCGCATTGGTCATCCTCCGACTTGACCTGCTCCTTAGAGATTGACTGGTCATAGAGTCTTTGCTATCTGGAGAAATCCTCAGTGAATCTCACGTAATACCCGGTGATCTAAAGGCCTACGTATCTCGGCCGACTTAGGCCCTCTCCCGACTCGTCGGCTTGCCTCGCACATGATTCGACCCGGCCTCTTGATGTTAACACCCGTGTCCCGAAAATCGCCTGATGGCGAACTGTATAGACTTAGCGTATAGGCGATGGTCTCTTAACAGCGCCAGGCGATCCTCAGTGATACTCATGCTCCCCACTCGGCTGGGAGTAGATCAATGTCATCCACGAAGACTACGACAAAGCGATCTAAATGGGGTGAATATCAGCCATGAGATCCGTGAATCTTTGCTAGGCGCGTCGTCGATCAAAGAGGCATCATAGTAAACTCAAAGTGCCCGTACTTGGCGTCCTTGTCTTAGGGATATTTGTCTCCTAACCCCTCAGGTGATGATGGCAAGTGCGAAGTGCATGTACAGTGAGCTGACTCCTCTCAGTGATCAAATAAATCGTCGATCCTGGTGACCAGTGCTGATTGATGTAACCTAATTATTTATGCGTAGTTAATGCACGGTCGAAGGGTCTTATCCTTCTTCAACCATAAAAATGAGCAGGGTGCCCGTGGTGAAGTGCTCGATTAATGAACCCCTTATCCGAGTAACTCACGTAGTGGACTCACGAGTTCTATGACTTTCAGCGGTGTCATCTGTGCGAGTCATAGAGATGGGTGAAGTACGAGGTGTAACAATCAGAAGTCTCTTACCCTCTGTGGAAGTCTAGTCCGGTGCTTCCGTCTAGAAAAACATCCACATACTCAAGCAGGCTATTCTTGACCCTTGGTATCCACTGACCTTGGACTCGATATCTTTATGCGGGGCAAAATATCATGCTGTCTCCACCCAAATACCCAGCATGATGCAGATCCTGCGATGTGGCGATAATATCTACGCTCACGATCGATAACGACCACATGGTGTCGGTGATCCATCGGGATGGCGTAGAACTCGACATGTCAGCGATCCTCAGATTACGCTGCAGTGGAGTCGAGATCTCCGACGCGACCTGTTTATATCATCCTATTCTCGCCACAATCCACACAGGAGGAACTCACATCTCAAAAGCTCCTTTAAGGTCTCAGCCTCTAAGTGACTCGATCTAAGCGGTGCGTGATGAATGAATGCGAAGCAGGAATCAAATAACACTCTTGTAAGTGAGATACAACGTACCACTGTATAATGGCGATCTGTGACTATTTCACGATTGTGATGGCGTAGACACGCCACAAACCCACGATGTCCACCTTTTTGTGGGCCCTCGTCCTCCTACCTCTACTGTCACATGGCCTCTTGGGCTGCTGTGAAATGTGAGGTGCGAGTGGCTCCACAGAGCGAGGCGCCTCTGCAGCTGTGCAGGTGTTGTGGAGGAGCGTCACGCCATCTCTCTGTCCTGTCTTGGCCCGGGGCTTTGTCTTTGTCCCCCGACCACAGGATCTGCTGTCTCAGACGATCCTCCTCATGTGTCCGAGGGCTGCGTGATGGTAGCATACCATCACACCCCCGCTGGCCGCCGGCTCTCATCATCCTGGCCGGATAGCGACCTCTGGGACTCGCGAACTAAACTCTGCCTCTTTCTGAAGCCCAGAAGAATCATTTGTCCTTTACATTGCTACTAACACTCGCGTCAGAAGTCTTTCAGAGCATCCTGTCTCTCTCTATGGTCGGGGCTGTCCCTGACCGTGGAGTCCATATCTGTGGGTGAAGTCTGATCACGGCCCCGAATGGGCTGACTTGGAGTCCATTCTCAAATCTCTCACCTTGGCCGGTCGGTGGTAATCATCGACAAATCGGTAACTCTATGAATCAGCCACGTGGTCAATCACGATCCATCGCCTTAGCGGCTCTAGGAACTCCCGAGGCAGCATACTCGCAGTCTCTGAAGTGCCTTATGTTGACTCACGAAACTCTACCCATGTCATAGCCTCTGAAGTCTGCAGATGTCACAGCCGTCTCCACCATACTGGGCCTCGCCCTCTGTGGAATCATGACTAACCGATCTAGTCGTGTCGGGTGATCTCCACAGCCTCGATACGTTCTCGTCTGCGTAAACCAATGGTGCATATGTCGGGTCTCCTCCCCCTGTGAATGTAGGAGGATGATGCACTCTAAACCTCTGGAAGTTACTAGGACCTCCCTGACTACCTGCTATGCTAGCATGTGCAATGCTTGTGGCCCACCAACCTATCTGAATCCCCCATACTAATATTTAGAATCCCCATATGAAGAATCCCCCGAGTTATATAAGAATTCTATGAAGAATTCATTCAGGTAATTTCGTTTTAAATGGAACATGTCAGGGGCTGAGTCGAAATCGAAATAATTCACAGTGGAGTCGAATTTCGTTTAAACGAGCCATGTCAGTGAGTCGAAATCAGTAATTTCGAGTGAGTCGAATCTAGCGAGGGGATCACTATGGCCCCATGCTATATAATCCCCAGTATGTAAATCCCCGTATTATAAAAATCCCATTGTTATATTCGATCCTGATATGCTTAAAATTTATTTTCTTGTTCAGTTTACACCTTTATCAAAACTCCCCAAGAATACAAACACATCACTTGTTTTCCAACAATTCTATGTGCTACCTCACAGCACACATACAACATGAGTATACACACCATTCATCGAACATTCACGTGATTACACATCATTGCTCCAATTAATCACCTGAAACATTTGTAGTTATCATGATTTTGTCGTGATCAATGAGTTAATCTCTTTTCTTTAGTATTAGAACACCAGTGAGATATTTCTTGTTATGACTATTGACTTGCAAAAATGGTATTCATACTAGCTAATCTGTCGAACCACCCAGTGGTGATGGATATGAGCTTGAGCTCCACAGGTATTGACATACCTAATTTGGCTGACCCCGAAAACCCGGGGTCGGAGTTGTTGCCGTCAACTCGTGGAATGCCGTGAATGTCGGGTGACTGGAGCATTCTTCACAATCGAGGCGAGTCTCCTTTGTACGGGGCTGCGAATAAAACTTGTATATAAAACTGTCTGAAGCAGGTCGATAATACAGTCTATGATTCAAAACGGCCACTTGGGCTCATAAGCTTGTCTCGTAACAATGTATATATATCCGACTATCGACCATAGTTGAGAGTTCAATTTTACTCTTATACGACATATATTAAAATTAAAAACAATTCCTAATACATGTAATCATCATAACCAACCATAATCAGAAGCTTTCTTCTAAACCCAGCCTCTTTGTCTTTAGGACAGTAGTCCCTTACGCTCACGTACTGTAAAATAATATCCCTCGACGAATTGAGCTATTAACGATAATGGAATCACCGTGTTACTCTCCACCTAAGTGCATATCTGAGTACTCGAAAATAAACACGTCGAAGCGAATGCATGATCTACTTGGATGTCTAGCGTCATCTCGTACGAGTCCTCACCAGGCTCCTCACACTACTTTAAGCCTCATTGTAAGAGATTATTATGTTTTATTTGTTTGTGAATGACCACTCAGATGTATATATCAATTGGGTAGTCTCGAAGCCGATTGATATTATTTGTGGACTACCCTCGGAGTGTATGTCGATTGGGTCGTCTCAGACGATTGATATTTTTAGTATGGACTACCCTCAGATAATTATGTTTTAGACAACCCTCAGAACCATTTTCTGCAGACTCGGCTCATGCCTCCTCTGTCGTCTAGGTGTTCCGATTGCATATGGAATGCATGAATGCGATTCAAATACGATTTATATCACGTAAAAATATATCGACATGCATATATTTACATAAAATTCAATTCACACAATCATGTCATGTAAATTAGCATTTCATTACATCAAAAAATTAGGCTCACGTGGTAATGATGAACTGTGGTCGGCGTGAATCCCACTTTCGACTAAACACATTTTCGCACGAAAATATATTTTTCGTGTCACTGTTCCACATGAGCAGTGAAACCTTAGGGTTTCTGATATTAAGTCGCCTCATCAAATCATCGGTCCTTTGTGATCAGCATTTCAACCATTCTAGGCCTCGTAATTGATACATGATTTAATACATAGTACAAAATTTAACAACGAATCAGCGTAGCGATCCACGAATTTGCTCCATTTGATTTGAATTTATAACGATTGGTCGAGATTTGGGATCGATCAGCTTAACCCCTACGGCCTCATTCGACTCAAACATCGACAAAGTACTTGAAGGAATAAAAAAACCCAGTAGGGAAGCCCTGCCAGCGGAGTTGAAGAAACTCCACCGTCCCAGGTACCCACCTTGGCCAGTTCCGCGTGAAGCGGCTTTCATGCTTTGCCCACGAAGGCTAGACGGTCGGATCGTAGATATTACTAGAGAGAAGCTTCACTCTCTCTCTAAAAATAGGTGAAGTCGCCTCTTTGGATCTATCCCTTTTGTTTCCCACGTTTTCTTTTTTTTTTTTTTTTTTTTTTTTTTTTTCTTTGTTGATGAAGAAGACAAACAACATTTAGTGTTTTGTCTTATTATCATTTGTCGAACTACAAAATGACCATTTATGTCCCTTCTTTTCCCAGTTTTTACATTCGGTACTATCTCGACGTCCATTTCATCATTTCTCTACTCCGTACCACTTATGGAACATGGTCGTGGTATATGTGACTTTCGTCGCATCGAAGTCGTTTTAAAGCACGAGCAGATGCCTCAGCGTGTAAATTCAGTATCTGTGGGGTCGACGAAAATTTTACGTGCTAGCTAGATTTAGTGAGACAATTCCAACGGTGAAATATGTTTCGTCATCAGAGATCCAGAGAATAAATTACGGATTTTGCTTAGAAATTCTGATTTGTAACTGAAATTACGATTTTGCCATTTTTCCAGAAATTGGAATTTATCGGGTTTTACACATCATGTATACCAAACAAATAATAACGGAAGCATACCTGAATTCTCCATTGGTAAATCTATCTTTTAGAGTCTTGTGGTTTTGTCTTCCAAATTAGAACGCAGCTCTCAAATCCTCTTTTGATGATGGGATGTCAAAAGGAATGAGCATACTTTTAATTTGGAGACCATAACCATTCATATAGGGTGAAACCCTATGTTTATAATTTCTAGTCTGGCCCATCATAGAACTATAAACTATAGCCCGGTCTCTACACATATGAGGTCCACACTTAAATTAGATACATGAAGCCCAAAATACTTAAACCATATTATATCACTTTATTTAATTGGGCTCAACCTTATTTGATAGCGTGTATACACAATTATACACATATAAGCCCATATGATAGATTAAAAAATTCCCAACAATAAATAATTTGAGTTATACAATATAAAAGGCTTAATTTATCTAATTAACTCAAATTAATGTTATGGTTTTAGCTATAACCTACAAATATTTTGAGCTAAATTTTAAGGTAAATAAATGAAAAGAATAAATGATGAGAGTCCAAGGATGCATAGAGCAAGATATGAATAATGAAAGTTATCAAGATATTAAATTAGAGAGCAAGCAATTATGAGGAAGAGAATTACAGTTTACACAGAAATAAAAGCTCAAACTAGGTAGAAGAAATCAACCTTAACTTTGATATTGATTCTGGGATACTTTCCATTAATTTCTTGTTCTTAAATTCTTTCCTGGTTCAAGTTTTCTTTTGAACAAAACATTGAATAGTACTCTACTATATATTGAATATGATTTTTAGTCTTTAATTTAATAATAATAACCTTTTATTCTTTACTGTGTCTTATAAATGATATGCCTCTATGAGAGGTAGTGTGGAGGATTAAAACCTCGTTTCAGCGATAGTTGGAATAATAAGTAAATGAACAAATTATGAATCCAATGAGTAGTTTAAAATATATGTAATGAGATACTAATTTGAATTAGGAGAGATAAAGAATTAGTAGATATTAGTAGATACAAATTAAAATTTCAAATGCAATTTTATGTTATTGAATTTAGGTTCATCTCAATTGATTAAGGACATTAAGAACCCTAAGATCATCAAAACCATTAAACCATTGTTCTATCTCATTCTATTTCCAAATTTGGATTGTGAATCCCTTAGACTTGAATCAATTTTGGAAATATCTAGTAATTATACTAATGGTTACATTTAGTTCACTTACTATTAATCAAGGTCAAAATCATGACCCTTTTTTTTTTTACAGTTAAACACTTTAATTACATTGTAGTAAAGTGTCCTCACAGTTGGAACTCGAACTCGGGAGCTCTCCCCTCCCTATGCCTTGCCTTTAATAAATGCTCTACCGTATGAGCTAGGCATAATGGACAGTCAAAATCATAGTTTACTACTTTTACTTAGCATTAGGGAAAATAATCATCTTGACCTAGTATTAATAATTTTCTTAATTGAGTCCTTAGGAAGTAAGAACAATCCTTGAAATACTAGAGGAGTCATCATAATTCTTTCCCTTATTTTTCTTAACTAGGGTTCTTGTGTAACTAGGTTATAGTATTTTAGTATGATATACAATTATAGTAAAAAATTGATACTATTGCCAAGGAACAATGGTTGTCACATTAATAAAAACAGGGAAAATAATCATCTTGACCTAGTATCAATAATTTTATTGAGTGAGTCCTTAGAAAGTAGGAACAATCCTTGAAATACTATAGAAGTCATCATAATTCTTTCTCTTATTTTTCTTAACTAGGTTTGTAGGTACCCGTGGTTTGTGACATCTCCCGTAAAGGCCCAAACGGATCAAAGAAGACAGGGGCCAGGTCTTACTTGAACATCATCGGCACTGTGAGACACCTTGAGCATCACGCCTCGTGGCTACCATCTTTAAGAAAGATGGTCGGCTGATGATTTCTGGCTGATTCACTTTGTCGATTGAAGAACATATCCTCTCATGAGCCAATATGCCCGAAACCACCCTTAAAATGATCGACCAATCTTTTGGCGGAGGGCACAGGGCAGCTTAGTTCTACTAAGAAAATCGGTTAAAGAGGCAGCGCTACCTCCCTTCCATTTAGAAAACCAATCACCACTTCCCAGCAAGGTAGGTCGACATCTTCGCTGCATAAATAAGGGAGGTAACCTTCAAGAAAAATATATGTCAAAAGCCACTTCGTCTGTGAGGCAAATGAGTAAAAGCAATCTTGATCTCCTTAAATAACTTAAGCATTGGAGAATTCGGCCATTTGACCCAACCAGGTCCCTTGTTCTGCGGTTCTTCTTGTCGGGTTCATGCTGAGCAATCAGATTGACTACGAGAATCAGGGCAACAGTGGCGTATGTAAAGATGGCCCAGTAAAAGGGCATCGGCAACGTGTGAGGCTTCGTCGACTATCAAGCAATCCCTCGCTCACCCTGAAGAATCGGTAGTTCTTGCTCGTTATCGATTCACAGGGATCCCGATGCGGTTTATAGTGACCAATCCGGCAAACCCGATCTTTGGAAGACAGATTCGCCATTTGGCGTCAGATGAAACGAAGTAGGAGGAACATGCGGATAGATGGCTAAAGTGGGGGTTGTCTTGACCATGCGCAACGAAAGCGACCACACAGGGCTTATGCAGAAGGCGAATGGATTGAAAATGCGAGGAGCGACCACCACCTTACAGTTAAAAACAAAATAAAGTACCAGAACTGTCAGGCCGGGCAGCGATGTGACAGCGGATGACGACTTATCTTCTAGTAGCTCCCCGCTTCCAAATCATACAAAAGAAGAAGCGATGTGGAGGCCCGAATCAGGAAAGGCCCCACAGATTCCGACCTTTCCATCCCCGTGTGACGGCATGCCTCATAGAATTGCAGAGGTCGGTGAGAAGGCGGCAGTCGGGCACGCTGAAAATATACCCCGCGTGGCGGAGGGTGCGACCGTCGCCGGTTCGGGTATCCCGCACCGGTACGGCCAGTATGCACACCTGTTTACTATTCGGGGGTAGAAGATATATTTGTCCTCCTCGTTAGGCCCCGGCGCATCTTAAAGCCTGGCCGTCGCGTGGCATCATCACCGTCGTTATATGCATGATTACTCCTCGACCAGGTATGACCATGCGCATGATGATGATGATACTCAATGGGGCGACCATCTATTATGTAATGTGTTCGACCCGACCCCGAGGGCACATACGGCTTGGTTCCACGGAAACTCTCGCGGTCATCGACTCGTTTAGTGGTTGTGGCGGCATTGTTTCCCGATGCACCGCGCTCGATTCCACGGAGAAACATCGAGTTCTCTCTGAGCTATCTTGCGGGAAGATGAGTCCATCCATGATTTCATAAGGAGATTTGGGGGGGCCATCCAACAAATTGATTCATATAATATGGATGCGATCCTCCAAAATTTCCGGAGGAGCTTTAAGCCAGAGCCACCGGATTCTTCCACTCCTTTATCCTTAGATCCGCAAATGATGGAAGAATTATCTGAGCCAGAGCGAATAGGTATTCAACAACTGGAAGATAGCATCAAGGCTGCCTCCGGACCATGATGATCCTTGCTTAGCAATGGCCCAGCCCGCCCAAGAGTCATCTGACAAGGAGCAAACTGAAACGCTCTAAAGACATTAAAGAAAGGGAACCTCATGATTTACCCTTGAACATCTTGTATAATGGGCTCCTTCGCTCATCAGGGATCATCCAGACTTAAATGGCCACCATTGATCCCGATCCGTCGCGTAACAATCTTGGTGTGACGCTACCACGAGGACCATGGGCCTGAGACCCGGCCGTGTCGAAGCCTGAAGTTTTTGGTAGAAAAGTTAATCAGGGTTGACCACCTCGGAAAAGGTATATACGGGAGGCGGTCGCGTAGCCCTAAGGCCACCTGATCGAAAGAATAACGCGGGTTAAGCTCCCACTTTGAACCTTGGCACATATCAATTATATATTCGCTCGGTTGATGGTGATTTTAGTCGCACCGAAGAAAAGAAGGATGTTGCGTGCGGACCACGGTCAGAGCTTTGGATAAACAAGATCCGTACCCCGAAGCAATAGCATAGTGGTGCCGTCGGCGGTAATATCTTTTCCCCTCGTTAACCGGTCGAGGTGGAACTTTCCACCATGATGCACTTGTACTTACCTTATGTTGATGACTTGATGTACGGTCGCGATTGATCCTAACGTTGGTGTCTGTACAGCGCCGCGTGAACGGACGACATCTCCTTGGATAGGTTGAGTTCATTGGCGAATCCTGTCCGTCAACGGGGCAACCACGGTGTGATGGTAGCATTATCACTCCGAAGTGAAACCTGATCGGTGGGTCAATGGGTTTCTATTTTCAATTGTTAAGACCTTCAAGCTTGTCTGACGCCATTATTGATCGAGCATGGCTGTAAGCAATGAAAGTCATATCGTCCACCTACCATCAAATGATCAGTTATTTGTCGGTAAGCGAGTTGATATTACGAAGCGTGGTGCGACCCGGTGATCTTTACTAGTTGTTAGTGTAGGAGCGTGAAAAGCGGCTCCGTAATCGGCCTGATACCTAGGCCTCGGAATGGCAACTACGGATCAGCACGAGCAGTGGAAGGAAGCGGAGCCCAGTTAGTCGTTGGCCCCTTAGAGTCGATGTCTTATGCGGGCGTCGTCACCTCGTTGGTTCCTTTTATCCGGTGTGGAGAAAAACCAATTATGGCAGGTTCTACTCCATAATATGGATGTGTTCGCCTAGACTCACTCAGACATGGCCGGCATTAACCTCGTTCATGCCTCTCACAAACTGAATGTCATTCCTTGAGCTGGTAGGTGGAGACGGTGGGCGTTTCCACAGTAGGTGTCGGGTTATTCGGTGAGTGGACAATCTTTTGGGCGAGTTCGCCAGAAGAAATCAGTGCGGTGTTTGTGATGTAGGTAGTCCCGAAAAAGGTGAAGAGTGCGTGGATTACGGTCTCGGTAGGGCAGCGGGATGTTTTCATTTGGACCCGCTTCTCGGGATATCATGAAATACGTACACGCGGATGCGGAAGATGATCTTCTATCACCCCATCACGGCGTGCGCAGCAATGTAATGTCGTTTGGCTTAGAAGCTGACTTCTCGAGGCTAGTAACCCAGATGTTCGAGGCCGTTCTTTGGGAAAGACCATGGAGGTTTATATTGATGACATGTTGGTAAAATCCAAAGAACGTCCGGACCATGCTGAACACTTTCAAGAGACTTTTAAACTCCTGAGGGCATACGTAATGAAGCTCAACCATTCAAAATGCGCCTTTGGAGTCAACGAGGGCCGATTCTTAGGCTTCATGGTGACTTAGAGGGGCATCGAAGCTAACCCTGCTCAACTCAAAACTATTTTGGAGTCCTCAGCTCCCGCCTTTAGAAAGGAAATGCAGCAGTTATTTGTGGAACCCAGCCGCACTAGGCGGTTCAATCTCTCGGTTCTGGGGTAGTCACATAGCCATTGTTGCTACCCTCCCGAGGGGCCCAGTGGTAGGGTGGAATGAGGAATGGTCGAAGCCCTCACGACTATCAAGCGGTATCTCATGAGCCTCCGGTCCTTGCTGGCAGAAAGCCAATGAGAAACCTCTTTGTGTACCTAGTAGTTTTAAATGTTTCAATAAGTGTTGCCCTGTTCAAGGAAGATGAGAATAAAAAGTAAAGGCCAGTGTTTTTTGTCAACAAGTCCTTGGCGAAGCCTTGGCCCTATCTGACCACCTTGAGCATCGGCATTAGCTCTCGGGTAGCAACGAAGCTCATGTATATTTCAAACACCGTTATTGTGCTAAGCGACCTTCCCTCTTCGGAGCACCGTTCTGGCTTGACTTGTCGGGAGGATGGCAGTGGCGGTGAATTGAGCAAATTCGTGTCGGTACAAGCCCAGGCGGCTAAAGGGCGGGTTCTAGTAGGTTTCGCGAGAATTCCCACTCGGGCGACGAGAAGCATGACTGAGTGGATCCTTAATGTAGACAGGGCGTCTCGCCAAACCGGAGCCGACATTGGTTTGCAACTTAAATCTCCATCCGGGGAGAGAATCGAGTAAGCTATCTATTTAGGCTTCAACGCCTCCAACAACGAGTTAGAATATGAGACTATACTAGTTGGAATTAAACTACTTGTTGTGTAATACTGTAGATGGGCTTTGATTCGGAGTGATTCCCCTGACTGGTTGTGGGCGAATTGAATGAAAGATAGCAGGAGTTCTGAAGACCCCAGAATGGCGAATATATCCTCGGTAAAACAACGGCAGGCGACTTTTCGACTGTAAGCTTGGGCATATCACCGAGACCTTCTGATGAGAAGGTAGACGCCTTGGCCCGCGGATTTAAGCTTCACTTCGATAACGAAAGCAGTGATCTGCCCATCTATTATCAACCGAATTCATCAATTGTCACTACTCGGGTAAGCCGGTGGACGAGGTCTCCACTTCCTGGATGGACCCGTAGTGCGATATCGGCTGGAGAACTCGGGATGGCGAAACAAAGCTCTGAGAAGTCCCGAATCAATCGGTTAGGTTTTCTTTGATTAATGGGCAGTTGTTTAAACGGTCCTTAGACGGACCATACTTAAAGTGCCTAACTACCAAACAAGGACATTATGGATTAGTCGAGCTCCATGAAGGGATATGTGGGAATCATCAGGCGGCGGAGACATTGGCCGCGTAGAGCCCGTACTGGGGAGTATTATTCATTTAGCCATGAGATCTGGCGCTGTGGAGCTATGTTGAAAGTGTGATTTGATGCCATGACTAGCCCCACTGTCTTGAGGTCACCGCTTTCGGAGTTAATTTCCATTATGAGCCCATGGCCTTCGCCCGATGGGGCATTGACATGGTCGGGTAGCTTCTTGCTGGCTCAAAGAAATTATTCTTTAGTAGCGTGATTATTTCCAGCAAGTGGATAAATGAGGTTTTGCATTAATCAAGGATAAGGATGTCACTCAGTTCATCTGGAAGAACATCATATGTCGGTTCAGTATACCTCGATCAATTATGTCGGATCGCAGTCCCGATTAAACGATGGACATCACGAAACTTACGCGGGAATTGAATATAAAGAATGTAGTCCACTCCACTAGTATCGGAAGTAATGACGAGCGGAAGCCTCGGAAATAAAATCTTATTAATAGCCTTAAAGCGGTTAGGTCGACTAAAGCTGAAGTGGGTGGATGAACTCAGAATTGCTAGGCTATAGAGCTGACGACTCGCCACGACCGTGACATATCGCCGCGCTCACTTACGGGATGGAGAATTTATAGTCACGATTGAAATCGGCATGCCAGCGCTCGGCCCGGTGATCTACCCGGCGATTGAAATGTTGAAATCGTGATCGAATGCGGAACCGGCGGATGGGCGCACGATCTGACGTAGGTGTGAGTGGCATCCTTTATAGCGAGGCTAGCAAACCTTTACAATAGGCGCTTGAAACCCCGTATGTTTCAGCCAGGGTACCTAGTCCTAAGAAAATTTTTCGAAAATATAGTCGATCAAGTACGTCAAAATTCAGTTAGGCCCCGGAGGACCATATATTATATGAGCTTAAGCGAATCGGATCGTATGCCTTTAGATAAACTAAGCGGGACGCGTACCTAGAATGTGGAATGTTATGCATCTCAGAAGGTACTATCAGTAAAAGAATGATTGATTTCTAATTTGCTCTTGTCCCGAATATTCATTACAAAGTGCAGGCAAGGTTGATGTCTATCGGCTGGAGTGTGGTTGATGCCCGGTGGTTCATTACCAAGTTCGGGTAGATGCTGTGGTTCATTGCAAGGATTCGGGTAAGGTTGATGTCTACCGGCCCGGTATGGTTAATACTTGACTGGTTCATTACGAGTCAGGGCAAGGTTGATGTCTTAGTCGGTATGGTTGATGCCCAATTTGGTTTCATTGCAATCAGGGTAAGGTTGATGTCTTGTCGACCCAGTATGGTTGATGCCCGGTTCATTACCAAGTCGAGCAAGGTTGATGCCCGGCTGGTTCATTACAAGTCGAGGTGGGTTGATGTCCTACTAGGCTGGTATGTTGTCCAGTGGTTCATTACGAGTGCGGAATTAAGGTTGATGTCTGAAACCTAGTATAATTGATGCCCGGCTGGTTCGTACGAAGCCGGGATGAGTTGATGTCAGCTAGTATGATTGATGCCCGGCTAGTTCATTACGATGCGGGCAAAGAAGCGGTAGAAGAGAGAGATTCGATGAACCTAGCTAGCAGGAAATGTCCATCCAGGTGAGATATGTCACCGCTTTCAGTACATCTTTCTTGCTTGGGTAAATTAACTTAGTTATGAAGTAAAACAACCACATCGGATTAGTAAACACCACATGCTTTATTAGTGATAACATATGCTTCATTACTGAACTGGGTTTCAAAACAATGACAACCGGGGCGGCAATACATAGGTGAAGAAACATAGCTCAATGAGCAACTATGAAATGCAACCAAGAAACACCATGTCTCTCATTCTCCTCGTTATTCTCGAGAAAGGGTGTTCTTTATCGAGACCCAACCTCTGGGCGATGCTCGCCTCGCCTGCTATTATCCGTCCCAAGAACTCCGTGAGCGTGAGCCTCCTCTCAGACGCATTCACTTCACTGTTAATGGACATCAATGGGTGCAGCTTCGGCAGGGACAACACCTAGGGGGCATCAAGGATTAATAAAAAACTTTGGAGATAACGGCTTAGATGTGTCCGACATCCCTCAGCTGAGTCTGAAACACTTGATGCCAGTGGGTCATGTTCCGGATGGTTGTGACTGCCTGCAAAATAACACATTAGAATAAAGCTTTAATTCAGTAATGATATTAGAGAAGTGTACGATTAGCTTGCCAACATACTACCTTCAATGACTCCATTAAAGTCATGGACAGTATCAAAGATAAGTCAAGCCGACCGCCGCTTGAGATCTTCCCATGCCGTAGGCAAGGATCAAACAACATATTTTTCAATTTTTCCTCGGTTTCGCACTTCAACCAGCATCCCGAAGTATCATTCGGGCAGGCTTGTCTATTATCTCAGGGGTGGGATTCTACCAAGTTGAATAAATTTCCAACACTTGATAATTTCGGGCCCCTTTTGTTCGAGTCGATACTTCCTCCATAAGGGGAGCTTGGCCTTGTGGAGGGATATAGGAATATAGTAGCAGTCGGTCAAGAAGTATGTACCATCAGAAGGCTCAAATTCGGCCGACATGGCCTTAGCCGGGCTCCGCCCAGCTCTCATTCCGAGGAAATGTCCCCCCGAGCTTCCTCGTAAGTTAAAGGAACCTTCCCTAAATCAACCAGGTGAGTAGCCGGTTGGCCATAAAAGCCCATCTTAGGCAAGTCCATAACGATTCTCACCTGATCATCCGAGCCCCCACCGGCTAAGTGTTGACCAACCTCACCAATAACCTCGAGGGTAGCATTCGTTTGAAATTAGCACCCCGTTTAAGCTTCTGTACTCCAAAGTTATGAATGAGGTTAGCCATCTCATCCTCTTCTTCTTCCTCTTCGCTAGCAGGCGGGAGGCTCGATATTAGAGCAACCCAAGGGACAAAATCTTCCACCCCTATACCAGGCGCTCTTCGCTGTTCAGGCTCCTACCTTCTCTTCTTGGATGCTTGGGGGGTAGGATGGGCACCCTTTTTCGTAAAGGGAAGACGCTTGAGACGGCTGCCCCTATCAACCTTCTCAAATGCTCGGGAGGCAACGTCGGGGTCCTCTCTAGCCAAAGGCGCCGTCGAACCGAAGATTGATCGCTGACCTGCACCAACCACCTGTCTCAGTCCGGGATGGAGACGGTCGCCCCAGACTAAAGCCCAAGGTCGTTAATAACGTAGTGCTCACCCTCCACTACTTCTATGGGAAGAGGGCGAGGAATAACCGGAAGAGTATAAGGAGAGGGATTGCAGCTCAATTCACGAAGATTCTTCACCGTTAAAAGAATTTCGTGATGCCGTTCCCGCTCGGAAATCTCTAATAACTTCTTAATCTTCTTGAATCCAGCTTTTTCCACCTAGTTTACCAATCTACCTCTCCGACTTTTCCCTGCAAAATTATTTATTAAGAAAATACGCAGGGCAAACATACAACGACGTATAAATCCCAAAACTCAAACACACCTGGGAATGACATTCCTCAGTTCAAAGTAAATGGGAGGTTAGGGGAGCCCGGGGTCTCATACCACAGTCCCCTAACTAAGATCATTCCCTTCACCTCGGTCTTAGGCGAGTCAGGGAGACCCGTAACAACTTGTAGCCGAGGGCTCTGGGCCGACAGAGACAGCTGACCTCCATGCGCCAGCTTCAATGTGTAAATAAAGAAAACCTATACCAACGAAATATCTAGTTGGTAAAGGAGGTTTAGTACGCTACATCCGGTCAAAATCCGAATGATATTCGAATGGACAAGAGCAGGCGGTGCTCCGGAAAAGTGTAGAAATTGCTTGATTAGAGACGAAACGGGAAAGCGAAGGCCGGCTGTGAGCTGTTCCCTAGTAAAATATACTGCATCGTCTTCCTTATCGATAATGGATTCATCCGGACCATCCGGCAACTCAAGATCGATATTATCAGGAATGTGGCAGTATGACCTCAACTCCTCCATAGACTTATTAGTGCCCAAATAGTGTTGTTTTGAGCCCTGTTCATTGCAAGTTTTGAGCACCTTTTACGTACTAATCAACTTAAATAACCCAATTGATACACTAAGGTCCCGACTATACTACTAATCATATTTTGTGGATATTTTTGTAGTTTTGCAAGCCAATTACACCATTATCTTCGAGTCAATTCAAATACAAAGAACCCGAGCCGAACTCGAAGCTGCATGTACAAAGCAGAAGGAAATTGGAGCTAAATACAAAGGGAGAGTGAGCATTGCAGAGATTTTGCAGTGTTGAGAATTTTCAAGACCCGCAAAATTTCAGGTCGCGAAATTTTCGAGTAGTCATGGTCGACCTTTTTCGATCGTTGTGGTTTTAACAAAATTAATTCCTAATGTATTTTTGTTGTTTTGTACCTTTTTGTAATTTCCTTGACTCGAGCAAAGATATAAGCCTCGCCAAGCTCAGAAAATCAATCAATCCATCAATCAATAAAAATTGGCGCCAAAGCTTTCGCCTCCCAAGGGGCGTGATTTTTCTCATCTTTCTCCCTTTCGCATTTTTTCACCACCCAAACAAATTCCTTGAGATGGCAACTCAAGGGATGCTTGGCTAAACCTCTCTCATCCTTGAAGAGGAGGAACACTAAGTGGAAGTTTTGAGGTAAAGCACTGTCCTCCTATTGCCAATGCAGGCATTTATTATCATTTATGTTTCTACATCTCACGTTAGGCTCAATCCCTATGACGTATTCCCGAGGCCGCATTGGGTAAGCTTTTAAAGGCTCGTTGGATGCTTATTGCTAGATCCACTGATGTGCTAGCTTATTAAGCACATTTGCTCCGCTGTGTTAGATCCGTGGTCGCTTTTTAACTACTAAACACTAATGGTTAATAAATGCTGTATACTGGGGAGAAAACTTTGTGTGGTTCGATCTTTATGGCTAAACATAGATCCGATTCGGGAAATAACTATAGGTCATCCTCCCCAACGCGAGGAAAAGGACCCGAGGACATTATATTTGCCTTAGAACCCCAAGCCTAGTGGCCCAAAACTTCAAGGATTTCTTTTACACTTTATTTCCCTACAGTTACGGTTTTTCAAGCCATCAACCTCACTGTTTTTACAAGAAACCCCGAATCCAAAGTGGAAAAACCATTTTCAGTCAACTCCAGACTCACTTTCGCATGAAGAAAACCCATCCCCGAAGCTTGACCTTTAAACCACTATATCGCAAAGTAGCTTTGCTACAAAGAGTGTGAACTTAGGATACGAATTTTGTTGATTCCAGACACCTACTGTGGCACGAATCAAATGGCGTCAGAATGGATGGTGCCGTGATTGCGGAGTGAGAAGTCACGAACTTGTGATCCACATCACAAGTATCGTGAATTCTCATTCCTTTTTTTTATTTTACCATTATTCCCCATTTACAATTCACTGCAGAGGAAATTGAATGTTTATACCGGTGCATACCCAAGTTGTTTAAGTTTAACCAACTATAACCCTTTTTAGCAGCCTTGTTGCTTCTCAATACCAGGTCAGTTCCTAAGACGGCAACACCGGATAGGAAGACCGCAGTGTGCTAGAGAGAACCAAAGGCACCACATAAGAACAGGGGTGTGAAGTCAGTTTACATAGTAATCAGATGGAGCCTCCACCAAAGGAGCAACAAAGTCAGCAGGGGATACCAAGAAACCCTAAGGCCTACATGTCAATGAGGGACCATATACACCCACCAAGGGTGAGTGCACCCTCATGCATTGTACCTCTTGCAAAAGATGTAGTTGTCAGGCCTTATTTAATTGCCCCTGTTCCCAACCTTTCATGGTATGGGAAATGAGAATCCATACACACACATCCGGGAGTTTGAAGAAGTTTGCACAACTTTCAAGGAGGGTGCAATCGATATGGATCTGCTAAAGCTGAAGGCCTTTCCCTTAACCCTCAAAGACAAAGCTAAAATTTGGCTTAATTCTCTAAAGCCAAGAACCATCCGGAATTAGGTAGAACTGCAGGCAGAGTTTTTGAAAAAGTTCTTCAGTGCACACACCATGATAATGAGAAGTTCTACCAATGCTGGGAGAGATATATGGAAACCATCAGTGCATGCCCACACCATGGCTTTGATACATGGATGTTGGTCAACCACTTCTATGATGGAACGTCTTCTCGCCATGAAGCAATTATCGAGACCATGTGTGGAGGGGACTTCCCGTAAGAATCCGTGACGGCCATGGACTTCCTCAACTATGTAGCTGAAACTCAAAGCTCGACGATCCAAAACCTGGTGTGGAGACAAGATGTGACGAGGCCACCAAAGAACCAAAGGGGAGGCATATACTGCTTTCCTCAGAGGACACTGAGATCAGTGCTAAAAGCTATCCACCTCGACTAGGAGGTTGGAAGAGCTTGAAATGAGGAATCGCATGAGGTAGGGCAAAGGATCGAGGCATCTATGCCTAACCAACCATGCTTCAACTATCAATCCACTGAGCACCAAGGAGAGCAATGCTCAAGTGTTCCTTCAGTAAGGGACTTTGTGGTTGAACAAGCCAATGCAGTGGGCCAATATAAGCCACCAGCCACAACCCCATACAGCAATACCTATAACCCCAACTGGAGGAACCACCTAAACCTCTCCTGGAAACCAAAACCTCCTCCCTATGTGCCTCCCATCGGCACAACACGAAGACGTCCTCAAAATTCAACTGATGCCCACCACCATCTCATCTCCCAAATAACAAGCTATTATGAACTTGAGCAAGGTGGTGGGTAACTTTGTGGAGGAACAAAAGGCAGTGGATGCCCAGGCCAATCAAAGAATTGACACGGTGGAAAGCACACTCAATAAGAAAATGAGCAACCTACACTCAGGAATTTCTCAAAAGCATGATAGACTGCAAGCTGAAATTTCCCAAAAATATGACAACCGCAAAGATTGAATCTCGGGCATCATCCAACCAAAGAATAAAAAGTGTGAAAAGGGGAAATTCCCCCTCTCAGACACAACCAAAATCCAAGGACCGGTATGAAGTGAGCTCTTCCGCTGAGCCAAATTCTAGGGACGGATGAAGTTAAGGCAATCATCACATTGAGAAGCCGGCAAAGAGTTCAAATAGCCAAAGACCCAAAGCAAGAAACAAGGCCGAAGCCAAGAACCGAACTAGAGTGAGGTGGTGATCAAGTAGGACCGAGAAAAATTAGCACACCCCACCTTTTCCTCAAGCACTAAATATAAAAGAAGGCCATTAACTGTCGAAATGTTAGAAGTGCTGAGGCAAGTAAAGGTCAACATCCCCCTGCTTGACATGATCAAATAAGTCCCCACATATGCAAAATTTTTGAAGGATTTGTGTATAGTGAAAAGAGGCCTGAATGTTGACAAGAGTTCTTCGATCGAACAAGTCGCTGCTATCATCCAATGCAAGACTCAAAGGAAATATAAAGATCCGGTTGTCCAACCATCTCGGGTTAATATTTGAGGCACTTGGCAGGAAAAGGCATTGCTGCACTCGTGCAAGTGTGAATCTCCTCCCCTATTCGGGCGCATGCAAGTAAAACTCGGGCTGAGAACTGAAGCCCACCTCCATCATTAATCGCCTCGCGGCATAGATCAATTAAGATACCAAAGGGGATGGAAGATGTTCTAATACAAGTGGACAAATCTACTATCCAGTAGATTTTGTCAGGCTGCATACGTAACCAGCAATATGGCCAATTATGTACCTATCATCTTAACTATGAAGACCATTCGCCACTTCCAATGCGATTATCAACTCCGCAAAATGGTGTTATGCAACTCACCTTCTGAACATTTAATTCTAGAACTGCATCTTCCACTTGAGTAAGAAGCACATGCTACTGGTAGAAGATGGCCTAGAAGAAGTTTGCATCAATACACAATCCCGAGGAACAAGCCGATCGCCAGGGATGCAAGATGTACGATCAAGAATTAGCCGAGTATTCGTAAGGCGCTAGGAAGCACTGTGAAATGAAACTCGGGTCTCAGTGGGCACTTAGGGGAAGAAACAAGAAATTTTGCCTTTGATGATTGAGGAAGGAATATGAGCCCCAAAAATCGAGCTAAACCTTCGTTTCATTGAGTCAAATATCTCTACTGGAAGCAAAGGTCCAGCTTGTCATTTCGTCTCGTCAAAGACTTCACAGAAGGTAGTTTGTCGCACATCCTCAAAGAAGCCCTAGGATGGAAGATTAATCATGGGTATTAGCCCGTAAGTTTGCACCCATCACATCTACCTGCAGGAGGAGGCAAAGTCAAGAAGGCAGCCTGGGCAGAGAAGACCGGGAACCCACATACGCAAGAAGTGGTTAAGGCGTAAGTCCTAAAGCTAACAGAGGGTCGGGTATCATCTACCCCATATCCGATAGCACTTGGGTGAGTCCAACCTAGGTGGTGCCTAAGAAATCGGGGGTAACCATGGTGCATAAAAAAGGAGAGGAGATGCCCACTCGCCTTACCACTCTGCCGGGAGGGCATGGAGCCGATTATAGAAGGTTAACAAAACACATCTGCTAAGATCACCCTCCACTCATACATTCCACCCTGAGAGATTTTGTCGCTTCATCCCAGATACAGTCAGTCAAACAGAATCATCAGACACCACGAAAAGACCACCTTCACATGCCCATTCGGGCACATATGCATATGAGAATGCTCTTCGGCCCTGCGGTAATGCCCCCGCCACATTTCAAATGATTTATGCTTAAAGATTTTCGCGATTTGGTAGAGCGCATTACAGGTTTACACATGGCATTACAGTCTATGGAGGGAGTTTTGAAGAATGTCTAATCAACCTGGAAACTGTCCTACATAGGTGCATAGAGAAAAACATGGTACTGAATTGGGAAAAAGGTCATTTCATGGTCAATCAGGGAATTGTATTAGGGCATATTATTTAAAAAAAAAGGATCGAAGTTGATAAGGCAAAAATTGACTTAATTTCCAAACTGCCCTCCCCCACAAATGTCAAGACTGGTGGAGGCAATTTCAAGTACGCAGGTTCTACAAGATGTTCATCATGGACTTCTCAAAAATTTTCAAGCCTCTCTACAAACTGTTGGAAAAAGATGCCAAATTTATTTGGGATGCAGACTGCCAAAAGAGCTTTGAGGAGCTCAAAGCCTATTTGACCACTACACCAATAGTGAGAGCCCCCAACTGGAAGTTACCCTTCGAGGTGATGTTCGATGCAAGCGATCTAGCCATTGGAGCAGTTCTCGGACAAAGGGAAAAAGGAAAGCCTTATGTGGTCTATTATGCGAGTAAGACACTAAATGAAGCACAGAGGAATTACA
This sequence comes from Tetrastigma voinierianum, assembly GCA_016808115.1. Taxonomy (NCBI): domain Eukaryota; kingdom Viridiplantae; phylum Streptophyta; class Magnoliopsida; order Vitales; family Vitaceae; genus Tetrastigma; species Tetrastigma voinierianum. The sequence goes on from JAEQBH010003299.1 coordinate 850,296, forward strand.
CAACCACAGAAAAGGAGCTGTTGGCAGTGGTCTATGCCTTAGACAAATTTCGAGCTTATTTGGTTGGGTCGGACATAATAATATTCACGGATCATTCAACCTTGAAATACCTGCTCACCAAACAAAATGCTAAGGCTAAGCTTATCATATGGGTTCTCCTGCTGCAAGAGTTCAACCTACAAATCAGGGACAAAAAGGGTGTGGAAAATGTTGTTGCCAATCACCTATCAAGATTAACAATCGCACACAACACTCACAATCCTCCAATCAATGATGAGTTCCCTGAGGAGTCACTATTGCTGGTTGAGAAAGCACCCTGGTATGCCCATATTGCAAATTACTTGGCTACAAGGGAGCTACCAGTAGATTGGAAAGCACAAGACAAGAAATTCTTCTTCGCAAAATTCACTCCTACTATTAGGAAGAACCCTTCTTGTATAAATAATGTGTGGCTAAATAATGAGGAGGTGTGTGCCTAAAGCAGAGCAACAGGGAATAATCAACCATTGCCATGAGAATGCATGTGGAGGCCATTTTGCTTCCCGTGAATCGCAAGGGAAGGTGCCGCAGCCTGATTCCACCGCCTCCCGGGCGACGCCCATACCATGTGCAGGGAATGACAAATGCCAAAGGTTGGGGAAGATTTCTCGCCGTCACATGATGCCTTTAAACCCGATTTTGGTAGTTGATCTTTTCGACATATGGGGGATCGATTTCATGGGACCATTCCCTTCCTCCCTTGGATACCTCTACATCTTGGTGGGAGTTGACTATGTGTCCGGGCTGGTCAAGACTGCGTGGCAAAGAACCATAGGGTGGCATCAAATTCTGAAGGAGAATATATTCTCCATATTTGGGGTCCCCAAAGCCATAATTAGTTATGGAGTTTCGCATTTCTACAACAAACCTTTTGAGAGCCTCCTCACTAAGTATGGTGTCAAGCATAAAGTAGCCACCCCATACCACCCTCGACCAAAGGGGGCCGTCGAGCTAGCTACCGTAGAGATCAAGACAATACTGATGAAGTGGTGAACTCTAATCGAAAGGATTGGTCTCTCAAGCTGCTGGACTCTTTATGGGCATACAGAATAGCCTACAAGACCATTCTGGGCATGTCTCCTTATCGCCTAGTTTATGGAAAAGCATGTCACCTGCCTGTGGAAATTGAATATAAGGCATGGTAGGCAGTGAAGAAATTGAACTTGGATATGGACAAAGCTGGTCTCAACAGGCTCCTCGATATCAACGAGCCAGAAGAACCGAGGGAATGATGCCTACTTCAACTCAAAATCGCGAAAAGATAAGCTGAAGAGGTGGCATGATCAACTAATAGCTCGCAAACATTTCAAGCAAGGAGACCAAGTGTTGCTCTACGACTCCAAGCTCCAACTCTTTTCGGGCAAGCTTAAATCAAGATGGACTGGCCCATTCACCATCCAGGAGGTCTATCCTAATGGATCAATGGACCTGTCCAATCCCAAAGACTGCAGGGTATTCAAGGTTAATGGGCAAAGGTTGAAGCCATATGCAGTGCAACACTCAACTGATAAGGAGGAGATCCCCCTCCTTGACCCTCCATGATTGTTAAAAACAATCTTGCAGGAAGTGGCTTCTGTAGTATCTCAGAAGCCCCTAAAATTTTGTTGCTGAAATTTTGGTTCCTTTACTTTCAATTCTTGTTTTTAGAGATTTTCTTGATTCCCTTGCATTGGCTCATTTTTCTTTTGAAATTTTTCTCTTTTGCAAGTTTGTTTTCTCACAATTTTTAGTCTTCTGTTTTGCAGGTGTTGCAGTGGGGTTAGTAAGTATTTTCGCTCTAGAAATTTTCCAGATCATAAATTCTCGCATTCTCGCAAAATTTCACAGTCCCACTGCTCATCTCCTCGCTTCCTCTCATCTTCCGTCACGTAAAACCCTTCAGCTTCTACACCCGGGCCGCTGATTTTCCTCTTTTCTTTTTTAACCACTCATTTAATGATATTTAAGGCCATTAATTAGCCAAACCTTTCATTTGCACCCCCTCCCCTTCCCCTTTCTTCCTTCTCAGCTCTAGAATGGTGAAGACCCGCGGCGGTTTCCCGCCCCGGTGCCTAATCCTCCCCTCCCTACCTCCGCCCGCCCCCAACCGCCCCCCGCTGCCGCCCGCCCCCAGCCTACTCCCGCCGCCACCGGGCCGCTTCCCGCCGCCGACATCGTGGCAAGGTTGCTCGTGGTTCCTCCACCGCAGCCCCGCCCCGAGGAGATACCATACTGCGGTTAGCCCCACTCCACCCTCTCCGGCCACATCTCAGCCATCCCGGGAGGGCCCCACCATCTAAGAAAGTCCTAATTCTCCGGCCTGCTGGAATCCTCCGCCCAGCCTCCGGAGCCATAATCACCCACCCCACGTGGCCCCACGTGAGCCCCTTCTGCACCTATCCCCAAATTTCCATCATCCGGCGGCCACTCTTCCACTACAACCTTATTCCAGGGAATGCTGATTGTAGTGAGAGGGACTTGCATGACGAGGTTTATCATGATCTTCCATCCTTTTCCGCAGACCCGGAGCTTCGAGACTCAATGTCTTTAGTGCGCCGGTACTCCTCGAGCTGCTTCACCCCGTCTGCTTTTTCTACCCGTGGGTGGTCATCGAGTTCTACCACACAATGACATCCAGGCGCGAGTCCAACCCGACTGCTCTATCCCATCGACGGTCGGCCGGATGTACTCAGCATGCGCGACATCGCCGCTACATTCAATCTACCGGTGGTCCTCGCCAACTCAGCCGCTTATAGGTAGTGGCCCCATCCCTTGCCCAGGGAAATGGTCTGTCTTCTTTCCGGGGACACTACCGCCGAGTCGGTTCTGTTCAAGAGGCAGCTCCCGCTGCTTATGCTTCTTATAGATCACATTCTGCGGTCTAATCTTTTCCAACTTCAACATATAGTTTAGAGGAGAGGAGCCATCTCAGGAGTCTCTATATCGCATCCTGAGGCTACTGGTCTGCGAGCTTATTATGACTTCCTTTTTCCATTTCGAGGACAAGGTCCATCGCAAGAGTCTATCTCGAGCTGAGTCCACGCCTCTCTTATTCCCGAGACTCCTATGCCAGGTGCTTGAGCATATTAGCTTCCTTGATTAGCCAAGATTGGAGCGTTGTCGCGGATCGTGAGGCCAAATTTTATCGCCGACGGCGGGCACTTATGCCCCACCCTTCTTCTCACCTTCCGCCTTCGACACCCAACCGAGGACCCAACCACCGCCGGAGCTCCCACTCGAGGAGAAGCCCCCAAGTGGGAGCATGTCGGGGAGCCTCGGGGCCCGCACCCTCGTCCCAAGATCTCCCTCCGCCTGGGGCCTCCCGCTAACTCTACGGCGCTCTCCCGCCCCCAAGTACCGCCCATAGAGCGGCTGTCGCTGGCGAGCACCCTCGCACCACCTCCGCAGCATATCACGATTTCCACCCAGACTTTCACATCATGATGCAAGCCAGACGTTTCTCCACTATAGCAAAGATCACTCATGATCGCCCATGTACTCGCGACGTATCGACTCAGATCGAGGGTCACAGCGTCACTGCCATTCTCGCACGTGAATCAGCCATCCTCATGCAGATCCAAAGTCACTCCTACCCCCTCAAGGAGCTCCCATATGTACCCGTCAGACCGTCTCACCCTACTACAAAGGCAGGACCATGCCCCTCCACCTCCAGCCCCCACAAACTCCCTTGTCGTCCCAGCCGGCAGCCACAGCCACCTCCGTAAGCACCCTCACTCGGGCCCGCATCGAGGACGCCTTCACCGCCCACGATCGGAGGGCACTCTCCACTAATCTCTCCAATCCACACCCCATTGCGGTTAATGGCACACTTGGTTGAGGGGAGAGTTAGTGAAGGAAGTGATTTTTATACTGTAGATATCAGTTTGTTTTAGACTTTTTGAATCTACTACATGTAAGCAAAGCCCATTTTGTATGTTTAGTGCTTTCTTTTTGCTTCTTTTTTATAAATTTGTTTTTGAAAAAACTGAAAATTTAGTCACACTGTTACACTGTTAACTCATTTGCAACATTTTTGCCCCCATTTTTTTTTTGTGGTTTTGCCTAACCTATAAGTTGAAAAATTGAAACACTGCCCAATGCCATTGATACTAGATTAGTTCCATGCATGATTAAGTGGTGGTCAGTTGAAGCCTCCTGATATTCAATCTTTTCCTTCCACCTTTAGCTAGCCACACACTGTGCACATCGCTTCTCATAGCTCGAGAAAACCGCATAACTCTTATCGTGCAAATCCTACCCTAGTTTCATGACCACCTGTAAAAGGTTATGGTTCCCTAGAAAAGAAGGCCAATGAAGTCTTCCAAAAGAAAAAGACAAAGAAAAAGAAAAAGACAAAGAAAAAGAAAAAGAAAAAGGAAAAAGAAGAAAAGAGAAGAGAAACTCGACGCTAATTAAACCCAAGCACTGGGCCCAAGGGTTTACTACAAAGTCTTTGTGCCTAGTGCCCTAAGCCTTAGTTGGGTCACGAGCCACCAACTTAATGTTTGCTACATGGGTGGATGGTGAGGCTTAGCCAAGTCGAAGCTGGCCGAATTTCACCATTCGAGTCCGGTGAAACCCGAGGGAGTTGGTCGAGATCCCCTTATGACTTAACGCCCTATGCCTTAGTCGGGCTGGAGTCATCGTGGACCCCGCTACACGCGACTTCAGGAGATCTATTTTGCACGTATCCTACAATACAAAAAGAAATATGATAAAGAGTGAGCCGATGATTTAGGTTGGTCAATGTGCTAGGATTTGGCAAGAGCTCGTCAGGAGAGCAAATTTTTAAAGGTGTTATCATGAAAACTCCATCACATAAACACTTAGATTTTTGGTGGAATGTGTCGCATTCCCTGGGATAGATACTCTTCCAAACTTGGTCGTATGGCATTTATTCTCCTAAGTCGTTGTCGTAAGGTGGTCCTCAATCATTCACACCGAGGGTAAAGGCAATACTTACTCATAAACTTCTTGAAAATACCATTCCTTTACATGAGCTTTCAACCTCGTCTCGTCTTCTTTCTTTTGTCATTGCTAAGGACTAGCAATGTGTTGGTCAGGGGAGGATTAGTGCCCAAATGTTAAGCTGAGTCTGCTCATTGTAGGTTTTGAGCACTTTTTGTGTACTAATCAACTTAAATAACCCAATTGATACACTAAGGTCCCGATTATACTACTAATCATATTTTGTGGATATTTTTGTAGTTTTACAAGCCAATTACACCATTATCTTCGAGTCAATTCAAATACAAAGAACCCGAGCCGAACTCGAAGTTGCGTGTACAAAGCAGAAGGCAATTGGAGCTAAATACAAAGGGAGAGTGAGCATTGTAGAGATTTTGTGTTGTTACGACTTTCAATTACAAAATTTCAAGTGCCGTGGAAATTTTCACAACTGTACCCTATTTAGTCGTGTGGTCGGCTCACTTTTCGACCGCTATGGTTTTGTACCAAAATCGCCTCTCAATGTATTTTGTAGTTGTTTCACCTTTGTAATTTTGACTCAGCATATGTTCCCTGGCCAAGCTCAGAAAATCAATCAATCCATCAATCAATAAAAATCGTGCCAAAGCTTTCAGCTTTCCATGGGTGCATTTCTCCATCTTTTCTCCCTTTCTTTGCATTTTCTCACTACCAACACCCTCGAGGATGACAACTCATGGGATGTTCTGGCTAAACCCCTCTCATCCTTGGAAGAGGAGGGTCACTGTGTGGAAGTTTTCAGGTAAAGTTAATCGTCCTCCCATGCCAACGATGCATTTATTATCATTTTTATGTTTCTACATCTCACATTAGGTTTGAATCGTGATGTACCCCGAGTGGCCGTGATTGGGCAAGTTTTTAGTTGCTCAAAGTGGGATGCTATTGCCAGATCCACTCGATGCTAACTTAGCGGCTTTATTCGCTCCTATCGTTAGATCCAGGGTCAATTTTAACTACTTCAAAACACTAATGGTTAATAAATGTTGTATACTAGGAGAAAAACTTTTAGGGTTCAATCTTTATGGCTAAACATAGATCCGGTTCGGGAAATGACTATAGGTCATCCTCCCCAACGTGAGGAAAAGGACCCGAGGACATTATATTTGCCTTAGAACCCCAAGCCCAGTGGCCCGAAACTTCAAGGATTTCTTTTACACTTTATTTCCCTAAAGTTACGGTTTTTTAAGCCATCAACCTCACTGTTTTTACAAGAAACCCCGAATCCAAAGTGGAAACACTCATTTTTTCGGGTCATCGAATTGCCGCAGAAGAAAACCCATCCCCCCGAGTTCGACTCCTAGACCACCATACACAATAGTTTGCACACAGTTAGTTAAACTAGATACAAATTCTTGTTAATCTTGCACATAAACAGAGAAGAAATAATGTCGTCATAGAAGGCGTATCCCCGCTCTTGCCCCCTCTCCCGGGCCTGGCTCGACCAATGAGTCTTCGACCTCTCGCCATACTGCAAGAAGACAACAACAAAAGGACAGATGAAAGGGACGTTAGTTCCATGTCGTAATACCAAAACCAAAGAGTGCGGCGCAGAGGCACACGAACCCACCTCCCGCCGTGGAAAACCCCATCCAACATACCTAGTGAACACCCTTTCTATTGCTCACGTCACGACATGCCGACTAGAATCTAACATACTCGGGATAGAAATAGGGCTTACCTAGAAGGTAGGGAAAAATGAACGCCCTAAAAAACTATCTGCAAAACACGCGACCCCATAGCAAAATATCCGCAGAAGCTCTTAAACATAAGAGAAACAAGAAAATGGGGAAGATACGATAGGAGCATGTAAAATCAACTTATTATTCCCTAAGAATAAGGCGCCTAGCCCCTATGGATGCATTAAATGCGCCGTTGAACTCATCACTCTTCCAAACGATTTGAATCCTGACGACGCTTCACTTACTAGGGCATAGTGAATGAGCGTGGGCCAGGTTCGTGGGCCCCTAGGTTAGTGCCCTTATGCCCCTTCTGATGGATGGGCTTAGGTCACACAACCTAGTTGGGCCCAGTCAGGAACCGTATAAGTCGATCCGTCCTCGAATATATCAGCGTCAAACACCATAACCCTAGTTCCAACGCGTGCTAGTATTCATTAGACGCAATAACCCTTAAAGTTTGTTGACGCTAGTGATAGATTAGCTGGACACAATAAAAATAAGACAAACACAACACAAAAATTTCCCAAATCACGATTTCATTAATTACACCAAGTGGTGTTTCAAATTACATAACCCATCTGGGTTGAAAACAGAGCCTAAGACAATTGGCATAACCTATCCCAAGTGAAAATCGAGCCTAAGACACCATAATCATCCGTTGAAATCGAAGCCAAAGAAAGAAGAAAATAAATCTGTGAATCGGAGGAAAAAAGAAAAGCAAGAAGAAAAAAAGTCGAGAGAAAGTCGCTCCTACAAAGTCTAAAAAGAAAAACAATCGTCATTGTAGAGGCTAAGAAAGAGGAAAGTCTCCACCGCTTCTAGCAAAGATAATCCATTATGCCAAAGCAAAGGCATACAAGGGCTTATCACTGAACATGGAGACACAGAGTTTCGTCAATGTCAAGGAGGCTTTCCTCCAAATTACAACCAATCTGGGCTGGGGCATATAAGGCCTCGAACATCCCTCCAGCTGCAAATTAGCAAGCCCAGGATCGCCCTTTAATCATCTATCAATTCCTCTCACACAACATCACGTTCAGCCTAAGAACAGTTGGAAAATCCCAACACTAGCAACATCCGCCAATGACCAGCCATACATATCTTAGTCATGCATATCCACTAAAAATTCAAAACTAGTCAGTGAGATAAAAACCCAACACCTTGCATCCTTTTATAGAGGTTGCAAACCAATGGGAAACTTAACAAGCTGTACTAAATGAGACACTAGAAATAGTATACTCCCCATAAACATGCGCGTTGGAACATGCAAGCATTAATGGTCCACCATTCCCGATGACAACCAAGTAAAATACGCATTTTTCCAATCTGGAAGACATCGAACTCCAAACCCAAAAAGGCACATGCACTTACGGATTTCGGGGCCCAACATCTCCACGTAGAAGGCCCAAACTAATCAAAGCCCAAAAGAGGCCCAAAGATCCTTACATGAACATGGATCCAAGCCTAAAGTCCAGCCTATGGGCATCTACGCCTTCCTCCAGCCAGTTGCCATCTTTAAGAAAATGGTCGGCCAGTGATTTCCTTGACAATTGAAGAACATATCCTCCCGTAAACCATGTACGAAACCACCCTTAAGATGATCAACCAATCTTTGAGGCGGAAGACTCGGACAACTTGGTTACCCAAAAGGAAAAACAGTTGAAGCGTAAGAGACGCGCCTACCTCCCTTCCATTTCGGAAACCAATCACCCACTTCCCATGGAAAGTGGATCAACATCCTTCTTCATAAATAAGAGAGGTAACGCTAAGAAAAGAGGTATGTGAAAAATATAGATATGTGAGACTGACAGTAAAAACGCTCTTGATCTCCTTAACTAACTTAAGCATTGGAGAGCCAGCCGGCACACCACCGCCGGTCCCTTATTTGTTTTGCAAGTTCTTGCTGTCAGGGTCATGCCCCGACGATCCATGGACTTTGAGAATCCAAGAGACAACAGGTTTCTTGTGTAACTAGGTTATAGTATTTTAGAATAATATACAATTGCAGTAAAAAAATGATACTATTGCCAAGGAACAATGGTTGTCACATTAATAAAAACTAAACTGCTTCATTTGAGTAATTTTAGTCTATTTTTACAATTTATTTATTTTCTTGGAATCTAGCATATTGTTTTTTCTATATATATTTATATTTAATTATTTTCATTTTTAGTTAGTGTTTTTTTCTTTGGTTATATTATTTTATCTACTTTTTTTTTCTTTATTTTATGCTTGATTGAGCAATTTTTTAGGTATACTTTAGATAACAAGTTAGCAATCTTAACCGATAATGAAAAATATTGAGAATCTAAATAATAACCACATTAGGTGCAAGATCCTTTGCGGATATAGGTCCACAAAGCAGCATATAAATCCTTTTTTTACTTATTAGGAAAGATTCATGAAAAGAGATGAAGCTTGCTCTAAACCTGACTTTGTCAAATGGATGTTACTGTCATATTTTCACAATAGCATATCTCTCCAAATAAAACAATTTTCTCATATGATCTATTACAATAACATTATAAGTAAGAAACCAGATAAGGTTACACAAGATCTTAAAAAAAACTTTTCTGAATTATTTTTATTGATTAATTTGAAGCCAATGAGGTAAATTAATTAAGACTTAAGTGGTTTGGATTAGGTAACTCTTGCCCAATTTGTGTACAAGTCTTTTTTTTCTTTTTTTTAAAAGATAAATTTATTGATTTAGGTTAGCAATACAATCGATAGAAACATCTAATCAAAATGTTAAACTCAGAGAGGAAGATGCAAAAGATCTAAAGACAAAGAAATGACGCCGTTCACATGCATTTGATAATTTGAAAATGCCTAAAATACTTAAGATTCCAGCATACTAATGAACATTATTTGATTTAATGACTTATCGGATCGAACTTTGTCATCTAAATTGCTAATGTGAAAACCCACAAAGAAGCTAACCGTCGACAACACAACTACCCATAACAACAAGTTGGCCACAAAACATAGCGTAATAGGTCAACGATAAAACACGCAACAACAGTTCGACAAAAAAAATAAAGACAAATTTAGATCGAAGTGGAAGAAACCACTTTATTAGAAAAGAAAACTCATATATAGGGAATAGGGAAGAAACGATAGAGAAGGTGATTTCAAACGTATAACCAAAAAATCACTCCTCTTGTCTAACGAAGAAGGACTTAAAAAAGAGAAACAGAGGGAGGGGATTTTAGGACTTCCAAGATAAAGGGATTGTGCACAAGTCTCTTAAGTCTACATGAAAACTTACAAATACTCGATTAAAACTTTAGTATTTGTATCTTTGATTTCTCCCAAAGAGAGTTTCTCTATAAAGACACTTTAGACACTTTTAGGGAGAAAGAAAAGATAAAACTTTTTTGTTGCAAGGTTTGTAAAAGGACAGATCATGTGGAAGATTATTGGGTGGATTTATAGTATTTTCAACATTTTATTCGAATTGGATTTGATAATGACCGGAACATCTAGATCACAAGTATATTTGCTAAACTACTGAATGTGATTTTTTTAATGGTCTTTTAGATCATTGTTTTCAATTACGTACATTAAATTTTAAGAACTAATTAGGAATAGATTAATACATTCTTATGATCTAGGAATAAGAAATTAAGTAATCTGAAGTTCCAAGTATGCATTAATTGTTTGTTAATTAAAGAGATTACTTGCCTTGGTCTTTGAAATGGTCTTTCCGTGGTAAGTGCACTAGTGTGTATGATCAGATAAGACTTAAAGTGATCATTGCAAGCATAAAAAAGTTAACACGAATTTTTATTGAGTGAGTTTTTCCCTTTTGAGTTCCTCCTCCTCATTATACCCATCGTCTATTTTTTATATGAGTTTCTCAAAGCCACAAATTAAAAGTGGGGTTACTCAGTTAATAATAAGTCTCTATTGTTAATGGATATTGGATCAATTGACTTATTCATGTTACTTATTAGAATCAGATTCCCACGCTGTTACTAGCCATTCCAATCATGATGTTAGTTATCAGTTGGTCATAATTCATCAACCTACTATCATATATGCTCTCAACCTTAAGAGAATATTAAGGCAACATTAAGGTTTTAGTGCCTTGAAGTATGGGCGAGACCTTAAGACAATGGTGTTCTTTATGTATTGGGTAATGATTTATGTAGATGACAAGAAATATTTTTGAGATAGGTACCATGATATTGTGTAGGATTAAAATAGTATTGGGTGATCATATATAAGGATATATGATTTTGACAAATATGATCTATTCTTGAATTGTGTTAAAATTGATTATATACTCTCTTTGCATCCTATTAATTAACAATTTAATTAGCATGTTTTGGATATACTTCTTATTTTATATTTCTAAAATTAAAAAAAAAAGGTTTTAACTTAAAGAATTAGAATAAAACTCAATAATCAAAACCATTTAGGTCAGAAAATTTTAATATAAACATTCTCATTATTGGAGACAACGAAATAGACGTAAAGATGACAATAAAATTTTATTCTCTTTTTACTTATCCAATAATTGAGACCAATTTTGATATCTCACAAGATTTAGAGATTGACTAGAGGGTATCACAGCATGGGGACCATATAATCTTGTTAAAAGATATTAATAAACTCTCTCAATCAATGACATGGAGAAAGGAATAAAAGAAAAAAAAATTGAAAATAACATGGAAAAGTTATCCTATTCCAACCAGGAGGAATATGTTACTGTTCTAGCCAGAGGAATAATTTGGCCTTGGGAAGTATATCATTGTGACTATGATTCTCCTAATTTCTAACCCCAAACTAGAAATCTATTCATAGCCTTTCTGGTTTGTCCTACACACCAAGATGATTCTCAAACTATAATCTTTCTGAAATTATTATAAGATTATGTATAGCCTGAATCTCTTGGTCCCCCTCTACCCAGCTTGTACTATCCCAAAACTACAGTGCTCTAGAAGACTTTGGCCACTAGATGGGCTCCACATCAGCATTATGCTTGTCCTTTTTTTCTTTACTAAGTGACATTCTCTCATCTGGAAAATTAATAATCCTTTTTTTTTTTTTTTTTTTGAAGTAAGGAAAATTAATAATCCTTGTTAATTAATTAGCATTTAAGAAAGCCCATGTGGTTGGTGTTACAACACATCAATGAGTGGTACTCCTTCACATTCTTCCAAGAAATGTTGTCTCATGGTAATAGGGAATAGGATATTTGAATCAAATAAATCAATTTTATTTTCTATTGTGTTTGGTTAACAAAAAAGTACAAAGTAAAAGAAAATGTTTTTCTTAAAAATATTACATATTCTTAATTATTTCATCTTTATGAGTTAGAATAAATAATATTAGTTTAAAGTAGCAAAGAAAAATAATATGTCATATTTAACTCTATTTTTATTTTTATTCAATTTTTTCTTTTCTTCAAATTTTCGTTCATATTTTCTTTCCTTCCATTTTCTCTTAAATTTTTCGGACCAAACATAACCTTAAATTTTGAACATAACTGATGAATTTCAAGGCTTCAAATTGAGTGGAATGGAGAAAGGTGATCTCTCTCTAGTCTTTAGTTTTGTTCATGAGAAACTTCTGATACTGGGCCAGTTGATGGCCCAACGCACATTCTTGAAACTTATCAAAATATAATCCCATGCAAACACTGATCCCATTGGTTGAGGAGATGACAGCATGCATGGGCCATGTTTGGAACAGTTTGTAGGCTTAGAAAATAATAATTTAATTCCTACGAATAATTATATTTGCATAATAATTGGTTTGGTCCCAAGGGAAAAAATAAAAAATTAAAGAAAAACCATTAAGAATTTGTTGGGAATTGAAAAATTCAAACAATTTAATTCCATAAGTGCTGACCAAATGGGGACGATATGAAAATTGAACCCCTCAATTAAAAATAAAAATGGAGAAAATAAAGAAGGTAAAATGAAAAAAGAAAAAAGAAAAACATGGAAGAATTTATCATTGTTATTTCATTCCATAAGTGCTTATGATTAAAATGAAGATTGTATCAATGATTGAGAAAGACCAAAGGAGACCATATGAAAATGGAACCCCTCAATTAAAAATGAAAATGGAGAAAATAAAGAAGGTAAAAAGAAAAAAGAAAAACAACATGGAAGAATTTGTCACTGTTATATCATTCCATAAGTGCTGATAATTAAAATGAAGATTGTATCAATGATTGAGAAAGACCAAAGGGGACCATATGAATATGAAACCCCTCGATTAAAAATGAAAATGGAGAAAATAAAGAAGGTAAAAAGAATAACAACATGGAAGAATTTATCACTGTTCCAACCTGGGGAATATCACTGTGGAATGATGGAGAACATATATATGACTGTTAGAACCAGAGGAATGTGGCATATAGGAAAGCATAGTCTAAGGTATATTACTGTTAAAATTGAAGCCCAAAAATAGGACACTATTCATAGCCTTTATGTTTGTTTGTACCCACCAAAATAATTCTGATATTATGAGCTTCTTCTCCAACCCCATAAGATTAGACTCCATCCAGCATGGTCCCTCTCTTCCCATTGTACTGTGTACTCAGGCATGCACAGCCTACCACATTGGCCTACAGACTGACTGCTGTATATTTGGGCTCCACACCAAAATTATTCATGTCCCTATCCCCTTTTTTGCCCTTTGTAAAGTGTCATTTTTCTTATGGAGTCTGGGAAAGGTATTCAATTTCCATGTGCCCATCAGCTGAATCCACTGAACAGAAGAATGGATATCTTGAAAGGTTCTCCAGGACCACTGCGTGCTCCATTAAAGAGATTGCCTTTTTGAGACAACCTATAATAATAATGAACATAAATGACAAAATTTCTTAATAAAAATAAAAACTAAAATATTATTCCGTATAATGACCCACACTCAATCATACAGATATATTATCCGCTTTCGATAAAAGGGGTTGACATATATAAGCGTCATTTGCGCTAAAGATTGAAATATCGGCTTTCGACTTCCGATATATTTGGCTATATCTAGCCTATATCAACGAATATTTTTACACGTAGCATCGAAGGATAACGCAAATTAACAAAATACTTAAAAACTACTTAAAATACTTTAAAAAATGTAAAACGACATTAATAATATAATATACACACATCGGCATTACATCGCGAACAGCCTTTTAAAATTAAAACGGCATCAATACTACCAATTACAATATTCGATAAATGGATCTCATCTCGCCAGTTTCAATATTCATACTGCGACACGACAAGCCGATAATATCGATTATGTGAATCAAACATATCATACATAAATATTTTGACTTGTACCCACAATGTTTGTAATTTAATTATAGCTGTTGGATTTAATTTTGGTGCAAATATAACCGCATCTTCTTAAAACTATCACATCAATCCATAACTGCTGACTGCTAGATTTAAAATCCGACCGTTGAGCGCAAATCGACCGCTGAAGAGCATCTAAAATTGGTGAAATCTAGGTAGACCGTTTATCAAAGAAAATTCAAATCTAAATTTCATTGATTAGCCGTGCCAGTCGCTTAAAATTTTCAAACACTCCAATTCTGGGTCATTAGATCATCTGCAAGAAGATCTCGACAATTAGATGTCTTTGGATTTGATATATCTAGATATATCTCCGATATATTTCGATATATCCTAATATCGATGATATTTTACTGAAAATTTAACTGCTTCCTCCTTCACGCACGCGTGTGCCACAAACCTGACATTTCCACTATATTTCGGTCTTTAACCGATATATCGTCGATATTACCGACATTTTCTCGAAATTTTGATCAATCGAATATCGATGGCCGATATCACTTCGAACCTCACCGATATCCGATATATCAACCGATATATATATCCGAAATTTTAAACCTTGGTTCTAGGTCATAGTCTTTAATCTTTGGATTGTGATTTCGTTTGACTATGTTACAGCGCGTCCAAACTCTCACTATTGGACTTAGTGCGTGTAAAGCATATGAGATATATTTTGTTATAAAGTAAAGGCACACATAATTTTTATGTGGTTCGGCAACCTACCTACGTCTACAGGGCTATGCCCATATGCAAGAATTTTCACTGATATGATTCAAAGTTTACACCACTTACGCTGCATTTAATTTCTACCTACCGTATTTCTCAAACCTAATCACTCTTAATGAAATTTAAATGAACTTCCCCAATTCCTTCCTCTACAACATCGCACACTCATAACCCGCAATACATCAAAATAAGATGAAGAATATAAATACCATCATCTTTCACCAAAGGTAAAAGACTTTTAACGTGCAATACTTTAATCGAAGATACGTGACTTCACACTCTCTCGCACGCCGACTTCTTTACTTGTTATTCTTCGTTTCTCAACTCCTCAATTGCATCGAGCATCTTCCAAAGTCCCAAATATATATTCAATTATGAAAGACCGGATAAGATTGAATCAAAGGGGTTTTCACAGTTTTAAAATGTGTCTGCAAGGTTAATTGATGTGGGATGTGAACAACCTGCACCCAACCTTACGAATATTGTTTGCCAATGGCCTAAGGCTTTAAAATCTGATAACCAAAGAATGTTGGTACATCACCCATGATTGTTCCAAAATGGACATGTGGATGAGATTTGCTTCCTTCGTTCATGAAATAATCACTATACGCCAACACAATGGTTTCATATTAGGTGCAAGCATAAAATATAGTATCACTTAAAAATAATGTTTGGATATATGATCATATGATTTACGTTGAAAAGGCCCCAGAACAGCCACGTCTCCATACCAAAACCTTATTTGAAAAGGTCCCATAACTTGCACATTACTCTTTTCAAATATATATAAAATATATTAGTTGCCTTGAATGATCTCCCAAGCTTTAAACCCTAGAGGGGTCAACCACCACACCCATAGTTTATATACAAAGAGAGGAGGGAGGGAGTATTTAAAATGTGTTCTCTCATATATTATTTGTCTCTCTTGTGGCAATGATTCTATGAGAGAAATATGAACCAACGTGAGCCACGACCTCTTTGGAAGACTATAATATTGGGCCAATCAAAGTATGCAAGTTTTTGAAGATGCCATGTATCTTTTAGTACATGTATACATTTAAATAATTTTTATTGGTACAACTGTAGCTCTTGGGTACGTCCAGTCCAATAAAGGGTGGAGTTTCGTTTGTTTGGTTGCTAAGAAAATAACGTGTAGAGTAGAATGGGGATCTCCTTATCTTGAAATGAAAACTACTAACTAGGGTTCAATGTTCCAAAAATGACATGGTGAGACATTGGGAGAAGTGTAAAGATATTGGGGGGAAAGGCAAAAGCTCGTGTAGGGTTTGGTGTTGATCACAAATCATCCCCAGTGCCATGTAGGTGGGATTCATTATTAGACACATAAAGGGCCAGCCAGACCCATTACATTGAAGGTACAAATGTACCTCATTAATGTGATGCCCTTAGCTTGTCTGTTTCAAAGTAACATATATATGCAAAACCCTATCTTATCCTAAGAGAAAATTTTACTTTTGAAGTGAACTTAAGGTTATTTTAGTTTCCAGAGGTTCGTTTGGACCATGAAAGTACTATAAAAAGAAAAAAAACTAAAAAAAAAAAAGATTTTTCTTATGTTGGATTTTCCAATAAACAAATATAAAATAAAATAAAATATAAACAAAATTCATCAAAATTTTATAGATTTTTAAATTTCTTAGTCCTTGTATAATAGAGAGAAATAAATAAAATGAGTTTGAATAAATATATAAAATTAATTTATTAAGTATAAAACCTATTTTTTATTTTTTTATAAATTTTATTTCCTTTTACTTTGTTTCTTTATTTTATTTCCTTAGTACTTTTTATGCAAAGGGAAGAAAAATAAAAATGAAGTTAAGATATTCAATGGATTATTTTTATTTACTGTTTCAAACTTATTTTGTTTATTTGAACTTATAATTAAAAACTATGAAAGTTTCTGAATAATTTTATTTATATTTGATTTCTTTTGAGATTTTTTATTAGACAATGGAATATAAGAAAATTATTTTCTTTAACATTTTTTTCTTTTGTTAGTACTTTCTAGGAACTAAATATTACCTAAATGTTTCGTGTTCATATGCCAAAAGATTTGAAGATTATAATTTTTTCATATGATTTAAGAGAGAGGATCAATAAGGATGATTTTTAATTAATTAAATTTTTATTTGAAAAATATATTGAAAGAAATTCAAGTGACATAATCTATAATACATGGAGAAATAGAATGAAGGATGACTCATCATTTTTTATTTTTATCCAAGGTGAATCGAGCTTTTAGTTAAAAGCATAACTTTGATTAGGGTTTTTGAACACCAAAACTAAATAGAATTTGGATATGATTAAGTAGGTAGGCTAAATTAATATATGATCACATGGTGTCATTGACCATAGATTAATCCCACATTAATAATTAAACTAAGTAAGGATCTCCATATCTTGATAATCCCTAATTAAACCATGATTAAAAATGGAGGAAATGTAATAAATGGACCACTGAGATGTCCACCAAGAGAGGCTGGTCAGTGCCAGTGCAGCAATTCAAAAAAAAACAATTAGAAAAGAAGATAGAAAAAGGGCTGTGATTGTGAATGGGCCACATAAAGAGGAGAGGAGGATGAGATAAGCACTAATGGCAAGTGAATGGTTGAGAGGCTTGGGAGAATGTGCTATCAAAGTCAAATTCAATGGTAAGTCAGGTGAGTCTCTAAGCAAAACAACAAGTGACCATGTGAGTGGGGTCTAATATTTCAAGTAAATATATATATATAAAAAAAAAAAGGCCCTACACAGCTTAAGTGTGTGAGAGGAATACATATCCCTTACTATTCCATTATATACAGTTATTATTTGTATGTTTCTTTGCATTGCTGCCCCTATTTCTTGGGATTTTTGCTGCTTATCCCTTTGTCCCATCTATTCTTATAATTTTCTAAGCTGTAATTAAATACTTCACCCTACCCGCTCTCAATCATATAAATATTGTCCGTTTTAGATTTAAAGAGACTTCACAATTTTAAAATGATCTACTAAGTTAAGAACTCATATTTTATTTAATATCACCCCAAATATGACATATTTTAGTATGGAGAAATAAAAAAATAATTCCTCTTCTATTATCCATTTCTCTGCCTTTAAAGATACCTTCTGTTGATTTGTGATCCGAATTTGGTTTTTGGTTTATATCCGACTCGAAAGCCCGTGGTACAATTTTTGTAAAAAGAAAAAGTTGAGAACAAAATAGGAATCTATTGTAGTATTAGAGGCGCGGTATGAACCTTTATGCTTATGTATTTTCGTTAAATTAACATACTAGTATTTATTCTCTATTCCGTTGAACTTTTGTAATCTCTCTCAAAATTCATAGTGAAACTTTATTCTCTATCCATAGTTTTTTCCCCGCAAGGGTTTCTACATAAATCTTTCTTTATTTCATATTTATTTATTATGTCATTGATCATAACAAGTGTTAGAATATGTCTCAAATTCTCATTTAGCATTAATTCATTTTTGTAAAGAATATTTTATAAGATAATTCATAGTTTTTATATTATTGTAATATTAGGTTTTCTTATAAAATAAGGAAATCTTTTAAGAATATCCCTATAAATATTTCAGTCACAAGAGTGAAAAGTTACGAGAGAGATGAAATTAGAAAGATTATTCAATGCGTAAACATATGGTTTTGGCTGACGAGAGTTTCACAGATGATTTCTCAAAAGACGAAAGATCCTACTATTTTACGATTTTTCTAAGAATTGTGGCTAATATTTCGATACTCCAATTCAGACTATGTTTTCAGCACAATTAATATTCCTCGTCATCCGTGGAACGAAAGATACCTGAATCCGAACCACGTTAAAACTTCGCGTGATCTTTATCGATTTTTTATCTTTTGATGCTCTTAAATTAATATTCTCTTACATCAAATCTTCCGTGATTCATAACACCCTCAACTAAGAATTATCATATTTTGATAACATAAGATAATTTTATAATTCAAAAACATAAAGCTAAAAGGGTTTTCTTTTTTTATTTATATTTACTTTTACATATCATGTTGTGGCACTCTATTTTTATAAGGATTTTTTTTTTTTGTCGGAGAACAAAAAATTGAGAAAACATGTTTAATGATCAATAGCTATCTTCATTTTTTTTTTTTTTGCAACTTTTATCAAAGACTATTACCAAACAAATCAATTTTTAGTTTTAGAAAACAATTAATGCACATGAAATTAAACAAACATAAAAACAATGGTGACATAAGATAATGTTCTAGCTCCTAGGAAACTTCTCATCTTATGTAAAAATAATGAAACTGTAAATCATAAAGATGACAAGGAAATCAATAAAAGATTTGGTGGAAGCATGCTCCCAAAAAACTACTAAGGAAACATGTTGTGCTTGTCAGATGTAAAGATGGCACAAAGCTCAACTTTTAATGAAAATAAATCATAATGGTCACAATATTTTGAGATTCAAACTAGGAAATTAGTCACAGACAAGCCTATGAAGATTGCCCAAATGATTAATCTATAAAGTTACTCCCATGACAAGCCTGCATGTGTTCTTAATTAACAATGGAGTCTGTGTGTGTGTTTCATTAAGGTTGTCAAAAAGGAGGGTGCAGCTGGAAGAAATATAAACAATGGAGATACCTAATTGTAAAATTAGTTGTAAAGGAATTAATTAAAAATAAAAAGGTCTCAAATGCAATAATCCATACATTATAATATAAAGATACTGTGACAGTAGTATAATAGATGTAAGAGTCTAAGGGATTGTGATTTGTATTAAAAATTAGGGAGTGCAACTTTTGGCTTTAAATGAGTGGAAATCGAGAGAAGATCGAGCGGAGATTTGCCCCTAAAAAACTAGAGACCAAGTGATGCTTAGGTGGTTGTTTCCCTACTGATGATCTGTCTCCAAAAGTTTCCATATTTTATATTCGATTAATAAGTCTTTAAGTTGAATTTAGTTATGACCATAATACGAACTTTGCAATAATTTTCATCCTCATCCTTACCGTTTTTCTCTTCCTTATATTATATTCATTTTCATCATCTTCCTCCTCATGACCATATTGATCATTTCTCTTCCCGTCTGATTTTCAGAAACTTTGTAACTCTTTCAGGTCAGTTTTCGTTTCCTTTTCTCTTGTTTGGGAACTGGAATTTTGTTATTTCATGTGGGAATCTCAAGTGGTTGTGGGTTTTAGTTTCTTGCTGGTTTTTCTTTTGGTGTTGGATTTTTTTCTTCTTTGATATTTGGTATAGTGTTATTGCCAGCCATAATCCATCATTAAGCTGCATATTTGTATGCCTATGATTATAGACCTCTCTATCCATCCATCTAGCTATACCAACACCGAGTCCAAGTGTTTGCTTAATTTATTTCATTTTCCTTTTGAGCTGTCTGATTGTTTGTTTGTTTGTGGAGAAAATGAAGGAAAGAGAAGAAATCTTCATCTGATTAATTTTTTTTTCCAAGAGCTAGCTAAGAAAGTGTAGGAAAAAAGAAAGGCTACAATTTTTCCATAATTTCTGCCCTCATGCACTCTCTTTGACAAAAGCTATAGAAAAATGTGGGAATCATAACACATTATTGATTAGAACAGCAACACCAATAATTGAGAAGTTATACCAATTATGGATGATTTTATATGCTGCCACCACTTGCCTCATAAGTGGGAAAATTTCAGCCTTTGATTTTAGAAATCAAACTTTTTTTAAAAAATTCAAACTGTTTAGCTGTAATTCTTTGATACTTTGATTCCAGTGCCAATCAATTTTTTTTTCCTAATTTATTTTAATGTTAGTTGTTTGTTGGCTAAATTTAGAAAATTTGGAAATAGAATGAATAGGAATTAAGCAAAAAGTTTTGGCTGTAATGATATATAGTTAGGGAAACCATTTTGTAGGGGTGTTTGCACGGGTGGGAAGCATTAAATTTCTCATTCCTCTCCAAGTTTCCAGGCACAAAGCTCAAAAAACCAGGATTCCTTTTGGAATATTTTCTATTCAAAGCAATGGTATTTTTTATCTCTGCATGTGGCATTGTTTATTATGCCAAACCGTATACTCATGTTTTTCTTTAAAAAAAAAAATTTTTTTTGCTCGAATCTTAATTTAAATGATTATCTTGATTTTTTGAAAATTAATTTCAAATTTTTATTTTAAAAAATAATTTAAAAAGCTTACATATAAATTTTTTTTTTTTTTATCGAAAGTGAATAATAAATAATATGGAGAAACTAATGATATAGAGTTATTTTTAAGAATACGTTTATGTTTTGTGTTTTGTAATTTCTCTTGAATTAAATCTGAATGTAAAATGATTTAAAAGCGTGTTCGTGTATGCTCGTCTGCATTAAAAACACTCCTTGATTTAACAAGGAAATAAAAAAAAAATATATATATATATATATATAACATAGAGAGTAATATAATTTAACATTTGCTTTGAAGCAGTGAAGTGGTAAAGGAAATGGGTATATAGAATATGTCAAAAACTTTGAATCCTTATAAAAATAGAATACTACATTTAAAGCAAATATTATTTAACATATTATCGTTAAACTTGTCAGTTTTAAATATAAATAGACAAAATCCATTTTCATAGCAAAGGGAAAATATTTATCAACCTAAAATAATTATTTTCAATAGAAGCGGAGGAGCGTAGAGTCACGCGCTAAGGAAGTGCGCGTGTGGATAGGCATAGGCCGGTGAGGCAAGAGTGGACTTGACGTTCTTCCGTACACTAAAGTTGTAAACGTGAGAGGCAATCAGTGGTAGCCATACTCTTATCTATATTCAGCACACGCGCTCCCGAGGACACTGATAAATGTTTTAAAAATTGGATTAATAATTGAATCGAAAAAGTTATTGATTTATAGGATGAAACAGATGGTTGAATCGGATTAAATCAAGTCTATAGATCACCAATGGGAATGACCAATTAGACTGAAGATTTTTAAACAATGAGTATAACTTAGAAAGTTGCTAAGCATCCCATTGCATGGAAATATAATGGATAAAGATGAGATCATGAGATTTAATCCTTATCACATTTATTTAGGGGTGATTTGATTAAAAAATCTTTTGAAAAATGAATTTTCAAAATCTAATTCTTTATTAATTTAAAAAAAAATGACCATTTCCTTTATAAGACACCCATAAAAATAAAAAATGACAAAAAATATTTTTACTCAAAATAAATTATTTTAAAAGGAAAAAACATGGGGTTTATATATTATTTACATGTCACTGTTTATATGATTTGAAAAGAAAAGGGGCAGTCTTTCAAAAAAAAAAAAAAACAAAAAAAAGGAAAATGGGGATAGAAATGATGGGAAAAAGGGGAGAAGGTCAAAGGAGGTGGTGGGATAGAAATGAAAAGGACCCCAGCTTGATCACCTCACAACAACCATAACAGTAGCCTCTAGACTGTGACACTAGGCTTCTTCTTCTTTGTCTCTTTGTTTTATTTATATATCTATATTTATTATTTAATATCTATTCATATTATAATAATATTAAAAAGTTTTGGAAGATACTGCTTCTATTATTCGATCCCCATGGTCCATTCTTGAAAATCACAGTCACTGGACTATGATCCATCTTATCGTCTCTCACACATCCTCCAACCACATCACTTTACATTCCAATCACAATCTTTCTCTTTCTACCTGTTCTTTCACCTCCAACACACAAACCAATCTCGCCATCTTTCAACTCTGCAACACCCTCCACTTGTCCGTACGATTCCAGCCGTCCCTCTCCCCTCTTCAGAGAAAAACCCCAAATGTAAATGTTGTGAAGATTCTGAGCTTCTTTCTACCTTTGAGTTAAAAAACAAAGCTGGAATTCCCGTCACGTGAGTTTCTTTTTCTGGGTTTCTTGAATCATATTATCAATTCCGGAAACCAAAATAAATAAGAAGAGAACAAAAGGGAAGGGAGCTAGGTAGCTTTTGGTTTTGTTTTTGTGTTTGTGTTTTTAGTTTAATCCATCTGCGAAATTTTTTAAATGGGTGTGAAAGCTCCGTGTGAATGAGAATGGAAAGAGGGGTATCAGAGGCACACCTCCTTTTTCGGCCATTGCTAATTGGTAGTTGGTAGCGGCATACATGACAGTACTCTTTCTTATACACAAATGCATTCAGTTCCAAACTTGGGAATCCAAAGCCATATACAACCAACCCAAAAAAGAACACTCTCTCTGCTCTCTGATCTCTGTATTATCCCCCAACAGCACAACCCACTAATCCGGAAACATGTAAATATGTTGTAAGAAACTAAAAAGGACCTAGATTCAGAAACAGAGAGCTGGTTAGAGAGGCTTTAATGGAGGTGGGAGGACCCCAGAAGACACGTGGTGGTGTTAATTAAGGGGTTTTTTGAAACGACAGATAGCTTTCACTAGGTGAGGCTATCAATCTCTCTCTACACTCTGGCAGGAGCAGCTACGCCGTTGTAGGGTACCATACTAGTAGTAGTAGTAATCACAGCCTGTATGGTTCGTTTTCGCTTTATGTTTCTTGTAATTCGCCATTAATGCTTTTAGAAAAATTGCTCCAGAAGGCGTATCACTGAGTCTGTACGGTCCCAATGCACTCCTATATATCTATGAGATCATTACTTTGTGCCTTCTGAACCCCTCTCTATTCTTACCATACTGTCAATTGGTGAAAAATTTTGAGGTCTGTTCTGTGTTTCAATTTTCTTGAATTGGGTTTCTGAAATTCGTGTCTGGTTTTGGATTTTCTCAGTTGGGTTTACTGGATTTCCTCTATTAGTTAATGGGTTTGTTATGAAATCTTTTCTGAATATCTTTGTTGTTGCAGGGATTATTAATTTAAAGAATTTGTTTGAGATTTTGGGAGCAAACCAAAAGAACAGAGTTTGCAAAAGAAGCACAACACAAGCGTATTGTTTCCCGGGCCGCGCCGCTCGTGTTTGTCTCTCGTGCGCTGCAAAAATCTTCACCGAAACCCAGATCTCGAGAGAGAGATAGCCCCCTATATTACGGCTTCAGTTGATGAGGTGTTAGGGGGTGCGCATGTTTACAATTCTGCTTACCCCTTCTCCTCTTTCTGCTTCTCCATCACCTTTCCTTTCTCCGCCATTTTCTCTCTGCAATGCCAACCCTCCAATTTATAGTGGGTTCAATGCAGAGCACTTGGAGGTGTTGTGGTGTCGTGGCTTTGTTTTTTTCGCCTTTATGTGTGAACTTTGACCTTTAGAGGTGTTGCACAAGCCACAATCATAGGAGGGGTCGGTAATTGTGTTGAATTCTGCTGTTGCTTTACATTGAAATCGAGGTACCGTCTTCGAACCTTGAAGCTTTGGTCTCTGTTTCCGCCATTTGATTATTCTGCGATTTCTGGGTCTTGGGTTTTTTTTTTATATCCGTATTGGGATCTCAATTGGCGCTTTAGATTAGGCCAAGAACGACCGTCATTGCTATTGTCATGAGATTATTAGTTCTTCATGGTTAGTTCCTCGTTTCCACATCTTCATTTGGAAACCCCCCCTTTTTTTATTTATTTCAATATTTAGTTTAATTGGTTGCTGTGGGTGGCGTCTTGTTTTTCTGGCTTAGTTAGTGAGTGAAACTCGGCCCGTGAATTGGGGTTCTGTTGGGATATAAAGGGTTTCTGAGTTTTGAATGATTCATTGGGGTGGTGATTGGGTATTGGTTTTTGATGTGGAATATTGATACTGAAAGACATGTTGAGGTCTGATGAGGGAGAAGATGACGTGTTCTTTGATTCTATGGATCAGCTTTCATGTGAAGAGTCTGTTCATGCTAAGGAGGAGTTAGGATGTGGAAAGTTGGATTATGAAATTTGGAGGAATGAGCCAAGGAGTGTCAGAGAAAGAAGGGAAAGTTTTTTACTCGGTATGGGGCTTGTTGATTTTGTTCCTGATCATGACAAGCCCTTTAGCAACCCTTCAGAGATGGTGGAAATGGAAAGGATTACAGAATGCAGTGGGGCAGTCTCGAGTTCTTCGATTAATTGTACTGATGAAAATTTGGTTTGTAGTGAAAGAGAAGAGGATGTTGGAGCCAATAGTATGGTTGATGTATTGGACCAGCAGCAGCCCGAGAAACAGAATATAGATTTTGAGGTGGTGACTCCTGGGATTTTGCCTACTTCTGCCCAAGTGTTTGAATGTAATGAAGAACAGGCTTGTGTAGAAGAATGCAAGAATCTTGATACAGATAAGAAAACAATCAGTTGGTGGAAACGCTTCATAAGCAAGAGGAGGAAAGCCTCTGCACCTCAGGTTTCGAAGAAAACTTCTGAAAAGCCGAAGATAAATCAAATGAAGGTGAGGCAAAACAAGAAGAGGTGCATGGAATTCACTGCTCTCTGTATTGGACAAGAAATTCAAGCTCACAAGGGCTTCATATGGACGATGAAGTTTAGTCCAGATGGTCAGTATCTGGCCAGTGGTGGTGAAGATGGGGTGGTTCGGGTATGGCGTGTTACATCAGCAGATGCCTCTTGCAAATATTTGACCACTGAAGGCAATTTTGGATGTGAAGTTAAAGAAGGCAAGTCCAGTTTCGGGAGGAAGAAGCTGAGTTACGCCCCGGTTGTTATCCCTGATAAGATTTTTCAGATCGAGGAGTCGCCACTCCATGAGTTCCATGGCCATGCCAGTGATGTCTTGGATCTGGCTTGGTCTGAATCTAATGTGAGTTAATCCAGCTTGTATTATACAAATTTGTGTTACAGAATTATCTTTGTATTTAAATCTTCTTTGGGTCTGTCTGTGTTGAAGCTAATGCTAAACTTGCTTTTGGTTGCAGTGTCTCCTTTCTTCTTCCAAGGATAAAACTGTTCGGTTATGGCAAGTGGGGCATGATGAATGCCTTAATGTTTTCAGACACAACAACTATGGTAAGTATAATAAGATTCAGTTTTTATATCTTCCTACTTCTTTACTTTTCATTCTTGTTTTTGTTTTCGTCACCATTTGAAATGGTTTCTTATTTTCCCTGTAATCCAAATTATACATGTTCTGAAGGCTGGAATATAATTTGGTTCCATTTTTGGATGTAATCAGTGACATGCGTTCAGTTCAATCCTGTTGATGACAACTATTTTGTAAGCGGTTCCATAGATGGAAAAGTTCGAATATGGGGAGTCTTAGAGAGGCGAGTTGTTGATTGGGCTGACGTTCGGGATGTGATAACTGCTATATGCTACCAGCCAGATGGAAAAGTATGATTCTGAGCTAGTGATTTCATCATGAACTGTATTACTGTTATTGTTGTTGGCATGATGGTAATATGTTGTATTCTTTTACGCGAACAGGGCTTCGTGGTTGGTTCCGTAACTGGCACTTGCTGCTTTTACAACTCATCAGGTATGTGTTTCTTTTATGTGGTGAGATTCACTAATTTATATGAAAGATCGATAATAGGTCTTTTTCTGCCATAGCCTCCCTAAATTTGTTTATTTATGGTGTTACAGGCAACCATCTTCAGCTCGATGCTAAGATAAACTTCCATGGTAGAAAGAAAACCTCTGGCAACAAGATCACTGGCATACAGGTTTGCGCAAGAAAACCTTTTTACTGTAAATATTATTATGCTCGGTTAATTTCAGTAATATGTTGACATAGAGTGCCATCCTCTCTTTGCAGTTTTCACAGGAAGAATCTCAAAAAGTTATGATAACTTCTGAAGATTCCAAGCTTCGTATTCTTGATGGCATTGATGTTGTCCATAAATACAAAGGTATTAATCCTTTCTCCTTAGTGGATTTTTGTTTTCTTCAGTTTTCAATTCTTGTTATATTTCTATACTTTTAACTCTACGAATGCTCTCTATAAATGCAAGTATTAAGATTGGATCCTACTACTGATTGCTTTGCAATTTGTCAACTCATTTCTTGGTTTCTGATTTTCTCGATTTTAATGGACTTCCTTCCAGACTAATTTTTTTCTACCATTCTTTAGCGATGACCATTTAGGCATCATATGTAGTCAGTCAGTCGGCTATGTAATAAAACTGCAATGTGCATTATAAGTATGACTTGGATTTTGGGTTCTTAATTCTTTCCTTTTGACTGTACATGCCATAAAATCTCTAAATGGTTAGAGAAGTATTGACTTTTCAGTTTTAATTATCTTATAACTGAATAAAACATTATTCAAGGACACAGTTTGTCTCAACTTAGTTGTAATTTACTCACATGTACATTGCATCTGAATACCTTGAAAATAGCAATGAGTTAAGTAATATTGCTTTTCTGTAAGTCTTTACAACTAATCAGGGGATGAACATTGCCAACATTTACCTCTGTGCCATGATCTCTTATTCTTGGTAGTCAATTCAGTATTTTTCTCATTATAATAATATGCATACTACAACACATCCAGTGTATCTAGCTCTATCATTTGATAAAATAACAATGCTTTAGCCAATGCTTAGAAGAAGGTTGAGTTCTAATAACATTTAGCTTGCTTTTCATACACGGGTTTTTCTTTCTTCGTTCTTGGCTATCTATTAAATATTTGGGTGAATATTAATATTCTATTGTTTAATGAATACAACAGGGCTTCGAAAGTCTGGAAGTCAGATGTCGGCTTCCTTTACTTCAACTGGGAGACATATAGTCTCAGTTGGGGAGGACTGTCGTGTATATGTATGGAATTATGATGGCTTTTCTTCCCAGTCATCATCTAAACAAATGAAAACTGTCCATTCCTGTGAGCATTTCTTCTTTGAAGAAGGTGTCTCTGTTGCAGTACCTTGGTCAGACACTAGAGCAGAGAAGAAGGGCTTAGGTAGTAGTAGTAGCAGTCTCCGGCCAGGTTCACCAGACCACCTAGAGGCTGCTTCCTGGATCAGAGATTCGGACCGGTTTTCTCTTGGTAATTGGTTCTCCATGGATGGCTCCTGTAGAGGAGGCGGAGCAACATGGCCCGAGGAGAAGCTCCCCATTTGGGGTTCTTCACCAGAGCATGATCATGACCATCAGCAGCAGCAGCAGCAACAGCAGAACCATAATCAGCAGCTACCCCTTTCTGAGGCATGGGGGTTAGTGATTGCTACAGCAGGTTGGGATGGAACAATCAGGACATTCCTCAACTATGGATTGCCAGTTAGGCTTTAGATTCGCATCCATTGATGAAGATCAGATATTAGGATTAATTCACAGCAGTTGAAGCCATTATGGAAGTTCAGCAGATGTAAATGTGTGTCCATGGTGTCTAGTTTCTTGATATCAAATATGTCTCAAGCATATTCAAATTTGGGCAAAAGATTGTTCAAGTCCTTTGCCCTGCTTTTTTAGTTTCTCTTTTGTTTTATTCATATCAGGTTTCAGTGGCCCAGACAAATAGTGGATGCCGGCCATGATATTTTCATTTATTTAACATTTTTCTGTGAGTAATACCTAATTTTTGATAGACAGATAAGAGAGATACAAAAATGGCATTAAATTCTTGTGCTACTGTCTGCTTCCTTTGTCTGATTGTATTATTATACTTTATTCTTGCTTGGATAAGTTGGAGATATTTCTTGTCATAATTTTAGGTAAAAATAAATCGCATGTTTTCAGCAACAGAACCTATTGTTACAATTAATGTCGCATAAGTTGGTGCATCATGTTGTGTGACACAACTTACCATATTCAACCAAATCCGATTTTGGAGTTAATATTCTACAAATCAAGAGTCAATATCCGATATGATGAACAAGGTTAGAGGAGAATATTAGGCAATATTGCACGAATCAAATTAGAGAGATCAAATGTTATTTTGTGAGATTTCCAAGGAATGAAGATATTCTTTTATGATAGTATGGAAGAAAATCATGATATTCCAACTAGATTGTTGAGACATGTTAGGAAACATAAAGCTACAAAATATTGAGAGAATATCTCCAAGAGGTTGCTTAAAAAAGATGCTGAGACGTTTCTCTGATTGATGGGATAGCACACACAAAAGAGATTTGCTGGAGGACCTATTCACACGTGAAGATAGTTGCTGTATGTACTGCTCCAATCCTTGATGATGAGCAAAGTTGATACTTTTTGTTGAGAAAAAGTGTGTGGGTGTGTAAGAGTCTAAATATTGCTGTATGGGGGAATAAGGAGAGCTTATTTCCATGTTTCACTATGAGAGAGTTTTGAGAAAAAGGTTGTGAGAAAGGGGGAGCCTTGTCTGCATAAGGCCGATGTGTGTCACAATTGATATATAGTAAATTTCTTGCATCTGAAGCAGCCTCGTGGACGTGGGCTTTTGTACAACATTGACCAATCTCTGTTTTTTTTCTTATGTGTGAGTTTATGCATGTGATTTCATATCTCTTCGAATTACATTACTTCAGCAGATCCATCAGAAATTGATGCAACATGTTGCATAACATAGTAGAATTGGCTATAATACTTATGACAGTGTTGCACCATTTGGTCGCGACATCTCTTCATCACTATCGCAACTAACGATTCATTATTTTTTCCAATTGGTATCGAAGCGGTCGCTCAATTTCTTAAGTGAGATCTAAAATTGGATTATCTAACAATTTGTCTCAGAGTGTTGTCGGGTAGTGAAGAATCTGAACAAGCGACTAAAAGGTACCTTCCCTCAATACACAAATATGATTTATGGCCCGAACCTCTTCAATGCTTCTCATGAAATAAGCAGAAATCAAGGAGCTAATCTTGGTGCAAAGAACATATACATAAGGATCCAATGCATGAAATGTGGAGGGTATTGACATATCCAGGCTGAATGTGCTAACACATGGAGTAATGATGATTCTGAAGCATGCAATGAGGGAGAGGACATATGCCATGAATCAATGGTACCAGTCAATCTTTCTACAGTAGAACAATGCTCGAGCGATCCGACAATTTCTGCATCTGGTCCACCAGTTGATCTATTAACCTATGAGTCATCTGCCTTAATGATTGCACTTGCTCCATCAAATGTTGCGACATCTAATGTAACAATGGATGTGGAAAGCGACGATGATGAAGAAATCTCTGACAAAGAGATGGCCCACTCATACAAAATCATATATGAGAAACTAGTGGAGACTGTCAATGAAAACAGAGGGCTGCTCAAGCATATCTATCAATTGTGTAGAGAAAAAAATGAGCTCATCAAACAAGTCAATGTAGT
This sequence comes from Tetrastigma voinierianum, assembly GCA_016808115.1. NCBI lineage: Eukaryota > Viridiplantae > Streptophyta > Magnoliopsida > Vitales > Vitaceae > Tetrastigma > Tetrastigma voinierianum. The sequence goes on from JAEQBH010003299.1 coordinate 880,157, forward strand.
AAAGAATGAAAAGGAAGAGTCTTTGAACAAATTTAAACAAATTAAGAAAACATACAGATTATGAGTTTTGGTACCACGACCTTAAATCAGACTCTATTGATGGGAAAGACAACAAAAGACCACGAAGGCCTAGGGTTCAAGGGAGAAAATTCAGAATCTAAATCTCATGCCCCCACAAATGCTGTCTATACAGGCATAACCCACTATCATAATGGCAGTAGGAAGCACCGATCATAAAGAGACAAAATCTCAAATGCTATTATTGCAAGAAGGTAGGACATATTCGGAGGAAATGTTCTCACTTCTTAATGCATCAGAAGGTGAGACAATAGAAGCAACACCCAAAACTAAAACATATTTGGGTGGTAAAAAGGGATGGAAGGTGCTTGGTGGCTTGCACATCTTTGAAGGTGAATGTCAAGCAAAAATGGTACTTTGATAGTGGAAGCTCCAAGCACATGACAAGTAATAAAGAATTTCTAATAAATTTTCAACCTTGCAATCTAGAGTATGTGACATTTGGTGATGGTGCTAAAGGTACTATTATTGATAGTGGCCTCCTAAAAGAACCAAGCATGCCTAAACTATAAAATGTTCTCCTTGTGGATGGGTTGAAGGCTAACCTAATCAGCATTAATCAATTGTGTGATTAAAATTTATTTCTCAAATTCACCAAAAACAAGTGCTTAGTGGTTGACAGCTCTAATACATGTGTCATGAAGGGAGACATATCATCAAACAAATGTTATCTTTTAACTTGTTTAGGAACTTGTTGCACCACCTTGTTAAACAACTCAAATATTTGACATAGAAGACTCGACCTCATCAGTCACAAGAGCCTCAGTGAAACTATTAAAGCCAATGTTGTTATGGGAATTTCAAAGATCAAGATTGACCTTGAAAAGTTGTGCGGTCCATCTCAAATTAGGAAACAAATCTAGATGTCTCACAATATGATGCAACATCCTTCTACTACAAGGGTCCTAGCACTTCTTCACATGGACCTATTGGGACCAATGCAAGTGGAAAGCTTAGGGGAAAAAAGGTATGCGTTTGTCTGTGGTGGTGACTACTCAAGATTCTCATGGGTAAGCTTTCTTAGAGAGAAATTTGACGCATTTAATGCCTTTAAGATATTGTTTCTAAAGTTGATGCGTGAAAAGAACAGACAACTCAAGAAGGCTATTAGGCTAAGGAGTGATCATGGGAAGGAGTTTAAAAACTCTCTCTTCACTAAGTTCTGCAATAAACATGGGATAGACCATGAATTCTTTGCTCCTAAGACACCTCACTAGAATGGGGTGGAAGAAGGAAAGAAGAGAGCACTATGAGAAATGGCTCAAATTATGCTCAAAGAAAAAAATGTTCCAAAAATGTTTTAGGCCAAAGCCTTGAACACAACATGTTATACTTTGAACAAGGTCTACCTTCGCCTAGGAACAACTATGACACCTTATGAAATTTGGAGAGGTAGAAACCCAACCTAAAGTACTTTCATGAGTTTGGTAGTGTGATGCCCCAAGCCCGGGGCAGTTGATACGCGTCGACAGCGAATACTTCGTGAATGTCGGGTGACCAGGCATTTTTCAATCGAGGCGATGCTCCTTTGTACGAGGCTCTACCCAATCTGACAATTTGTATGAAACGCGTCGAACAATTCAATGACCACCACGGGTCTCATATCTGACTAAATTGAGTAAATAATGGCCACTTGGGCCCTGCATCATCACTCCTGACATATATCAATATGATCACAACATGTAATTAAAGCGGCCACTTGGGCTATAAACAATACCCATAAAACATACCAATATGAATCCGACTATATCAATAGTTTTAAGAGTTCAAAATGTTTTTACTCTTATCTGACATATATTATTTATTGGGAATTCCTAATACATGCAGAACATCATAACCCAAAGCCACAATGTAAGACCCGAGAAATTCCAATTTCTGGAAAAATGGCAAAATCGTAATTTCGATTACAAAATTGTTATTTCGGTTAAAAAATCCGGAATTTATTCTCTAGATCTCGGATAATAAGCGGATTTCTTGTTGGAATCGTCTCGTGAGAAATCTAGCTATACCGTAAAATTTCGTGAATTCAGAGATAGTTAGATTTACGTTTTTCGAGGCATCGCGTTTGAAGTCTTGGTAAGCGATTTCGATGTCGCCACATCTCTTCACGTACTCCCCATGTGCCTGATGTCATATTAAACTTGACGAAAATGGGCGTAGAGATAGTCTTGGAATGTCAGCCCCAGGAAAAGAAAAGACATAGGCGTCATTTTGAAATTTGATTAAATGAACTAAAGGACAAAAAAAGGCTACAGTGTTGTCTCCTTCATTTAACCAAGAACAAACGTGAAATAGAGGTGGGATTTACAGTGGGTGCCGTTTGGGAGACACAGAGAGAGCACTTCTCTAATTTCACGGCTCACAAATCGTGATCAATGATCTTAGGACAAGAAGGAAAGGCTGCTCTTACCACAGGCTGGGAGCTCTGGCGTGGACAGGTTGAAGAGTTTTGACAAAGCTCCTTGGGAGTGGGGTTTACCACTGCTGGGTTTGTCCTCTTCAAGTCTTTCTGAATGTTTGGTCGATTGGGTGGGTGGGGGCACGTTTGATCGATCCCGAACAGAACCAAATTAATATGAAATTTTGAAATCAAAATGGTGCGGTAGTGATGACCACAGTGCAGGGCGTGAAGTGTATATAATTATATGTTAAATCAATATGGTGATTGAAATTAGGCCGAATAGCCGTGAAATCTTGGAGTTTACAAAGTGAATCGATGACTTGTGATTTTAGGAATGAGTAGTAGGGTTTCATTCACAGAAGCGGTGTTCTCAAAAATATATTTTTGTGTGTGGCGATGTATGAATTCGAGTCGAATTCTTCAGTATTTGATCGTTAGTAAAGTGAGTTAATTTTGATGTGTAGATTGATTAATTACATGACATGGTGTGTGATTGAGATATTATGTGGATATGTGCATATTTCATGTTGCGTGTGATTAGGCCCTTATTGGAATTGGCGTACTATGCATTCCATATGCCTTTGAACATATAGGACTATGAGTGAAGTCGTGGATGAGTCTAGAAAATGGTTCGGAGGGTTGTCTAAAAATGTTAGTATCGGAGGGTTGAGTCAAATTAAAAATATCAATCGTCAGACGGGGACCCAGTTGATATTCATCGGAGGAGCGTCCATTAAACAAATAATATATCAATCGTCGGAGACGGCCCAATTGATATATATACATCGGAGGGTTGTCCACTAACAAAACAATAATTATCATACGAGGCTTAGGCGAGTGTGAGAGAAAGGCCGCGGCGACTTCGGACTGAAGCCATCATATAGACATTCAAGTAGGATCATGCATTTGCTTGAATGTATGTTTATTTTGGAACATTGCACTGCACTTAGGTGGAGAGTAGCCCACTTAGGGCGATTCCACTACTGAGCATTAGCTCACCCTGGGTTGAGGGATATTATTTGCTGTGCACAGGAGTGTGCGTAGGGATGGCTCATTCAGGAGATTGAGGATTAGAAGAAAGCCGGTTGTGGCTTCGTTGATGATATACATGTATTGAAATGTCTAATTTTAATATATGTATCAGATAAGAGTGAAAATATTGTAACTTGTAACTATTTGGTATAGTTGATTCATAGTTAGTATGTATTATGAGTATCGCTTAGGCCCAAGTGGTAGTATTACTCATGTGATTGATATATTGATACTGGATATATTGTATCAAGCCAGGGACTATATGATAGCGTGGTGTGCTTCTAGATTCGGGGTGGTGAGCTCCGTACAAAGGAGACTCGCCCGATTGTGGAAAATGTCGGGGTCACCCGACATTCACGAGTGTTTCCTTCAAGGGTTGGACGTAGGTAGTCAACGGGACCCCCGGCTCGGGGGGGCGTCACACAACCGACTTTCTTCTAAACCACACCCCATGACGAGCCGTCCCCCTCGCACGCCCTCGCACCAGAAATAGTATCCCCGACGCGGTGAGCTAATGCTCGCAGTGGAATCACCCTAGCGGGCTACTTCACCTAAGTGCAAAGGCAATGCCTGGGTCAAACACACATTCAAGCAAATGCATGATCCTACTTGAATGTCTAACTTATCATCTCGTACCCGAGTCCTCACCGACTCCTTCACACTCGCCTAAGCCTCATATGAGAATTTTATGTTTTATTTAAGGACAACCCTCCGATGTATAAGTAGTGGACCGTCTCCGATGTTACATTTAGTGGACTACCCTCCGATGTATATCAATTGGGCCATCTCCGATGATTGATATTTTTAATATGGACTACCCTCCGATCCTTATTAGTTTTAGACAACCCTCCGAACCATTTTCTCTAGACTCTCCTCATGCACTCACTTCTATCATCCTAGGGTGCTCACAGTGCATATGGAATGCATGATGTCAATTCCATTACAGTCTATATCCCATGCAAATACATCAACATGCGTATATTTACATAAAATTCAATTCACACAATCATGTCATGTAAATTTATCATTACATCAAAATTAGCTCACGCTGGCTAATGATCGGAACACGAGCAATTCTACTTGAATTACTCGACTAAACATATTAATTTGTAAAAATCATTTTGGAGAACATCAAGCTCGGGAATAGGAAACCCCCTGCTACTATTCCTGAAAATCACAAATCACTCCGCTCAATTTAGTGAACTCCGCATTTCACTCGCCATTCCCGCCTTTTCCAAACCAATACATGATTTAATACATAATTGCAATTCAACAACCCAAATCATCGCAAGCCACTACCGTTCCATTTGGTTTTCAAAAATTTATAAAAATTCGGTCCCAAGATTTGGGACCGATCAAACCGCCTCACGGCCTCATTCAGCTCAAACATCGACAAAGTACTTAAAGAAGGAATAAAACCCAAGTAGGAGAAACCCCTACCTCCTCGGAGTCGATGAAACCCTAAATCCGGCACTCCACGCGCCCCCTCCGCGCAGGAGCGCCTTCCTCATTCCGAAGAATTTCACTGGCCGATTCGCCAAAAACTGTGAAGTGACTCTCTCTCTAAAACTAAAAATAAAGAAAATCTAACTGCTCCCTGTCCAGCCCCCTTACGCAGTTTTGATCACTTTTAATTGGGAAAGGCGACCTTTATTCCTGTTATCTTTATTCATTTAAAAGCAAAGGAATTCGAAAATGCGATTATGTCGCTCCGGTTTTGACATTGACACTATCGACCGTCCATTTTCATCATTTCTCTTTTCGTACCACTTATGACACGCCCAGTACATATTCATATGTGACTTCCTTCGCGCCAATCGTTTCACGACACGAGCCGCGGTACCTGCGATGTAAATTTATTTGTCTCGAATTGCGAAATTCGACATGCTAGCTAGATTTCGTGAGATGATTTCAATGGTGAAATCCGTTTTGTCATCCGAGATCCAGAGAATAAATTTTGAATTTTTTAACCGAAATTGTAATTTTGTAACCAAAATTACGATTTTGCCATTTTTCCAGAAATTGGAATTTCTCGGGTCTTACATTCTCCCCTCCTTAAAAGGAATTTCGTCCGAAATTCAGGACAATTACAATCACTCACATGCGCCTTATGCAAGTGCACTCACCATGCATGTAAGCCAGTCATTTTAAATCATAAGCGACTAAACCATGTACCTTCATCCTGCAAAAGGGATAAGGGTGGCCATATCGTGTCCTCGCGCTCCCGCGTTGACTCCTGCCACTCCATAGTGCCGCCGTAAGCACCCTCGCTAGCCTCACGGTCTTGCGTCGCAAAAACTGATCACGGCTATCAAAATGCATGTTGGTCCCTCTCGAAGGAGTCCCATCGGTGTCGGCTTCGTCGAGTCCCCGATCCACCACATGAAATTTGGATGCAGGTATACGCCGAACATGGGGCGTGAAATACCTCATTGGACACGACATCTTTGAGAGGCGTGCGCCCGGCCGTCTGCGTACTATCCTCGAGTATCTCGAAAGGCGGATGAATCTCGGCGATAACTTCTGCGCTTAGGTCGACCCTCCTCTCTTGGCGTCGCGCCAGAAAGCGTGATCCCCGACCTCGAGCTCTGGGGTCGGCGTCGTACACATTGCATAATTCTTACGCCATTCTGGCCCGGAAGTGAGAAATGATGTATCAAGCTCACCTTCTCAGAAGTGTCTCTAATCGGTCGGGACAGTGGTGGAACTCTCTCCCGCTCGAGTCCAAACTAACGATGATACGTGGCTTTCGTAAGTACCATATGGTGCCATCTGTATACTCTTGGAGAAATAGCTGTTGTTATGGCGAATCCCACTAAGAGGCAGTGCTCCTGCATATGACCCTGAGGCGTATGCTCGCGACGTGTCCTCTAACACACGTATATAATTCCACCTGGCGTGTAACCTGTGACCACTTGCTGTATGTAGCCGACCTTCCAGGTCACGATCAACTGATCAATGAATTTGTCGGCTGGTCCATGTCATGATGAGCATCCATTATCTAGAGCCCTTCTTAGGTTCAACAACACCAATCTGATTTCCAAGGGTATCCCCGAATCTCAGTCAACTCAGGCTCTCACATCCTCGATACAAATCGATAACTTGTGGTGTGTTTGTCCCGATTAACATAGCTCTTGACACACTTGAGCCTCTTACATTTCCTAAATAGAATTATGAGTCTTCATTGGACGTAGTCCTAAAGACAAACTCAACCGCTCACGAGAGTGGTGAATGGCCAAATGCAGGTGCACCCCACACAGGCTCGACGCGATATTCTGCAGTGCATCTGACATGATGATGTCATCTTGTGACCACTTCGATCCAGGTCCTTATGAGCGAGATCTGGGATCTGCATCACTTAATCCAGAGCCTGCTCGAATTCGACTCTCACCACATCTAAGGAAGAACATCTATTCTTGGCTTTTCTAAGGCCTTAACCTCTAAGCCCAATTAAGGTCGTGTCGGTATAACCCATTGGAGTCACGATACTAAACTTGATGTTTGTCATTTCATACGTATCAGCGACATCAGCAGTGATATATACCACCACACCAGGTCCACTGCATTTCGCTCGCAACTCACGATCGTCACGACGACCTTTGGCTCAGCTTATACGTCTTCTTTGAGAGGGCATCTTGTATAACACCTCGAAGCGAAAGCGGTTCTCGGCCGTCTTGGAGTGTGGAGAATGAGCGTATATTTCTCTGTTCTACGACTAGCGGGATTGCGTTGTCCCCAGTCACGGGATCCTTTGTCTACAGGGCAATCGAGTCTCATACTTGATCCTGGCCTTTAGTCACGAAACTCATGTGACTGAAGTCTTACTTTCTTCCGGCCCAAGAAGTGAGTCTCCCTCTTGGCGCTAACACTCGCATCTCTGAGTGCTCAGGAGGCATCTCGATCTCTCTCGCTGGTGACGTCGGACCATGGAGTCCATGTCATGTAGGCAAAGTCCTACAATCCTGCCTCGAATGGAATGACTTGACCCATTCTCAGATCTCTGTAGTACCCGGCCCGATCAGCCTTGTATCTCGAAGGCGCTTGGTCTCTCCCGCGGCCCATCAGCGCCTCGACGACACCCGTGTCCCGAAAATCTCCTTAGTAATGGAACTGCGCGCTGCGGGCTTAGCGTCGCGGGGCGATGGTCTCTCGACAAGCGTAAAGCGATCCTTCGAGTGATGCTGTAGCCAGCTCGTGGAGTGATCCAGTGTCATCCACGAGAAGCTACGACAAAGCGATCCCAAATAGGGTTGGAATATCTATGCATAAGATCCATGAATATTCTTGGCGCATTCGTCGATCGAAGGGCATCACGTAAACTCTGAAAGTGCCCATGCGCGTGTTCTAAATCTTTTGTCTTAGGGATATACGCATCCTAACCCTCGGTGATGGTAACCCGGTCTGAGGAGGCTGTCTTGGGGCGGAGCTGGCTCCTCTCGATTGATCGAATAAATGGTCGATCCTCGGTAATGGAGTGGAGTTCTTGATCGTAACCTGTTATTTGCACACGTAGTCAATACTTATTCGAAGGGTCTTGCGCATCCTTAACTAACCCGCCAAATAGAGCGGGCGCCCGTGGTGGTGCCGATTAATGAACCTTTGTCCGGTAACTCACGTAGTGAACTCACGAAGGTTCTTGCCCGACTCGATCGGTGCCGTCATGGGAGTCATAGAGATGGGTGGCGGGGTGTAATTCAATAAAGTACAACCCTCTGTGGAGGTTGTCCGTATAGCTCGTCACGGAAGACATCCATATTCGCACACTACTTTCGAGGTAGATATAAGTTTAGTCTCTCCTCGTCCTCACAGGAGTAAGGCTTCATTGCTTGACCCTCTAGCCCCATCCACACGACACTTGGACATTATCTTGTCGTTGAATATCATGCTTGTCCCCACGGGGAAATACCACCTCAGTCTTGTCACGCATGTAGGCGGTGGCTCCCTCTGCGCTCCTGATTGATAAAAATCACGTAGTAGTCATTGATCCATCTGGGGATGACATCGAACTCTGACGTGTCATGTCACGGGTCATTTTGTGAGTAGAGTCACGAGATCTCCGACTCGTATTCCACGAGCATATCATCCTGACTCGCCACAATCCACCAGGGGAGAACTCCGCATCTAAGGCTCGCCCAAGGTCTCTGAGGAGTCACTTTGCCCATTCCACCATGTTTGGGCCTCATTCTCTAAACCCAGAACCTGACTAATGTCCCAATCCCCCCAGTAGTGTCGGAGATAGCTCCAGCCTCGCTTGTACCGTCTGTATGAACCTGATGGTGCGCCACCGTGGGATCTCCTCCCCTTGTGAATGTCGGGAGGATGAGTGCGCCACACTGGCGCTCACAGGTTACTAGGACCTCCCCGATTATAGCATCGGCTGTGCTATAGCCGGCCAGCCCTGATACCTGGCCTCCTGAGGCTGCGATCGAATCTTGGTGGGCTGGTCGAATGTCGATGGTGCTGACCGGTACCCACAGGACTCCTGCGTCCTCGTCCTCGACTAGCCATCTACTCTGATTCGATAGCAAGTTAAATCTCGTCTGATATCTACAAAGAGCATAAACCATGACCCCGAGGCGCTAATCATACACATGAATCGATTATACACATTGTCCTTGCATTTTCTGGTGTCTGACGATGATCTCCCATTTAAACATTTTTATCAACAAAAATTTCATTTTTGAAAATTTTATTTTTCGAAAATTTTGTCAAATTTGATTTGATTTGATTTGATTTATTTATTTTTCAAAAATATATATTATTTTTTTTCGAAAATTTTTTCCCCAAAATTGATTCGAGAACGATGCGAGTGAAAACGGTGTGCGAGTGAGTGGGCAGGTGCCTTCGCACCTGCGCGGCGGCAGCCCGGTAATACGCCAAACTTGCGCCTGGCGCCCGGGCGCGCCCGCGGCTGGCCCTCTCGCCCGGCGCGCATTTGGAAGCCTGCGGCGCTGCGCCGCCGCGCGTGTCGCGCGCCCGGCGCCTGCGCCGTGTCGTGGGCCGCGATTGCGTACCCTAGCCCCTTGGTCACAATACACACTAGTGTATTTGCGTCACGATGTTGCCTCCAGCCGGCCTCGATCCGTCGGTTTGTGTATTTGAAGTCTAATTATTATTTATTTATTTATTTATTTTTCTTTTCTGATACACTTCATATTGCAATACAATTTCAATACAATTTTTCCGGCCCTCTCTCTTTGTCTGATTGCAAGGTTGCAATACAAATTTTTTTTTTTTTCATTTGTTCCGACCCTTTGGAAAAAATAAAATAAAAAATATACACCCTAATATATTTTTTCATTTTCCATAATACTCAAATAAATTTATAAAAATTTATTTTACTCGATTTCTTGATTTTACAACTGTAAAACCTTAGAAAAATATTTTCTTCACCTCATAACCAAATAAATTTATAAAATTTATTTTCTTTGGTATTTCTTTTTCAGATTTTACCTTTGTAAAATTATCCACCTTATTTATTTATTTATTTCCTTTCTCAATAAACCAAATAAATTGCTTAAATTTTATTTTATTATATATATATATTTTTTTTCATTTAATTACGGAAAATGGTCGGAATTTCCTGAAAGCCTCTGACATAACACTAACCTGGTGTTCAACCTCAAATTATTAAAATTTGATTTCATTATCCGACAACTCAAATAAATTTATTGAAATTTATTTCTTATTTTCTTCTTTGTTCCAGTTTACACACATCAGAAACTCCCAAACATTTCAATAACATAGAAGTCTTGAAAATCACTAAGCACCCGAACATCATAACATATCATAAACCATGTTATAAACATCATTCACATAACATACAACTCACATGTTATACCGCATGATCGCACATCAAACAGTAAGTGCGGTGTTATTAACGTGATTTCCTGGGTATCTCATACCTTAGAACATCAAACCACCCAGTGGTGATGGCTATGACAGAGCTCACTGAGTATTCGGTATGCCTAAGCTTTGATCTCTGGCTGTGGCCTTCACAAAACCAGGGGGTCCATTGACTACCGTCGACCGCGGAATGCCTGTGAATGGTGTTGGAGCATTTTCCACGAATCGGAGCGGAGTCTCCTTTGTGGGGGCTACTGCCCCAATCTGACTTTATTATAAAACTGTCTCAAACAATCCAATGACCACACGGTCTCGCCCATACAACTAATTGAGCAAATAATGGCCACTTGAGCTGCATCATCACTCATGACATATATCAATATACAGTCATGACATGAGTAAAGCGACCAGCGGGCCCTTAAAACATACGTATGAATCGACTATATCCGATAGTTTTAAGAGTTCAAATGTTTTTACTCTTATACAACACATATATTAAAATTAGAGAGGTACAATACATGTAGAACATCACCGGCGAAAGCCACAATCAGGCTTTCTTCCCAAACCCCACGGCCTGCAGGACGGCGGATTACTCGCGCGTTACTTTGTCACGCGTAAAATAGTATCGCCGACGGTGAGCTAATGCTCAGTAGTGGAATCACCACCCCAAGTGGGCTACTCTCCACCTAAGTGCAGTCTGTGCTCCAAAATAAACACACATTCAAGAAAATGCATGATCTTTACTTGAATGTCACAACTTGTCATCGTGCAGTCTCCACCAGACTCCCTCACACTCGCCTAAGCCTCGTGCTGAGAATTTTATGTTTTATTTAAGAATGACCCTCAATGTAAGTAGTGGACTAGTCTCAGGAATGTTACATTTAGTGGGTGTTACCCTACGATGTATATCAATTGGGTGATCTCTGACGATTGACATTATGTGTGGACTACCCTCAGTGTATGCTCCAAATTTGGTAAGATCTCTGACGATTGATATTTTTAGTATGGACTACCCTCGATCCTTATTAGTTTAGGCAATCTCACGAATAAATTTTTCTGGAGCTCTCCTCATGCACTCACTCCTATCATCTGAGGTGCTGCGGTCACGTATGGAATCGTGATGTCAATTCCATTCTGATCTAATATCATTACAAATACATCGACATCGTATATTTACATACAAATTCAATTCACACAATCATGTCATGTAAATTAGCATTTCATTACATCAAAATTAGCTCACGTGGGCTAATGATCAAAAACCTGACAATTCTACTTGAATTACTCGACCAAACATATTAATTCACAAAAATTATTTTGAGAACCTTTGTTTTGAGATAGTGAGCCTCGGTTCTTGTTATTCAGAAAATCTAAATCATCCAGGTTCACTTAGTGAACCCGCATTCAAGCCATTCGGCTTTTCCAAGCAACGATACATGATTTAATACATAATTGCAAATTTAACAACCCCGAATCCAGCGTGGCGATCCACGAGTACACTCCATTAGTTTTCAAAAATTTATAAGTCGAGTCTAAGATTTGGGCGTCAACTGACCCCTCACGGCTAAATTCGGCTCAAACATAGACAAAGTACTTAAGAGAATAAAACCCAGTAGGAAGAAATCGCTATGCTTGGGTTTGAGGAAACTCCTGCCATCAGTACCAGCGAAGCCCTCTCTCCCGCGTGGGCGGCTTCCCACTTCTTGTCGGCCAATTAGGCGGTGCAGTTTCTTAGAAAAACTAGAGAAGAAGTGATACTCTCTCTAAAACTAAAATAGAAAAATCACATTGCTCCACATCCATTATACGCGAGTTTTGATCGCACTTTAATTGGGGAAGACCTTACTATTCCCCTATTTTTGTATTTTTCTTCATTTAAACAAATTCAATGCCCGATTATGTCCTTCTTTTCCCAGTTTGACATTACGGCCTTATCTCGACCATCCATTTTCATCATTTCTCTACTCATGCCACTTATGAAACATGAGTACATGTTATATGTGACTTTCGTTGCATTGAAAATAGTTTTACGGCACTCGAACCGCGATGCCTCGAAAAATGTGTAAATTAGAAATTTGTCTCGAATTCGGCCAGTCGACGTCTTCAGCTAGATTTCGCGAGAGGCGATTCAACGGTGAAATCTGTTTCATCATCAGAGATCCCCAGAGAATAAATTTCAAATTTTGTAGAAATTGTAATTTTGTAACCAAAATTACGATTTTGCCATTCGAAATTGGAATTTCTGCAGTGCTTCACGGTGAAATATGTTTTATCGCCGGTAGCGGGAGTAAAAAAGCAAATTCGATGCCAAAAGCGATGAAGACATGTTTCTAGGATATTCCCTAAACAGTCGAGACTACATAGTCTACAACAAAAGGACTAATGCAGTCATGGAATCCTTCAATGTGGTGGTTGATGATCAAAGATCACAATCTACTCCAACAAGGTCAGATGATTCAGATGTTAAATTCTTCATTCTCAACTTGTACAACAGAAATAGTAATAGTGTCTCAAAAGATGATGCATCACCTAGCTAAAGCACCAGCTCTGTCATAAAAGGCGATCCACCATCTAGTAAGTCATCCCTCTAACAAAGAGATCTCGAGACTAATCTAACCACTAATATCTTAGTTCATGAGCCTTCCAAATGAGTTCAAAAGAATCATTCAGCCTCTAACATTATTGGAGATCATAAAGTTGGTGTTCAGACACGAGGGAATTCCAAAGTCAACTATAGAGAGATGATTGGGCACATATGCTACACCCAAAAAACAAAGCCAAAGAATGTCTATTGATTGACTGTTATGCAGGAAGAGTTGGATCAATTCACAAGGAATGAAGTTTAAGACTTGGTGCTTATACCTAAAGATGCAAATGTCAACGAAACCACAGAATTTAAACTGTGGTACACTCATGACTCTACTGCTAGTTAAAAGGGTTCTTATGATGCAAAAGCAGAGTACATAGCCGCTAGTAGCAGCTGTTCTAAACTCACTTGGATTAAAAACATGTTGAAAGATTATGGCGTCTCACAAGATGGTGCATCTTCTTGTGTGACACTGTACTATGAGAACGTTATCTTCACTCAAGATCTTAGATGCATCTTGTTTTGAAGCACTCAGGTCTTCTCTTGGACTATGTGTTCCTTCAACTGTTTAAGCAAGTCCATGACCAAGAGGGAGAAAAAGGGGGTCATGTTTAGCGATAATGGGCCTTGATAGCTGAATTAATTGAGAAGTGCTTCACAAGGTGTTCCACCATCTAAATAGGGGTTAAAAATCAAGTCCCTTGTTTTTTCTACAGAAATACACTCGTTAAATCACTCTAATTTTCTTCGAATGGCCAACATTGTGAAGCTAAATGGGGTTAGGCCTGACATGATTAAGTTGCAGTTGTTCATTTTCTCCTTAAGGGATACAACAACAAGCTAGTGTGAATCACTCCCCTATGGATCAATGAACGCTTGGGATAAGCTGGTTGAAGCATTCATGGGTAGGTTTTTCCTTCTTGCTCTCACTTTAGAGAGGAGAAGAGAAATCATTATATTGACAATTGAAAATGAAGTCTCACATAATGCACGGGAAGGTGTAAGAAGGCTGCTCGAAGAGATGTCTAATGCGGGTTGATCATATCACACGGATGGATATTTTCTGCCATCTTCCATGAACTACACATCGAAAGGGATCATAGATCTGACATGTTATGGAGCCTTGAGAAAAGTCTTTGAAGAAGCGAATCAGTTAATAGAAGACTTAGCAAAGAACAACTACAGAGCTTCATTTGAGACTTCAAGGAGCAGTAGCAGACTAAGAGGAAGTGGTGTAATAGAGCTGAACAAAATGTCAGTTAAAGAGGCAAAATTAGATGCTCTAATGAACAAAGTTAGCATGCAGGAAAATGATGATGCGTCATGTTGGAATAGTGGAAGATGTGAAGTTTTGAATGATGAGAATTGCTTCAGATGGTCGCCTTATCCAGCATAAGGAAGTTCAATTTATCAATGGCAATAGGGTTACAACTTTCGCCCGACCACAGATCTTCGACTCTCACTATACAGCGAGAAACCATGAGAATTTCTTATATGGACCTGCAACACAGCAAGGATAGAGATCTGTGCAGAATTATCATAAAAACATGGTTAACATGGTTTTTAAGGACAATAGTAGCAAAACAACCAGAGGGTTGAGAATCAGGGCCAAAGAAGGTCATAGTCTTTTGAAGAACAAATGATAAGCTTTATGGGAGATATGAGATTTGCTTGAATATACATGAGAAAATTTTGCGAAATTTACTTGACATTCGAGAAAAACACATTACCACATTGTGTTTCGAGGCCCAAACCTAAATGTCTCACATGAAGAATGGAACCCACAAGTAGAATCAACCTTTATGCCAATGCATAATCAATCAAGGATGTCTTCCCAGTGATCTTAAGAAGAATCCTAAGGCGCATGGAGTGACTTTAAGTGGTAGAGGACTAGAAGAAAGAAGAAATGAAAAGAAAGAAAGCTGAGAAGAAAAGGATCACGAGAATTGGAAAAGAAATAAGCGATGCGATTGAAAATTGCGAAGGAGAAAACGATGAGTGCGCGAGAGCCTTGAGTTGAAGAGGTGATACAGAAGAAAGAAAAAGTTCGAGCTTACAAACCTCAAAGTCGACTGCTGGAAATTTTACTTGACTAAGCTTCAAACGTTTCTAAATTCTTGAACATGTTTAAGAAAATAGAGATTAATATCCCTTTAGCAAAGGCACTGACTCAAATGCTTCATTATACTAAATTCATGAAGGATATACTGAGCAGAAAGGAGAAAATTATTGAAGGAGTGGTGAACCTGACAACAACCTACAATGCAGTTATTTAGAGATCTTTACCAGTGAAAATGAAGGATCCAGGCAGCTTCACTATTCCTTGCATCATAGGGAATTCTGAAATGGGAAAAACATCGTATGATTTTGGAGCCAGAATTAACTTGATGCCCTTATCTGTAGTCAAAAGACTAAGTTTGGGGGAGCTTGCTCCCACAGCCATGACTCTACAGATGGCAGACATAACCTTAGCTCAACTTGAGGGCATTCTTGAAGATGTGCTTATCAAAGTGGGAAAGTTCATTTTTCCAGTGGACTTTGTTGTTATTGATAATGAAGAAGACAAACAAGTCCCACTTTGCTCTTTAGGGAGAAGGCCTTTCCTTGCCCTTCGGCGACTTTGATAGATGTGAAGAAAGAGAGCTTACTCTCGGGGTTGGAGATGAGCGGTGCACTTCAATCTCAATCAAAGTTTAGAAACGACCCGGGTGATATCTTGATTGTAGATTGAAACAAAAGTTCCCATCGATTCCCAGGCCCGATAAATGATTATAGATTCGAGTTAGTGAATGAAAATGAGATGAATTTCCAGTATCTTAAGTGTCTTGATGTTGAATATCCCGAACTCGATTTTAACAAGAAATACCATTATTGAAGCGGTGCGAAAAAATCAGTAGTTATGAAGAAGGCTTACGCTGGAAGTAACCCTGAATTCGAGAGGTTTTAATTGTAAAGGTACTGAACATTTGAAGTATGCGCTTTCTTGAAGGTGAAAATCTAAACCGATAACTATATCGGTGACTTGTGAGCACGAGGAAGAAGCTGCGGGAAATTCTCGAAAGTATAAAGGGAACCATTGCTTGAGTACATAGAAGATTTAAAGATCAGTCCTTCCATATGTATGCATAAAATCCTATTGAAGGAAAATGCAAATACCTCAATTGAACATCAAAGAAGATTGAATCCAGTAATGAAAGAAGTTGTCATAAAAGAAATGCTGAAATGGTTGAATGCAGGCTTTAAATATGCAATCTCAGACAGCCCTTGGGTAAGCCCAGTTCATGTGGTTCCCAAGAAAGGTGGATTCACTATTATCAGAAATGAGAAGGATGAATTTATTCCTACAAGAACTGTGACAGGATGGAGGGTGTGCATAGATTACAGAAAATTGAACACAACAACCAGAAAAGATCACTATCCTTTACCCTTTATTGATCATATGCTAGACAGGTTAGCTAGACACACTTATTTCTATTTTCTTGATGGGTATTCAGGGTATAATCAAATTTCCATAGCCCTTAATGAGGAGAAAACTACTTTTACATGTCCTTATGACACCTTTGCCTTCAAAAGGATGCCATTTGGATTATGTAATGCTCCTACAACCTTCCAAAGGTGTATAATGTCCATATTCTCAGATTTGAGGTGGAAGTTGCAAAATTTTATGAATGACTTCTCGATGTATGGATCCGAGTTTGAGCATTGCCTTAAATTTAGGGTGTACTACGAGAGGGTGCAGCAAAAATTTAGTTATGAATTAGGAAAAATGCCATTTCATATGAGTATTGTCTTGGGACATAAAATTTACTTAATTTGGTGGAAGTATAGACAGTAAAGGTTTGTGTCATAAAAACTCTCTTGCCACCTACAACAGTTAAAGGGATAAAAAGTTTCCAGGGACATGCTAGATTTTACAAGAGATTCATAAGGGACTTCTCAAAAATCTTAAGACCATTATGCAGATTGTTGGAAAAAGATGCAAATTTTGATTTTGATGAATCATGTTTTTCTGCATTTAAAGATATTAAATCCATATTGGTTATAACTTCCATCATGCATGACACGAGACTTATGAAATTTGAAATCATGTGATGTCAGTGATTATCTGATAGGAGGAGTTTTAGGGCCAAAGAGCATAGAAATTTTGAAGCCGTATCTTATGCCGGCCAAAACCTTCAATGAAGCCTGAGAGAACTACTACACCCTGAGAGAAGGAATCTTTGGCAATGGTTTGCTTGTGAAAAATTTAAATGAAATATATATTAAGTCCATGTGTCATCGCACAACGATCGTGCAGCCGATTAAATATCTTATGACAAAAGAAAGATACTAAGCGAGCGTCGGTGGGTAATGCACTCTGAGAATTTGATATAGAAATAAGAACTGAAGGGTAATGATATGATAGATGATCACTTGTCAAGAATGGAAAAACTTACTGAAAAGGAAAAAGGGACAGAAATAGAAGAAAATTTCCCTAATGAGCAACTTTTTCAAGTGTCAGTTCAAACACCATGGTATACTGATATTGTAAATTTTCTAGCTTGTGGAATTATGCCACCAGAATTCAGCTACCAGTAGAAAAGAAAGCTGAGAACTAATGCTAGGTTTTATATATGGGATGATCCATTGCTTTTTAATTAGAAGGGGAGCATATCAGATTATTAGAAGATGTGTACCAGAGACATAACAAGCTGGAATAGTAGATAAATGTCATTCATCACCATATGGAGGACATTTTGGAGGAGACAGGACGACTTAGAAAATTCTCCAATCAAGTTTTTATTGGCTAACTTTATTCAAAGATTGTTATGAATGGGTAAAACATTGTGAAAAATGTTAGAGAATGAGCAACATCAAAAGAAGAAATGAGATGCCTCTACAAGGAATTATGGTGGTTCAAATTTTTTATGTATGGGGGATAGACTTCATGGGTCCTTTCCCACCTTCATTTGGGAACTTATACATTCTCCTAATTGTGGATTATGTATCCAAATAGGTTGAAGCCATAACTTGCCCCATCAATGATGCCAATACAGTTGTGGGGTTTATTCAAAAGAACATCTTGAGCAGATTTGGAGCCCCTAGAACTATTATAAGTGATAAGGGAAGCCATTTTGCAAACAAGTTGCTTGCAAAAACTTATGAGCATGTATGGAGTCAGACATGTCATGAGTTTGGCTTATCACCCTCAGTCAAATGGGAAAGTTGAGATATCTAATAGAGAAATCAAGAATATTCTTGAAAATACAATCAATGCCAGCAAAAAGATTGGTCATTAAAGTTAGAAGATGCATTGTGGGCTTATAGAACTGCTTATAAGTCCCCTATTCGAATGTCCCCATACAGAAATGTCTATGGAAAACAGTGTCATCTACCTTTGGAACTTGAGTATAAAGCAATGTGAATAATAAAAAAGTTGAATTTTGATTTTCAAGTTGTTAGAGAAAAGAGACTTCTCCAAATGAATGAATTAGAAGATCTGAGAAATGAAGTCTATGATAATGCTAGAATCTACAAAGATAAGACTAAAAAGTGACATGATCAGAATATTTTGAGGAAAGAGTTTAGAGTAAAAAGCTAGTCCTAATACAGTACAGGTTAAAACTTTTTCTAGGAAAGCTGTCTCGAGGTGGAGTGGTCCATATCTGGTAGTTGCGGTTACCTTTTTGGAATTAGTAACTGCCCCGAAAACCAATTCTTGAGATGAGTTTAAGGTGAATGGTTAGAGGCTGAAACACTACCTGAAGGAATCAAATGAGGAAAAGTTCAATTTGAAGAGAATGAATGAAATTGCTGAAATGAGAAAACAATGCAGCAAATGTCTAGCTAGAGACATAAAACATGAGCAGCTACTTGGGAGGCAACCCAAGCAATGTTTTAAAAATTTTCATAGTTAACTTGATTTGGTCAAGATAGATTCATCTTAGTAGATAAAAAGAAATCAAAACAATTAAATTTCTAAAATTAGAGAGCCACCATAAACTGAAACACATGGGAAGAAAAACAATGTTGTGACCATCACTTTGCAAGTTCAGAATAAGGTAAAGTAATGGATATGAATCTTGGAGTTGTCCAAGAGCAGATTAGTGTAGAAATGGATGTCTTAACTCTCTGGGTTTCCTTATCCCGACACACGCCACATCTCTAGACGGTGGAATTACGAAAAACACTTATAGGATTTGTTCCTCTTTTAAGACTTGGCTATTTTTCCTTCTTAGTACTTCACAGTCATTTCTTATGACTGGAGGTTACTAATTCCACCGGATAGGATATTACGAGCCCTCTCGAAATAAGGCTCTGCGACCATCAATTATCTGAATTTTCCCTCTTTCCTTGATTAAAATCTCAACTAACACTAGGTTGAAGTTATTCTTCTCAATTGAGGTTAAACCTTTCAGAATTAAGTTGATAGATCAGTAAGTGGATATTATACCTAAGACACACATTCTGTTACCCGGAGAGGCGAAAGCAAGGTTGGATCATCGCTAGTGATATATCGAAAGTAATCTAAAAAGTCCAAAATTAGTTCATATAATATTGGTGTACATAATTTTACCCATGGTAGTTGCTCATTTGCTCTGGGTAGTCTCGACTGCGTAATGCTGGAGGGATTCATGGAGTAAAACAATCTGACTCTTTACGGGTACCGAGCAATTATTAAACCGGAAACTGACTCAATACTTAGAGTATCTTAGTTAAATCCTTTCGATTTTTCTTACCCACGACAACATTTAATTCTTACGATCAATAATCCCGACCAAAATATTCTTCCCGAAGGAGCTTAGCCTTTGGCCGGATCATGGTAATGATGATGATTGATTTAAACAAATTCAGTGAGATTGTAATCAAAGCTGAAGATAAACGAATTCCGAGAAGAAAAGAAAAAACGAGATTCATTGAAGTTGAGATAAATAAAGCTTGATACGTTCATCCGGCTAGGAATCTAGTTCGGATCAACTGCTCTAATCTAAAAGCGAATAAAAAAAAAAACTGAAGGAAAAAATAAAAAGAAATAAAAAGAAAAAAAAGAAAAAAATATACGAATTGAGACTTGACTCTGCAAAGCGAGGACTTGATGAAATGGTTGATGACACTTTCCTTAAAAGCTATCATTTTGACTTGGTCTTGGGTCCTAAGAATGAAATGGCGCCTTCAAATGCACCCAAATTGTTGCCCTAGGTAACATTTGTTTTGGGTGATCTTAAAGTGATGAATCCAGTGACATTGGAGTTGAAAAAATGCGATGTAAATTGCAGGTTGTAGTTGATGTGCGACATCAGAAAAAAAGGTGATCTTGCTAATTTACGATTGTTGATTATAAATGGCGATTGCCGCGACGTTGATTATTGTTGTGAGTAAATTATGATGTTTGTGGCGACTCCTTCGCTATTCTTAACGCTGTTGCTTGATACGTTGGTGGTGTTGCGACATTTTCCCGATGTCGCGACGTGTTTGCATGATATGGCGCGACAGTGGTCATTTTAAGTTCATTGTGATCATCTTCGGGTTAATATGATTCGCGGCGAGTATCCGCGACATTTATTGATGTTGCGACCATTGGTGATTTTACCCTATCTGAGCGCTTTGATATGATGTCACGACATTGACATGTTGATCACTCGTTGATGTTGTGACATTGCCTCTTTAGGTTTGATCTATTAAATTGATGTCGTGACATTTATGTTTTGATGTTGTGATATTAAGTCTGATGGCTCTAAAATCCTATGCTAGTATTTTTGGTAGATGTCGCGACATTTATTCAGTGTCACAACATTGGATGAGATGGTCTCCATTGTTCAAGCTTTGGCTAATGTCGCAACATTGTTTTGATGTTGCGACATTTAAACTATGTAGTCCTTCCTTTCCTAAGTTGATTTTGCAACCATGTTGTTATGATGTCGCGACATTGAATGGTGGACATAATTTGACATATTTGGAGTTTTTGTGATATTACGACATTTGCGTGGTATCACTTTCTCGCAGAGAAGGGCTGATGTCATGACATTTATAGTTTGAGGTTTTTCTCACTTGTCTTCAGAACAAAACTAATTGTTGAAACAATCGTGCGACCATTGGCCCCTTTCTTTCTGTTATGTTGACTTTACTCTTTGTTTGAATTATGCTTATTTCTTATAAGTTTTTGCAAAATAACAAATTTGGGTGAAATCTCCATAATTCTATATTAAACTCAACTTTTAAACCAGAAATATTCTTGAAAAATGGACTTAAAAATAGAATGGAAGTTTAGAATATCAAACTCCTGATTGGTATTTCTTTGTCTCAGCCAAGAAAAGATATTTGTTTGTCCTTAAACAATAAAATTCAAAAAAAAAAAATTTTGAGGACATTTTTCAATCAATTCATCTTTTAAATCATATCATCATTTAGGCCTTAGTATCATTTAGTTATTTGATGTCAAACTCTGTCCAGCTTCATTTAGAAATTAAAATTTCTAATTAAATCTGTTTAATGTAGAGATATGAATTTCGCGGTTTATAAATGAATCGATTCATAAACTATGTGGTGTGTATTGATCTTCCCTTTATAACTAACTTGTAGATTATGTAACAGAGTTAGTTTGCAAATTCGACATTCTTACGAGTGATTTAAGTCTGTGGGGCTTGTTGATCATCATCATTCTCGCTAATTTAGACATAACACCTGAGTCAAATAGATCTCTTTTGAGCTTGTAATGATTGGCTGGGTGCTTGGTGATAACTAAGACATTTTAGTACCAGTTACCCAATGCGTTCAGTGCAACTCTTTGCCTTCACTGCTCATCCTATTTTTCTGCTGAACTAGCCCTTCAAACTTCCCCATACCAGATATGGTGCATCTTTATGCTTTTCATCCTCTGAAGCTTATTCTTGTTTTTATTTTCTTTTCCACTGCTATTTTCAATCCTGTTCCAGAAGCCTCTTTCTGTCTTTTTGTTTTAGATTTGGAGTGATGCAATGTTTTACCTTTTTAAGCTTTCTCTGACCCCTTAAGCTTTGGATCGATATTTCCCACACCGGTTGTCATTAGGGTCTTAGGTGTAAAACACCCATAGGACTTAATTGTAGGTCGTTGGCCTACAAGGCAAAAACTCACTCCTTAACTTTCTTCTTTTTAGCTTCTCATTCCGGTTTTCATAGTCACTAACACAAATTTTCTTGAGTGACTTCCTTCTCCATAGTCACTAACACAAATTTTTCTTAATTGACTTCCCTTCTCTGCCCTTTGTTACTCACTTTTTCTTTTAATTCAATTCTAACTCCTCAGAGCTTATCCTCTTTCTCGTTCTGTACTAATTTGCGGAGTTTAGGTAATTAAGGGGTTCTTTTTCTTGTAAATTAAAATTTAGGAAGGTTGGGCTTTCTTTATGGCTGTAATGATCGATAGGCATTAGCTCAAGGTGGGTGCTAAGGTTTATGCTTATAGCATCAATGGTAAGTTTTGAGGTACCAGTATCAGAGGATGGCTAATCATCTTTTGTTGGTTATGATGTCTAGGATTTCGCCTTACAAAATAATGCAACAAGTTCTTGAACTCTTTAAAGATTTATGATAATAAGTCCCATAAGGTTTTCCTAACCCGAAACACGTCGGTTTTGAGGTACTTTTGACCCTTTATGTTAGTGTATTAGTCATTTACGGACTCTATTGTTCAATTGACTAGAATTAATAGCTTTATTAGCCTTAATTTCAATTTCAGTTTTCAAGAATCTAAAAGTTTAGCCTTTTTTATCATTGACATCGACTTAGCGTTTACGAGGTGAAACTTGACGTTCTCTTTCTGAAAAGAATTTGTTGTGTTAAGTGACTGATTTGCGTTTCGTTATGATTGAGATCATTTAGTCCGTTAAATGAGACATATTAAGCATGACATTTCACGATTTTTCTTAAAGTCTTCGAACAGTCAATACAACATTCCTCGGAAAATGTGCACCCCATTTCTTTTTAAGCGATTTTCAACTTATGACTTTCCTACGATTCAGTATTTAGATTCTCCTTTTATTTAAGACAAAGCGAAACCCACAAGAGTTGAGAATTTTTATTAACCATTTCTAAGATTGCAAAATTAAAGATAACAAACGAAAATTAGGTACAAAAATTTCAGAAATTTTCTTTTCTTGAAAAAGGAAAAATTACATTAGTGTTTGATGGAGAAATAATGATGAGAAGAGAAGGGCTAGGGATAGAGAGAGAGAGAGATAGAGCTATCTCCACCTTCTATGTGATTGAGATTTGGAGGGGTTGAGGTTCACTGCTTCAAATTTGTAACTTGCATTTGAGGGTGTGAACTCAGGAATGGAGGGTTCTGGTTTTGGAGTTGAGCCCTCTCAATTCTTGTAAAAGAGATACCACTCTCTTGGCGAGATCATATGTTTTGCTTAGTAGACTCACTTTGCGCTGCCAGTGGAGTTCGGGGGCGCTAATTCACCTTGAGCGATATATCACTGCAAGGTTACGGTTTCACCCATATCTATGCTCATCCATGATATTTCCCACACCATGGTGAGGATGGACTCCTAGCTCTTCATCCGTCTTTTTAGGATGGTTGCTCTGATCTCTTCTTGGTGTTCCTTGTACAAAAATACCCTAAAAACAATATCCACAAACGGGGTTACTTGCTCCATTTCATACTCCCTTGACCTCCGTCGACAGTCGCTCTTGATCCCCTCATTAGTTGATCTGCATGAGCTTTTTCTGCTCTTTAAGTTTAGGCCCTCCATTGCCTTGTCCCTTTTTGATATCTTCTCTCACTCCTTATCTCTCTGTTGGGCTAACGCTGGAGTTTCTTCTCTTTTTTATTCTCCAGTAGCCACTTCAGCCCGTCTCTCTACCTCGGTTTTCTTTGAGCGCTCATCTCTCCTCTTCATTTCCTTCTCCCATCTTTGTCGATAGGAAAGCGATCTCGTGTCTTTGCTCTCTTGTCCCTCTCTTGTCCTGGCTGCTCTTTGGCACTGCGGTGTTGTATCTTCTTCAACCCCCTAGGAAGAGCAGCGGCCTTTGGGTAATCTTGAACCCCCTCGTTTCTTACATCTCTGCTTCTTGGTTGTGGGGTTTGTCTCACTGGAGTTATGAAGGTTCCCTTTTTCTTTTCCTTATTCTCTCCACCTCCTTACCTTGTACCGGAGCTTTTAGGACTCCAGTGAGTGTGAGAGGTGAGGATCTCGGGCATTTCTCCTCCGTCTCACTGAATTTTACACCTCGCTTGATACACAAAAGTGATGTCGGCGAGGGGTGGGGATATTCACTGAGGAAGTTGTTCTCGGGAGTAGTCACAGAATGGAAATTTGCTCACTATTTTCCCCACATTCAAGTTAAACTCCTTGACCGGTCACATACGAAGTATGGCGTAGTGTAAGACAGAAATTCAATTTTTTGGAGAAAAAGGGCAAAATCGTAATTTTGGTTCTGAAATTGTAATTTCTGTTAAAATGCGAAATTTGTGCTCTAGAATCTTGGATGACGAAAGCCCAGTTTCATAGTTGGAATTGTCTCAATCTTCTATTATGCGTAAATTTCGTCGAATTACGAGACGATCGAATTTACAGTTTCGAGAACATCGCGGTTAGGGTCTTGTAAGCGATTGTTCTGTGAAAATCACATATAACAAGTACTCATGTGTGCCATAAGTGGCATGATGAAATGATGAAAATGGGCCAGTAGAGATAGTCTTGAATGTCAAAAGCGGGAAAGATGGACACCAATGGTCATTTTTGAAATTGTTTAAGTTAGAAAATGACAAAATAGGGAATAGTGCTTCTTCTCCAAACAAATTAAAAGAACCAGAAATTTGGGGCAGTAGCATAAACGGGAGGCCAGAACGGATTTTTGTGATTTTATTTTAGAGAGAGAGTACTTTCTCTACAAAATCTGCATGGGGTGTGAAATTCCGGCGATCGTCGGGACTAGAGAGGAAAGTTGCTCACGCGGAAGGGGCCCGCATGGAGTCACCGGTTAGGAGTTCCTCAAACTCCTTGAGGTAGGGGTTTCTCCCTACTTAGGTTTTATTCCTTCTTTAAGTACTTTGTCGATGTTTGGTGAAAAAGGCGTGATAGTTTGATGGAATCCCCGAATCTTTGGGACCTAATTGTTCATAAATTTTTTGAAACTCGAATGGAGCGTTGGTATTTGCCCGCAGTGGTTGGGTTGTTAATTTTATTATGATAAATCATGTATTGGTTTGGATGGTAGGAATGGCGGGTGAAACGGAGTTCAGCTAAGTGAGCGGAATGATTTGTGATTTTTTGGGAATAGTAACCGAGGGTTTCACTATTCTAGAAACAGTGTTCTCAAAATAATTTTTGTGAATTAATGTGTTTAGTGGAGTGATTCACGTCGAATTGCTCGTGTTTGATCATTAGCCCATATGAGCTAATTTTGATGTAATGAAATGCGAATTTACATGACATGATTGTGTGAATTGAATTTACTGCATTGAATATATGCATGTTGATATATTTACCGCTGTGATATAAATTTGTATTGGAATTACAGCGTTGCGTCGTTAAAGTATCTTGGCTGGAACCTCCCCCAAGACGATAGGAGTGAGTGCGTGAGGCGAGTCTAGAGAAAATGGTTAGGAGGGTTGTCTAAAAATGATAATTATCGGAGGGTAGTCCATACTAAAAATATCAATCGTCGGAGACGGCCCAATTAATATACATCGGAGGAAGTCCCTGAATATATCAATCGTCGGAGACGACCAGTTGATATATATACATCGGAGGGTTGTCCTGACAAAATAAACATAATAATTCTCATACGAGGCTTGGCGAGTGTGAAGTGTCGGTGAGGACTCAGATGCGAAATGATCGATTAGACATTCAAAATCAGGATCATGCATTTTGCTTGAATGCGTGTTTATTTTAGACATTGCCTTGCATAGGTGGAAGTAGCCTTAGGGTGATTCCACTCGCAGGCACTAGCTCACCTGTCGAGGGATACTATTTTACGGTCTGAGGAGCGTGCGAAGGGACGGCCTGAATCTAAAAGTGTAATAATAGTTTAGAAGAAAGCCGGATTGTGGCTTTGGAGTTATGATGTTCTACATGTATTAGAATTCTCTAATTATACAATATGTGTTGTATAGAGTAAAAACATTTGAACTCTTAAAACTATTGGATATAGTTGGATTCATAGTTGGTATGTTTTATGGGCCCAGTGGCGTTTACTCATGTTGGCAGTCATATTGGATATATATTTGGCAGTGATGATGCAGGGGCCCTAGTGGCCATTATTTACTCAGTTTAGTTGTATATGAGACCCTGTGTGGTCATTGGATTGTTTGGGACAGGTTTTGTATTTGGGTAGAGCTCCCCGTACAAAGGAGACTACGCACGGGTCCTGCATGGCGTCGGGTAACTTGAAACACATCCATATGATACAGAGTTGTGGTCAGTCAACGGACCCCCGGGATCGGGGTGTCACATATGGTCTTATCTCACTATGGAGACGTGCTTTGAAGGGGTGAGAACAGAGTTGATGAAGTAGAACCATACCTTGATCACTTGACAAGTCTCACATCGTGTAGGCGTTACGAATGGTTTTGGTCCTCTTGCCCATACCCCGACCATGTCAACTCCTTGATGATCTCTTCAAACTTGGGGTTCTCCTAGAGCTGATCGTACTTTTTGCAATCGCTCACCTGTCTCAACCCTAGGAGTTGGGAGATGGTCCTCTCCCTAAAAGGGATCCACCTCCCCTTAACATAGCATGTCAGGTTCCTTTGTTACTTTGGAGTGGCGTAAAAATTCTTCAACTAGGGCTCGTGCTCCGGCTCCACTATCTTTGGCTTAACCTTTCCCAGCCTCGTCGCTCAATCTCCTCAAACGGTTCCATCAGCTCCTTAAATCCCCTTTCTTCCATAATTTTCTTTTGCTAGATACTTCGAGACTCTTATCTCTATTCCCTTGTGGGAGTAAGAGGCGCCTAGCTTCTCCTTCCTCGCTCTTGCTTCAATCTCTGCAGCCTGACTTCTAGGGCTTTCTCTTGCTTTCCTTTCCACTGTGCATTTCTCTCTCGGCTTCCTCGACTCTCTCTTATAAAATCTCTCTACTACATTTCCCTGCTTAGTCGGGTTGGAGAGCTTGGATTCAACATGGTTTGGAATTTTGAGAAGGCCAGGGTTCGAAAGTATGGAAAGATTGAAGTGACAATGAAAATTTCTCAAAGTCTTCCTTTTATAGGTGATTTGCCCTAACTGCGATGTCACGACAATGGTGTTCTATTGTCGCGACATTATGCAGATATTCTATTTGGTTTTCTTAGATGTCATGACATTGACAATTGATGTGACACGAAGCAATGTCAGCTGCGATGTCATGACATTGCTTTGAAGTCAGTCTTGGTATAACTCTTGTATCTTTGCAAATGTTGCGACATTGACACGTTGATGTGACAACATTGGAGCTATGTTGTTAATCTATTAATGTGATGTGCGACGGTGGCGAGAGCGATGTACTTGGCAGTGATTGATGTGCTCTTGTATATTTGCAAATGTTGCGACATTTGAAGTCTAATGTCACGACATTGAGGCAATGTCATGATGATGTTGCAACATTGGGGAAACTTTTGAAATTTGGTGTCACAACATTTCTATTGATGTCGCGACTTTGAGTGGGAGTTTAGCCTTTTAAATAGAAAATTTGTAGTTGTTTTCCCATTTTCTTTCTGCAATTCCAATTCATGTTTGTGAATATAGGTCTAGATATGTTGAGAAACCTTAATTCAAACATGAGTAGTAACATTCGAGATTTTTCAATTCACTCAAGTAAGCACTAATTCATGCTATTGTAGAAATTTCCACACAACTATTCAACAAAAGGACAATCAAACTACTAGGCGATTTTATAATTCAAATAAATCACACTCCCCCAAAATTAGTCATGCATCATTTCTAAAGAATAAGAGTTGGAAGTAAACTCCCCTTTGTAGTAAGTTCTGCATAATTTAGTCTAGTTGGAGATGCTTTAGAATTGACCTTCAGATATCCTTGTAGCTTCTTCATCCTGGCATTAAGAAGATTATAATTCAATAAATGGTAAATAATTTCTAACAAAACTAGACTACTTCTACACTATTCAAACACACAAAATCTTAACCAAATCAAGTTAATTATGAAAACTTTTAAAACATTGCTTGGGTTGCCTCCCAAGTAGCTGCTCATGTTTTACGTCTCTAGCTAGACATTTCCTATAGTGTTTTTTCATTTCAGCAATTATGTCCATCTCTTCAAATCTGGGACTCTTCCTCATTTGATCTTCCTCCTAGGTAATTTTTCAGCCTCTGACCATTCACCTTAAACTCATCTCCATGGTGGTTTTGGTGTTCTGCGCTCGAAAGGGTAATTACGACTATTGTATATGGACCACTCCACGCCCAGTTGAGTTTCCTTGAAAAAAGTTTGCTTTGGAATTGTATAGTAGGACTAGCTCTCTTACTCTGAACTCTTTCCTCGGAATCTTCTGATCATGCCACTTTTTAGTCTTGTCTTTGTAGATTATGACATTATCATAGGCTTCATTTCTCAGCTATTCTAATTCATTCATTTGGAGAAGTCTCTTTTCTCTGACAACTTGAAAATCAAAGTTCAACTTTTTTATTGCCCACATTGCTTTATACTCAAGTTCTAGAGGTAGATGACACTGCTTTCCATAGACAATTCTATATGGGGACATTCCAATATGGGACTTATAAGCGGGTTACATAAGCCCCGCAAATGCATCTTCGACTTTAATGACCAATCTTTTAGCGGCATTATTGTCTTTTAAAGAATATTCTTTATTTCTACATTGGATATCTCGGCATTTGGCGAGGTGATAAGCGAAACTATGACATGTCGACTCCGTACCTGCTCATAAGTTTCTGAACGCTGTTTGCAAAATGGCTTCCCCTCATCACTTATAATGGATTAAGGGAACCAGATCTACTCAAGATGTTCTTTTGAATAAATGAGCAAATTGTATTGACATCATTGCGGGGAAGGCGGTATGACTTCCCACCAATTTTGATACATAATCCATAGGTAGGAGAATGTAAGTTCCCAAATAGGTGAAATGACCATGAAGTCTATCCCCATCATTAAAAATCTGAACCACCATAAATTCCTTAGAAGGCATCTGTTTCTTATTGATGTTGCCCAGTTCTCGACGTGTCATGATGTTTTACCATTCATAACAATCTTTGAATAAAGTTGTGATAAAAACTTATTTGGAGAATTTTCTAAGGCATCTATCTCACACCAAAGTATTCACCTCCATATGGTGATGAATGGCATTTATCTACTATTCCAGCTTATTCTATCTCTGGTACACATATTCTAATAATCGATATGCTCACTTAAAAGCGATGAATTGCATCCATATAAAACCCTAGCATTAGTTCTCGATAGCACTACGCTGGTAAATGAATTACAGTAACAATTCCATAAGCCAAAAAATTTACAATATCAACATACCATGGTGTTTGAATTGACACTTGAAAAAGTTGCTCATTAGTGGAAATTTTCTTTTATTTCTATCCCTTTTTCCTTTTTAGTAAGTTTTTCTATTCTTGACAAGTGATCAGCTATCACATTGTCACTCCCTTTCTTATCCTTTATTTCTAGATCAAATTCTTGCAATAGTAATACCCACTTGATTAGTCTTAGCTTAACATCTTTCTTTGCCATAAGATATTTAATTGCTGCATGATTAGTGTGTATGATGACATGAGACCCCAATATATATGGCCTAAATTTTTCACAAGCAAAAACCATTGCCAGCATCTCCTTCTCTGTGGTAGAGTAGTTCTCTTATGCTTCATTGAAGGTTTTGCTGGCATAGTATATGGCTTTGAAAAATTTCTCTGTTCTTTGTCCCAAAACTGCTTCCATTGCATAATCACTGGCATCACACATGATTTCAAACTCTTTTATTTCGATCCCGGTGTTACTATGATTAGGTATAGCAATCCCCGGATTTAATATCTTTGAATCTGAAAACATGATTCATCAAAAATCAATTTTGCATCTTTTTCAACTTAATCACGCATAATGGTCTTGAAGTTTTGAGAAGTCCCTTATGAATCTCACCTTAAAAATCCGGCATGTCTGAAACTTCTTATCCACTTTGCTTTATTGTAGATGGCAAGAGAGTTTTTATGACATAAATCTTTGCTCGGTCTACTTCCAGCCTAACTATAGAAATTTTGTGTCCCAAGACAATTCCTTCTATTACCATGAAATGAAATTTTTCCCAATGTAGAGCTAAATTCTTGTCTTATACCTCACGTAGTACGAATCTCTAAATTTTAGGCAATGCTGTGGATCCCGCCATGGAGAAGTCATCCTGAAATTTCCGCCAGTCTCTTCACGAATCTAAGAATATGGACATCATGCACTTTGGAAGTTTGCATAAGCATTACATAATCCAAATGGCATCCTTATGAAGGCAAAGGTGCCATAAGGACATGTAAAAATAGTTTTCTCCACAGTCTCGAGGGCAATGGCAATATGATTATACCGGGCCACCCATCGAGAAAATAGAAGTAAAGTGTCTAGCTAATACATCGACATCGATCAATAAAGATGAGATAGTATTCCTTCAAATTTCTTGTGTTCGATTACGTAATCTATGCCATACCCTCCGTCTTGTCACGGTTCTTGTAAGAATCAATTCATCATTCTCATTTCGATAACGATGAATCACGCTTTCTTACAGGAACCACATGAAGCCCGGGCTTACTCAGGAAGCATGCGAGATTACATATATAAAGTGCGCATTCAACCATTTGACACTTCTTTTAAATGACTTCTTTCATTCACGGATTTAGTCTTCTTTGATGTTCAACTGGAGGTTTTTCATTTTTCTTCAGTAAGTTTTATGCGTACATATGGAAGGGCCCGATTCCTTTTAAATCTTCATAGACCCGAGCAATGGTTCCTTATACTTCTTGAGAATTTATGGCAATTTCTTTTCCTTATGCTCTGCCAGTCGGCTAATATAATTCTTTGGTTTAGATTTTTTTTTCGGCTTGAAAGGCATACTTGAATGTTCAGGCAATTCTTTTAGAATTAAACCCTATGAGCTTGTGTTTACTTCAGAAGCCTTCTCTTCATAACTACTAGATTTTTTGCACTTTGCTTTCTTAATCTGCGAGTCTTTGCCTCTTTTAATTCAAAATTGGGTTCGAAATTCAACATCGAGATCTGTGAATCTTGAAATTCATCTCATTTTCATTCATTGAACTCACGAATCTTACAATCATTTTTCGATTAAGTATGGGAACTTATGTTTCTGATCATACAATCATTATTATCAAATTACAATTTGTTTCAAACTACGATTGAGATTGAAGTGCATTGCCTCATCTCCAACCTTAAGAGTAAGCTCTCATTTCTTCCACGTCTATCGATAGCGAAGAACACCCTAGCAGCAGTGAGAGTTGTTTTCTTCTTCAATGTCAGCAACCACAAGTCCCTTTGGAAAAATAGACTTTCCCTTTGATCGCAGCACATCTTCTAGAATGCCCTCGGGTTGAGCTAAGGTTATACCATCTGCGAGTCAAACTATGATAAGCTCCCCAAAACTTAGTCTTTTGACTATAGATAAGGGCATCAAGTTGATGCTGGCTCCATAATCACATAGTGTTTTTCCCTTTTCAGAATTCCCTATGGTGAGAGGAATAATGAAGCTGCCTGGATCCTAGATCCTGCATTTTCACTGGTAAAGATCTCTGAATAACTGCACTGCAGGTTGCTATCAGGTTCACCACTCATTCTTCAACAATTTTCTTCTTTTTGCTCAGTATATCCTTCATGAATTAGAATAATGAGGCATTTGAGTCAGTTCCTCTGAAAAAGGGATATTGATCTCTCTTTTCTTGAACATGTTTAAGAATTTAGAGAATTGCTCTTCTAATAGCTTCTATGACCTACGAGGGGAATGGGACTTGAGGTTTGTAGCTTGAACCTTTTCTTCTTTCTTAGATCACCATTTTCAATGCGCCACATTTGCACCTTTACTTCATTCTCTCTTCTTTAGAAATTTTTTTGAGTATCTTGCTTTATTTCTTTTCCAATTTCTGCATCCTTTTCTTTCTCGGTTTTCTTACTGTTTCTTCTTTCTTCGATCCTCTGCCACTCCTTAAAGTCAACGCCATCTGAGTATTTTGTTGTTGATCTTGGCGTTCTTAGTATCATTAGGAAGACATCCTTTTGATTGGTTTTTGCATTATGAGCGGGTGCCACACTTGTGTCTCTAGATTCTTCAGAGAGGCATTTGTGTTGGCCTGAAACACGGATGTGTTTGCCTGGAATGCTGCTAGCTCAGCAAACTTTTGCTCATGTATATTCAACGACCTTTTGTTTTCTCCCATAAACCTTATCATTTGTTTTTCAAAAGACTGGGACCTTCTTTGGCCTTGATTCTCAACCCTCTGGTTGTTCTACTGCTGTTGTCCTTGGAAACCATGTTGACTATGCTGTTGATGATAATTATGCATAGGTCTCTGTCCTTGCTATGTTGTAGGTCCATATGAGAAATTCTCATGGTTTCTCAAGGTTGGTGTGTAGTGAGTTGGAAGATTTGTGTTGGGCTTAAAGTTGTAACTCCTATTGCCATTGATAAATTCAACTTCCTCCTGCTGATAAGGACCATCTTGAGCTAGTCCTTCATCATTCAAAACTTTTTGTTGATCTTCCATTGTTTCAATAAGATGGGAAAATCGGTTGCTTCTTTCCTACATGCTAACTTTGTTCATCAAAGCGTCCAGTTTTACCTCTATAGCTGACATTTTGTTCAGTTCTATCACACCAATTCCTCTCAGCCTGCCACTTCTCCCTAAAGTCTTAAATGGAGCTCTGTAGTTGCTCTTTACTAGGTCTTCTATTAACTGATTTGCCTCTTCAGCACTTTTTCTCTTGAAGGCTCCATAACATGCTGCATCTATGATCCCTTTGGACGTGTAGTTCATGGAATGGTAGAAAATATCCATATGTGTGATTTGATCAATCCTGTGCATTGGACATTTATTGAGCATCTTCTTATACCTTTCCCAGGCATTATAGAGACTTTCATCTTCACCTTGTTTGAATATAAGGATTTCTCCTCTCCTCTCTGAAGTGAGAGCAGGATGGAAAAATCTACCAACGAATGCTTCAACTAGTTCATCCCAAGTGTTCACTGATCCATAGGGGAGTGTTTCAAACCAGCTTGTTGTTGTATCTCTTAAGGAGAAAGGGAACAACTGTAACTTAATCACATCAAGCCTCACCCCATTTAGCATCACGGTGTTGGCCATTCGAAGAAATCTACCCATGTGCTCACTAGGGTCTTCACTAGGATGACCAGTAAACTAATTCTACTAGACCATGGTGATTAGTGCAGGCTTAAGCTCAAAGTTGTTTGCTTCAATTGCAGGCTGCCTGACTGTAGAGTAATCATCTCTAATAACAGGTTTCCAAAAATCTTCCATAGTTCTTTGCCCTTGAGGTTTGTCTACTTCCTCAGATCTTTGCCCTCGTCTCTACCATAACTACTGTTTCAGCAAATCTGACTTTTTTCAGGTTTGTCAGTGTCCTTTCCAATTAAGTGTCCAAAGGTACCAATTCAGATTTTGGTTTTCTATGCATGAGAGGACTTCCTGAAATGGTAACACACTAAAATCAAATAAGATCAGTAGACACAGAAATATATATGATGATGTGTTTTCATGAAATATTAGCAGTTGATTCATCTACTGCAGTTAAAACTATTTTTGGTAATTTTTTATAAAAGTATAAAGAAAAATATCCAAAGCTAGAAATTTTCTCTTTGGTAGAATTTTTAATCCCATAAACTCCATTTCATTTTGATCCCCGTGACAAACGCGAACTTGTTTTTATTGATTTTAACATGAACCAAAACAAGCGATTCTTGATACGTTAGTTGAGACAAATTTATGATACTACTACCAAAGACTAAATCAGTCCTTAGCAATGGTGCCAAAAACTTGTAAGGCCAAAGAGCTAAAATATGAAATGTGTTTTTTGCCTTATTTGTGAAATGCTTCATTTAGAAATTGGTCCGATCAAGTAGGGCCTAGATTTATCAAAGGCAAAAACAATGGCCAGTAGCTCCTTTTCAGTGGTGGCATAGTTCAACTGGGCATCATTCAAAGTACGACTAGCATAGTGAATCACATGGAATATCTGGTCTCTTTTACCGCCCAAACCTTGCTCTGTCGCATAATCATTTATTCGCACATTAGCTCAACGGAAGGTCGATGCGGTGCTACCACTATAGGGCGATGCAATTTATCTTTCGAGTTGAAAATTCTTGCACACCTCCTCATCAAAAATCAAATGGTGTCCCACTGAACTAGCAAATTGGACGAGGCTTTACGATCGAGAAATCTTTGTGACACTTTATGGAACCTGCGTGTCTAAAAGCTCCTTATGCCCTTTGCGATGATGGTGGGGAGTTTCTCTATTGCCTCGATCTTGACGCATAGAGCCTCTACATTCCTCTTGCAGAAATGGTACTTGAGTCTTATGCCTTCACGTGCCGTAAGTGGCCTTATACTAATTGACATAAGATTGGTCCTGCATCTAGCAACCGCCAGGCCTCGGGTTATCCGGACAATTGTCAGGTTCCCAATCTTGAAAAGTTGTCCATGAATTACCTGTTGTCTTTTCAATATATCGAGAATCATGGCCATCATACAACGTTGAAATGTGCCGTGCATTGACCCTAAAGGGCATTCGCACAGAAATGCAAATGTACCGTAAGAATAGTGAAGGTTGTCTTCTCTTGATCCTAAGAGTATAGCGGTCTGATTGTATACGGAATACCCATCTAAATAGTAATATTCATACTTTACGGCCTATCTAACATCTTATCCATAAATGGCGGTGGAAAGTAGTGTTCTTTTCGGGTAGCCTTATTCAAATTTTGTTAGTCGATACAAATTCTCAATGTGACTGTTGCAGGCGAGCAATATATTATTCTCATCTTTATCTTTATTTGTTCCTCCTTTTTAAACCTGGCACCATCTTAGGACTTACTCCATACCCTTTACATCGAGAAATAGGATAAATTACCTCGGCATCTAGCCGCCCGGTACTTCCTTGTGAATTTACTTCTTTCATGGTTGGATTCGATATAAAGCAGTATTAGTGAAGGTGTGCCTTGACGACCGATCTTCTAGCAGATGATGCATACATGAAGGTGAATCCTTAAATCAATTCCACAGAGGACAATTAGAAAAATCCATATGATCTAGTAATATAAACCAAACCATCTTCTTTCTTAGTGTGGGAGGACAAAATGACATCAGTAATGTGAGTCTTCCCCGAGAGATAAGCATACCTCGAAATGGCTGGGTAGTGTACACCGTTTCCATCTTGGGTGGTTGTTGAATGATGGCACTCAGTTTGAGAAATTTCCCACTAGGGGTTCGTAGTATTTCATGTTGGGGAGCAGGAGGGTCATCCATCTCACATACTCTTTGACCTCTTCTCCCGATTCTTCGATTAAGCTCTCATACTAGGCTAGTCTCGAAGGGTCGATTGGGACCCAGCGCAATAATACGAACAACATAGCCTCCACAGGTCTCTATCATGAAGCATGTACCACTCTCTGTAGGGTGTTTCACGATCTCAAAGACGATGAACTTGACCTCGTCGTCTGTACCCTCAGTTTAGCTCTCCCCATTGCACATCAATCATTACCACGCCGGGGAGCTAGAAAAGGTCACACCCGATATTATAGGTATTTCTTTATCTTCTTCATATGCAAACGATGAAGTGCTGCAAAATATATACTTATCCACCTTTACGGAGAGCGTCTTCTATCACCCCTGAGATGTTCGGTGACACTGTCGCTAAGCTGAGTGTGGTGTAATTGGGCGAGCCGCTAATCGGTCGTTTGAATATGGATAGCGGCGGGGTTTATCGCAGCTCCCGAAGAGTCACCTGAAAGCCCTCTCGAAGATGGGTTCTCGATGGTACAAGGAATATTGGCGTGCTTGGGTCTTCGGCTTCTGCGCGGTTTCTCTCTGCCCAGGACGCCTTTGCATTCACAGTGAGATACACTGTCTCGAAATCCGATAGTCTTCTTTTCTTTGACAGTATATCCTTCATGAATTTTACATAACTAGGCATCTGTTCTAACGCATCAACAAATGGAATGTTAATATGAAGTTTCTTAAACACTTCCATAAACTTAATGAATTGCTTGTCCAATTTATTCTTCTTCAGGCATTGAGAGTACGGAATTAGGATAGTGGGTTTAGTTGTGGTCGATCGATCTTTAGCTTCAGTTTCTTTTTCTGCAGACTTTTTCTCTTGGGGCTGTTCCCTTTCTATCTTATCATCCTGACTAGTCTGGGTTACTTCCTCAGTTTCTACCTCTTTTATCATTGCCAAAAACTTGATAGGTCGAAAACGTGATGTGTATATATGTCTTGTGTGCATGAAGTGCAGTCTCAGTAATATATTGTACTGAAATACGGGATGTCGATCCACGGGGACAAGTGTGTTGAATACAGAGATTGGCCTTTGAATATTATCTGGATGTAAGCTTTGAGTGACAGTTTACTAATATTTGGATTTAAACTAAACTAATCATTCTTAATGACTTACTGTGTTGTGGAGACTAGGGTTATGTCTCCCCCTGCCACTTTTGATGGATTATTTCCTATAGAAATTACTATTCAGTTTATTCATGACTTATTGATGGCCAGGGGTGATTATTGCTTCTGAGATACCCTCTCTCGGGAGTGTATCAGCCTATCTCGCTAGTAAGGTTGAGTGTATCTCTACCCGACTTCGATACTAAAAGCGCTTAAATGTTCTAACCTTGGTATACCCTCGGAATCGGAATATCTATTTACT
This sequence comes from Tetrastigma voinierianum, assembly GCA_016808115.1. NCBI lineage: Eukaryota > Viridiplantae > Streptophyta > Magnoliopsida > Vitales > Vitaceae > Tetrastigma > Tetrastigma voinierianum. The sequence continues at coordinate 916,948 of JAEQBH010003299.1, forward strand.
TGAAGATTGACCCAGAAATTTGCTCTATTCGAGATCCTTTGGACATCTTCATCTCTCGAATCTGGATATCTAGTACAATCATACCAATGTTGACGAGACACCACCATGTAAAATAAATCACGGATATAGAAGCCCCGGACTACAACAAGCCATAAACAACTGAATAATATATAAAAAGCGAATCTTTAATCCATGCAATTGTGACAGGGTTCAACAACACCCTAGATATGGATCTAGAACATAATGAATGTGAGTACACAAATATTTAATCTATAAAACATTAGTACTTCTATCCGAAAAGAAGAAAAATACAAAAGTAGGTCTCTTCTTAAAGACCCGAGGTCATTTGCTTTGCTTTGACTTACTTAGTGCCCTCGTTCAAATGCGATCTTCCATCCTCGAATTCTGGTCCCCCTTTGGCACCCCAATGATGGAAGACAAAAGCTTCCTTGGCGCGTCGTGGCGTTGCAGCGTGTGGCGTTCTTCGCTGATGACTTTTATTCTTGTTGACCCAACGTGCGGCGTTGGGGATGTCGCGGCGATTGGGGCGTCCACGACATTCGGCCCGACTTTTATGCACTTCTACCCTCGCTCAAAATGCTTCCAAGCCCAGTTCCTGTGATTCACACCTGATACAAAATCGGTCTTCGGTATATGTGGCCTTCGGAAATTAGTTGACTACGAATCAACCTACGGGAAATTCTATACATCTCATTATCCTGAGAGGCATACTGATAAAATAACCCATGGGAAGCTCATCATCCATACTCAATATAACAAAATAATCAAGCTTCTATATTCTCATAGTTTTCATGTTTGTTCTCTGAAAGATTTATACATATTTAAAATATTTTCTTAAAAACCACCCGACTTTCTTCTCGAAAGTACCTCTGCGTCTGCGAGTCCCCCTGGATAGTCTTTGTATGCACGAAGGGGTCCCGACTGAGGTGAGCAGCCAATTAGAAAATCCTCCTACAAGGGTTACTCCTTTAAAATGTATGCAATGGCGTATATAAACGATCAATCACATTTCATGATTATTCTCTGTAAAAATGTCACACTTAACATGCATGAGATGCAACCCCTCATGCTCATACTGATCCCACTGACAGACTCACTCTTTGAAGTGCCAAATGTGAAATAAGCGATCTTTATACTGACTAAACCATTGGAAAACCCTCCACGATTTATTTATGGCTGATTTTTGATTCTTTTCCTTTATTGTGGGCCAGTTTAGGGTTTGCCGTGGCGCCGCGCGCCTTTTTCAACATTTTCTGAACTTACATCGTCGGGATTCATGCAGCAGTGAATAATATGTGGGACTTTCACCTGAGGGGGGATGCGACTTACTCATGAAACATGTAATTTATCATTTTGATCATTTACACCTCGTGAATCTCTACCTTGGACTTTCCCATTTTCGAGGATTCACGACCCATTCCTCAACTTCGATGAATAAAACCCTACTGCACCCACACACGGGCTGGCGCGATGTGGCCGTGCATATGAAATGCGTGATCTTGCGTCACGTTCGCAAGTGATACGTGCATGAATAGGCCTTTACACTTGAAACATTTAAACCATGGAAGGAGTATAATTTATACATATAATATACCTCCATGCATTTCATAATACATCGAAACAAGCATGCATGTTATCCATTTCACACTTAACATGTTATTCATGCAAGCAATAACACCTGATTAAGGTCACGAACTTGGGACGGCTCCAATGAGCCACTCGCGGCGCCAAACGGCATGAACCATTTTGGTTCCGATCCTTATCATCGCATCAAACAACCATGATACCTAGAAACTTTCGATTCCCCAATTAAAGCTCCTAACTTACGATCCATGCAACCGGTCAGCAGATCCATACCCATTAATTCCCAAGCTTGGAACTATATACATGGCCTCTCGCTCCATGCGTAACCTACCATTATAAAGCCTTTTTGAGTAAGAAAGTGCAGCTGAAGTAGGAAAATATCTCTGCTTGGAGTTTTGTCGAAGCTCGACTTTTGAGTGTCCACACGTAGATCCCACTGCGTGCACCAACTTTAGTCCTCGAGCTGTTGTTGGCCAGCGAAATCGGAAAATCTCTTTTCCCTTTCTCCTTCTCCTTTTCCTCCTTTTCTCTCACAGGCGGTTTCCTTTCTTGTTCCTTTCTCCTTTCTTTTCTTCCTTTGCTTTTAACTCCTTTTCTCTTTTTTAAATACTGCTCTCTTCATTTCTCATACTCATTCTGTATTCTCTTTTTTCTTTCTCTCTCTGATTTGGAGAATCAATGATCAGGTGATGGGAGGAAATTGCCTCCCCACTCCTCATGTCTCATGTGTGAACCTCCTTTTCCCCTTGTAATTTTTCTTATTTCTTATTTTTATGACATCATGCCACGTGGCATCATATGGCGAAATGGAATCCACTTCTCCGCGTGGCTTAATTGGCGAGCGTTGCGCGTCTTGAGTGTCGCTTCTATGGTCGCCGAGTGGCGTCATGCTCTTAGTATTAAACCAGGTACCTGCGCCTCGGCGTGAAATCCGGGCCGCCTCGGAATCCCCAGCGAAATTCGGCGTGGTAGCTCGATTCGGCGAAGACAGGTTATTGGAAAAGTCAGTTTCATCATCAGAGATACGAAAATTAGATTTTGAAATTTCTATTTTACCCTTTGTCAATCTTGGATTTCGAGGTCTCTGTATAAATACTTAATTAAGCGTAAAATAAAGCTAAGACGATACAAGATGACGGGTATGATGGTGTTTAGGCGCTTTCGTGATGGCGTCCACGAGTCTTGCTAATTCCTAGAGCTTCTCAATGTGACCAACTTTAACATGTTCATTACCTTCGTTTAGGGTTCACCTAAAGTTAGCGGTGATGATCCATGCGTCTCTCGATCAACAATGTGGTCATTTAGCTGTTACTTTGATTTAAGGTTGGGCCCATGATTACGCGATTAAGTTGGGTTGGTTGTAGGCTGCGAGCTGATTTTGGAATGTGGCCTTACGTTTCATTCATAAATGTGCTATGGGAAGTCATCATATGAGCGAGCTTGCTTCGAATCCACTTTTTCGGTGGCGACGCTCAAGCCAGGCGATGGCATACTATTTTGGTTTGTTCTCAGAGCCGTAGATTCGATTACTATGATTATTTTGATTACCTCTCGACTGGCGTAATTAAGTTAAATTAAGTAGCGTGCTATGTATTACTTCCATATTGTCCCTCGTTGTTGATTCTCTTGTAGTTTGCATCTGTGCTTCACTCTCTTATCATACCTTGGCGGCTGATCGCGTATTTGTTGTAAGACAGAAAATTCAATTTACACGAAAAGTAATCGTAATTTCGATTACAAAATTGTTGATTCGGTTAAAAAATCTGTAAAAATTTATTCTCTGATCTTGGATGACAAAGCAGGATTTGCGCATTGGATTGTCTCGAAATCTGGCAAACCACCGTGGAAATTTCGTAAAATTAGGGGCGGTCGGAGTTGACCGTTTTTTGGTATCGCGTTGGTCTTGAAGTAAAATGATTTTCGATGCTTTCTGAAAGTCATATAACACGTACTCATATGCCATAAGTGGTATGAGTCGAGTGATGAAAATGGACCCAGTAGAGATAGTCTTAGAATACTCGAATCTGGGAAAAGAGAGGAGATATAATGGTCATTTTGGGTAGTGCAAATGATAATAAGACCAGACAATTGAATAGCGTCGTCTCCTTGAATTAAAGAAAAAGACCAAGCGTGAAAATGGGGGAGAAGGAATGCGGTGGGCCCCGATGGCGTTTTTAGAGAAGATCTCTGCGACTTATCTCTACAGGTACGACAAATCCAGCAGATTTGGCGGTTTAGTGAAAGAGGGAAAAAGCGTTCTACCGCGGGCGGCTGCAGCGTGGACTCAGATTTTGTGAGTTTTGACAGAAACTCAGTAGGAGTTTCTTCCTACTTAGTTTTATTCAGCTCACTTTTAAGCACTTTGCGAATGTTTAGGTTGGTTGAGGCCTTGGGAATGGCGTTTGATCAGTTCAAACCTTGGAGCAGAAATGTTTGGTTAAGACCCACGAACGATCAGTATTCTATTCTCTGGGATGTTTGGGTGAAATGTGTGATGAAATGTTTCAATAAATAATGTATTAGTTTAGCTTGAGGCCTTGAATGGTAGATTGATCGATCCCAACTTGGGATAGAATGGTTCAAATTTATTGAAACCATATGTCTGGCTTGATGTAGTGAGGGGTACATTGCAGGCTGTTTTTGGGTGGCTAAATTGTGCGATTATGAAATGAATTGTATTGTGTGATATGCATGGGGAAGTAGGCGTGAGGAAAATGCTGAGTTCTAAAGTGAGCCAGGTGAATTATTGAATGTTGGGCAAGTAAACCTAGGGTTTTCTTGTTCCCAAAGGAATAAAATGACACGAAGTATATTTTCGTGAAAATATGTTTGGTTAAATAATTCGAATCGAATTGCTTGTGTTTGATCGTGATAACCAGTAGGCTAATTTTGATGTTTGAAATGACCAATTACATAACATGTTTTGTGTGATTTAATTTTTATGTAGAAAATATTCGTGTTTATATATTTGCATGTGATTAGGCTTGTATTGGGTGAAACACACAGCCATTCAGCGCCATAGCTGGAACATCTAGGACAGGAGTTGGGTGCATGAGATAGTCCCAGAAAATGGTTAGGGTGATGCAAAATATTAATTGTCGGAGGGTAGTCTGTAAAAATATCGATCGTCGAGATGACCTAATTGATATTCATCGAGAAGGGTAGTCCACAAACAATTAATATATCCAGTCGTCGAGGACGTGATTGATATATATACATTGGAGAGGGTTGTCATTTAATAAAACAATGAATTCTCTGTCTGAGGCTTAGGCGAGTGTGAAGGAAGTAGGTGAGGACTTCGGGATCGGAGTTGGTCGTATAGACATTCAAGTAAGATCATGCATTTGCCCGCTGAATGTGTGTTTACTTTGGAACATTTTTGCCTTAGGTGGTGAGTAGCCACTTGGGGCGATTCTCCATTGAGCTTTAGCTCACCCAGTCGTGGGACCCCTTTTACGGATACGGGGGCGTGCGGGAGACGGTTCGATGCTTAGAGGCTGAGTCTTTAGAAAGCGGGAATATTGGCTTTGTTGATGTTTACAGCCATATTAGAACTCTTTAGAAGTTTAGCATGTATTGTTTAAAGTGAAAATATTGTAACTCTTGTAACTATAGGATATATAGTTCGGATCATGGATTGGTATGCATATTGAGTATTGTTTTAGCATGGGCCCAGTGGTAGTATTACTCATGTGATTGGATATATTGGATATATATTGCATATATTTGGATTGTTTGGGGACAGGATATGCAGGTTTTATCAATTGGGCCCGAGCTCACTGGCATGCAAAGGGAGACTACGCCAGATTTTCTGAGTGGCGTAGGATGGCAGACATCCGCTAATATTCCATGGTGTGGTCCAGTCAACGGACCCCCGGGTTTGGGCGTCACGATTGTGTTGTCCTCTCTGAGGGCTGGTAGATCTCCCAAAGGATTATTCTTAATCATGTTCACTTGATTGTCTGGTTGCCTTGAAATTTGTGTTTGTTTAGTTAAGCGTGTGCGACATGGTTTGCAATTACTAAGAACTACGTATGCATAAGCTAAAGTCTGCCACAAGTCTTGATCTATCTCAAGGCCCGCGCGATTCGAATTAGTGGTTTGTGCCTCCAATATCTCATAGCTTGATGCGTACTTTTTCATCAAGGCACCTCCTGCTGAGGCATCAATGATTGTCTTAGTTGAATCGCTTAAACGTTATAAAAAGTGTGCACCTGCATCCACCTAGTCAACCTGTGGTGTGGGTATCTCCTCAATAACTCATGAAATCTCTCAAACCTCAGCCAAGTTCTCCCCTTCGAATTGTCTAAATGTGTTAATTTATTGAACTAGTTGTGCGATCTTTGCGGGTGGGAAAAATTTGGTTAGGAATTTCTGCACTAAGTCATTCCATGAGGTAATGGAATCCGGTGGTTGGCTAGTCAACCAATGCTTAGCTCGGTAGCTAAGTGGCTTGATGGGAATAAGGCCTTAATCACGAGGCTTCCTCTGTACCCCATTATACTTGACTCGCATCCACGGACTTCAATCGCGGTCATATGTGCGTTCAGTTCTCCTTTGGCGACTCGTGAACTTGTATATTGTGGAGCATTTGCGAGTTACTCCTTTCGGTTGAAGTTGTTAAGCTTGGGTCGTTGGTCTTCATATATTTGTTGAACAAGTAGGTGTAGAACTCCTCAAGTAGCATATGTGGATTATCAGGCTATACAAATGATCGGGTGGCCTGATCTCTATAATTCTGTCCATTCTGATCCACCTATGGTTCATTCCTTTCTTGGAACTATCCTTCATCCTCTTGATTCTGCATGATTTCAAATTGGGTTGCGTGTGCTTCTATGCGTAATCGATGTAATGTCCGTTCTGGTTCAGGATCGAATGGAAGTAATTCCCTACAATCTTATCTTTGCATGCACACTAAATGCTTTCTGAAATCTGAGTAGCAGTGGGACAAAGTCACGGCCACGAGATGAAATAAGGCCGCAATGCAAGCGAAGGAAAAAAAAAAAATAAGTAAAAAGAACTAAATAAAATAAAACTGATCCAAAGTACAATCTATGGCACGGTTGTCAATATCAACACTAAACTTCTCCTCGGTAACGGCGTCAAAAACTTGAAGGGCTGAAAGTGAGCATGTAAAAGTTAATAAAAAATGCAGACCCGTGCGCGCAAGTATACGCGTCGAGTTCACACAATGTAGTGGCGAGTCAAGTGTCGTTCCCATGAAGCGTGCTAAGTACTGATTTAATGACCTAGACAATATTTGGATCCAGTCTTGTAGCAAATTATGAATAAATTAACTAAATTAAAGAAAACCTAATAATGAAATTTCGTTTTAAAGTAATGATGAGGAAACCTAGGGTTTTGCCTTCACCTACCACACCTGACGGATTTTAACCTAGATAGCGCATTTATTTATTATACCATATGATTTCTGTTAGCGGGTTGATCGTGTGTACAAAATATTCTCTCTCGAGATATAACTGCCTATCTCGCTAATGGGAATTCTTGTGTGCATCTACCTTGATTTCGACTTGAGATGGATGAATGTGAGCCCCTAGTGCTACACACAGGCAGCGGGATATCTCTATTCACCGTTGACCAGTGTTGCTTTACCCACGTGTCCTACGAGTCATCATCTCTCGATGTCGGACTCTAACATTATACCGCAATTGGCCAAAGTGACATGTGATTAAATTCGGGAGTAAAGCGACCATAGAAATTCATATCGATATTAAATAAGCCTGATTAAAGTAATCCATAATGGTGCGGTTAGGGTTGACAAAACCACTAGAGAAAAGAGATTAGTTCACTTAGTGATTTTCATTACAAGCGAAGATTTCTAGCATCACACCCCAGATTAGAAAAGAAATACAAGAGTCGTCTTCGTGATCTCCGGAATCAGGCCTTCACCTACTCTCTCTCCTATCCGTCCTCCTTCTCTTGATCTTTCTCAATCCCCTTTTGCCTCGAAATCGCTCCTTTTTATACCTCGGAACTCGGGCCCATCAATGGCCCAGAAAATAAGAACTTTTAGAGCTCCCGTTTTGGAATGGGAGACCTCGCTATGCTGCGGCGAAGGGAGCTTTATTTGCGCGTACGAGAGCAGCCATACTCGCGGCATTGAGGTTCGATTTGCGGCGTAAGAATCATCCCGGCTACTTTGCAGCGCTACAACAACGTGAAATTCTACCGCTGCTACGTACCCAAGACAATCTCTATTGCACTTCTTTGCTTTGGTCCTTTCTTCTATTGCTTCCTTTTATTCCAATGCTCATGTGTTCTATGAAACATTATAGTATAGGGGATTAGCGCAATATCAGTGAATATGAATGTGAATCATGCAAGTTAAGCTATAAAAACACATAGAAATTGTACTATAATGTATGCATGACTCACTCCGATCACTAGGCAAAGAGCCAATCTTCCTAGAGAAGATTCATGCCTTCGCCTAGGCGAAGAACATTGCTAGGACTCCGAAATCCCATTTTTCCTTCACCCAAACAAACCCTAAAACACAAAACCCCTTTTTCTCAATCCAAAGGTGGAAAATAAACCAAGATAGGAAGAATCTCTACCTCTTAAAGCATAGAAACACGGGTAGGAAGCCTCTCTAGCCCGAAATCTCATCATTTGGATCTTTGGCTAAATCTTTCCTTTCCAATATGTACGTGTACCCCTCGTTGATGCGGTGAACTTTTGTTCTTAGCTCGACAAAATCCAACCGATGGAGCTCCGAGGATCGTGGAAAGAAGCTTAGCTCTCTCTCCCTTTCTCTCCCTCTCTCCTGAAGAAGCCAGAAAAACATAATGGGAAGAATTGGATATTTTCCCCCTAATCCCCTCACTTAAGTCTCAAGTGAGTGGCTCACATCACGCCACGTGTTTGCGACTGGTCCGGGTTCGTTTTTGTCCCGAAATGATTTATTTTGTTATATTTCAAATTCAAATTATTTTAAATGAACTTTACTTAAATTATTTCCCAAAATCTCGTTTTTGGTTTTGCAAACTTACTGTCACCCCAAATTCATGAAAAATCGGACTGTCTTAGAATTCAATTAAATTCATCTGGGTAACTAAATTTCGCGAGACGAATCCAACGGTAAGATCCGTTCATCATTCGAAATCTAGAAATTTTTAGGCTGCAACATCTTATAAGCGGCAATTTCACGTTTTGCCATTTTGAAAAATTTCAAATTTACATGGGTTTACGAGAAAAATTTCCAAAAACTAACACTTCCTATCCAAGTTGGTGCATAGATATCACGTGCCCAACTTGCATAAAATATTAGTATACTCGATATGAGACTGTTTTAGTAAAGATGTCAACTAGTTGATCTTCAGATTTAATCTTAAGTAGCTACACGATCTTTAAATCTAACCTCTCCATGATGAAGCTTTTGCCACTTCTCTCCACTTTAAATGTTTTTATGTAGTAGAATCTCATGCACTCTTCTTAGAATGTGGTGAATTAACTTTCAATAGTAGCTTAGTTATTCTAGTTTTGAGTTTGCACCCTAATAGTCACTCATTCGAATTTCATGGGCATATAGGGTTTCATCGGCATCGACACAATATTGGGCTTTGATTATTATTTACCTAAAAAAATCGTTAAAATGTCGCCATAATGGTGGGTATATCCATATGGCCTTAACAACATAATTGCAAAAGTTTTTCTATAACATATAATTTGTTCTAGTATTTTATTGAAAATTTTGTATAAATCTTTTATATCATTTATATAATAATTAAACTTATTAAATTTATAAAATCACGAATATATCATACTTTGTCTTATATATTGAATAAATTTAGTTTAATTGAATTTTAATTTTAATATTAAATATTTAATTTATTTCATTAAACTTTTTCTTAAAAAATAATTTCACTTTATGTTAAATTAATTTTGTATTAATATTTTAACATTTAAAAATATTTAAAGAAATAATTAAACAAATAAGTAATTAATAAGTAATAATATTTTATAAATAAAAATTAATTCCGCTAGGTCGAAGTATATATAATTTCCATTCGGATAAGTATTACTATAACTTTTCATAATATCGATTATTAAAGATAAATTAATGTCAATATCAAAATATTGTCACTATAATTAAATAAAATATTTTATATGAAATTATAAAAATAATTTAATTTTTTTATCTTAAATATGATAAAAACAATTTTAATTTTTATAATAAATGAACATAAATATATTTAAAATAAATTTTTAAATAATAAACATTATTATTTAGTATACTTATTAAAATAACATTAACATGTATATTTCTTTAAATTTTGAAAAATATCCGTTTTATAGATTATTTATGCCAAATATCTAATAATATATCTGTAAAATCAATCTGTATCTGTGACGAATGTTTTATACTTGCTTATAAGATCCTAAATAGGGTCCATACAAGGGTCGGTGAAAAGTCACTCACTTGTCATGGGAAAATTTAGTTTATGATATAAATGTAAAACTCGCTAAAATTTATAATTGGCAAAGACACCTAATCAACTATAAATCGTAGTTATTTTTTAAAAGCTCCAATAAAAATACTATATTTTCCACTTTTATCCTTGTCTCCTTATTTGTATAAATCTTTTACGATATTGGTTATATAGAAAAATAATTGTGAGAAAAAAGGAAATACATCTTGAATATTTCCAATTCATTTTCTTTTTTCCTATTAAGCATATGAACTATGATTTTTTTTCCTTAATTAATAATTTTTAAATTTCATGCAAACAAAAATTTATTTTCTTTTGTTTTCCGGTTGAAACCATTGTTTCATTGGATCTAATATTATGGTTCAACATAAATCACTCGGCAAGATTTTCTATTTACATCTAATTTTGTATTATCAAAATTTTTTTTTGATAATAATCTATAACTTTTTACTTTTGAGATAATATTTTTATTCTTAAAAATATTAGTTTTTATAGTTAGCATTTGTAATTAGTAAATCACTTGGATCTAATATTGAACACAATTTTTTTATAATTGGTATTATCTATTTGGTAACTGTTTGAAAATATTGTTCTTAAAAATAAAAATTAAGAAAAATATTGTTTGATGATAAAAAAATTATTTTATATTTTTTACTCTTACTAATAAAAAAATATGATGTTTTTAGATTATATATTTTTAAAACTTTTTTATTATTTTTTTATATATGTCAAAAATAATTATTTAAACATTGAAAATAATTAAAGCAATAAACATACTAATTATGTTTTAAAATATATAAATAGATTTAAAAAATTTAAAATTCTCCAACAAATTTTATTTTATAAACTATTTATGTTACCTAATTATTTAATCAAAGACGTCCTTTATGCGTTGGTATTGTGCCCACAAGCAAGGAGTGCATGGGTGGGGTCTTCAGTAGGTTTCAGGATGTATGAGAGCATATCTTTTCCTTATAGAAATATTTTATAATTTTGAGATAATATTTTTATTTAATAATTTTATCATTAAGTTTATATATATTTTTTTAAATTAGATTTTATTTGTAATTATTTATGTACAAATAAATATTTAATAGAAATTTGTTTAAATTTGTTGTAATAATTATATTGAAAATTTATTTTTAATTTGATATTAATTTTTTAATTCTATTTTTAGTTATTTAATATGATAAAATCATTACTCAAAAATAAACTCCACTTCAAAATGAATTTTTATGACTTGATTTATAAATATATTGACAAAGAAATAAAAAACAATTTGAAAAAATTAAAAGTTACAATTAATTTTATTTATCATAAATTATTTATTTATTAGATTGTGTTTAATGTCCTGATTAATAATTTTTAACATCATATTAAAAATAATAATGATAATAGATCTCATTAGTTTAAAAAACAGTTTATTAGAGATGGGATTAGGATTTTATTATATTTTGATCTTATGAAAATATAGGTAAACCGACATCAAACAAAAGGTGAACAAAATTACGGGTTACATATAGAAAATATATATATATATATATATATATATATATATACATATATATATATATATATATATATATATATATATATATATATATATATACTTATTTAAGGTATGATCTTATGTTATTTTTCTCCCAAAAAATTCGTGAATCCCTTAGGTCTTTGCTTTGTATTTCATGTATGGTTTGGAACTGCCAACTTCTTCTTGTTTATTTTTACCACTTTCACTTAAAGTCACTGCAAAAATAACAAGCAATTATCAGATGTTATCACCGTTATATATGTGCATTATTTTTATATCCATTTATAATATTTATATAGATAAATTTAACTTCAATCAACTATCGACTATCAGTTACTTTATCAAACAATAATTTATAATCAGCTATCAACTACTTTACCAAACAGTAATTTATAATCAGTTATAAGCTATTTTAACAAACAGTAATTTATAATCAACTATCAGCTACCAACACTAACTATATCAGTTATCAACTATCAACTATCAATTGAACCAAACATGACCTTAATTATTAAAACGATTACTTATTGATGAAAACAATGTAAATATCTAGTTAAATTATTAAACTTGTCAGCGAGAGATAAAAATAACATACTATTGATTACCAGCATGTATTTAGATAAATATGGAAGGGATGATGGGTGATTAAATAATCATATACCTAAAAATCAATTTATGTTTCTCAATTTATCTCGTCCTAGTAGATGATTTTTTTAAAAAAAATTGCTGATTATTTTTCTAAACCCTAGGCGTCCTTCCTTCCTTTTCCTTTATCCGTTCTCTCTTTGAACTCTTTTTTCATTAGCAAGGATAGGTGATTTTTTTTTATCATTCTTACCTTAAAATCACTTATTTACATCTCTTTCTATAATTTTTTTCTTAATAAAATGGTTTTTCCTCACATATATATATGTTTTTAATTTGTTTTTCGTGATGTTGTCGCCGACTTAATTATTACGACATGTGGTTATGTCATTTTAATGCAAGAGTTGGTTTTTTATCTTTTTGTTGCGACGTTTACTAGTATATGAGCAATTTAGATACATATTTAATCAAATAAAGATAAAAAATTAAATTATGATCATCAATATGTTACAGCACTAGAGTAATAAGTATTTTAGTTATTATAGAATTATCAAATACGTAAGCTTTCAGATCAATCAATAAAATCATATCTTTTTCAGAAAATAAAATAAAAAACTTATCTTGGAGTTGCAATTATCCTTAATACAAAAATAATAAATACAATAATTTTTTTGATAGGGATAAATACAATAAATATTATAAATAGAAAATATAAAATTTACATAGCACTTCAAATATTATATCTATTCACTTTCCTTTGCATCATTACAGTATTATCACTTTCCTTTATTTTAATTCACTTTCCTTTGCATCATTATGCTATTACAAGAACTCGATGGAGTCGACCACCATTATACTATCATCCCCTTTTACAGTAAGTGGTTTCAATTTAGGAAATAATTTATAATACTGAATTGTTAAACTCAAATTTTAAATTAAGTCCTATAAATAATATATTTTATTTTAAATTAATATTCGGTTTCCAAATTCATAGTATACCAATTATTTCCATATTCGAAGTGGAAGCTATATGTATATAGGAGGAGGAGACATTCATAGTACTATACAGTTTTCCAATTCTCTTCCCAGAGTTCTTCCTGGTATGAATTTTCTCGATCTCTTTGCTTTTTTTTTTTCTCGTGAACTGATTTTTCTTTTGTTGAAAAAGTTTTTGTTTTCCGTTATCACTCATCTATGCTATCTATATTTTTTTTTTTTCTGGATGTTTTACATTGATGAAAAAATATTGATATTGTGTAGATTTTCTCAATCATTGAGACTGGTTTTATGGTCTTGAAACTGTGCTTGAAGGATTTTGTAGAAATACTTGGGAAAAATTGTGGGTTTTGAGATTTAGAGGGGAAAAAGAAAAAAAAATTGAAAATAATTATACATACATCGTTAAGAATTAATACCGATGCTTTTTTAAAAAGCACATCCCATGAGTATTTTTTAAGAGAGTTAGAATGGAACCTTTTTTTTCCTTTAAGGGTTAGGAGAATTAAAGGATTAATAAAAAAGAGATATTGGATTACAACTTTTAAAGACTCAAGAAAAGTATGTATCATTTACATAGTTTATTTCACTGAATCGATTAATGTCTTGTCATGTGAAGAAATATATCAAATAAAACAGTTATAGTGATACACATTCTACTAAGTAGCACGAATGATGATGTATGCACAATTATTTTTCAAATCGATAGCACCTTAACGATGTTGTATGCACAATTATTTTCAAAATATTGTTCTTGAGAACCGTTTTTTTAAGAGCACACAATTTTGGTGTTTTGAAAATTGTTCTTATTATTTGAATTTAGTGTTTTTTTTGTTCTTATTTCTTAGAACAAAACAAACTTGTTTTCCTCATTTTTTTTTTGTTTTTTAGAACAAAAAACAGTTTTAAAAAACGATAAAACAAACAAATCCTAACTCTTAGCAGAAGTATGAGTCAGCTTACTATATATTGTAATAAAGTGTTTTGTTGTAAAAAAAAAGTTCTTCAAAATTGAACAAAGTGAAGAATAAATATTATTTGTCTATATGTGCAAGGAATCAGTGTTCAAACATGCTATTGGATTTTTTCTATCTGAAACTTTGAATGTGCAAATTATAGGAATTAAAAATTTTGAAAATTGGGAACTTGAGAAATTCTAGATTTGAAAATTTTCGAGAAATTGATACTTATGATTAAAAAAACGAAAATTAGAAAAAAAAAATTAAATTGATAAATTTTGGATATTAGGAAATTCTAGGAATCTAAAGGTTTGGAAATTAGAAGATTCTGGAAATTGAGAAATCCTAAAAATTTGGAAGTTTAGGAAATTGAAAACTTATGTAAATTTGAAGGTTTTAGAAATTTGAATTCTAAAACTTGAGAAATTTTAAAATAACGTTGGTGCTTCTGCTAAACAAAATTATTTTTTATTAATACATCTTTATTTTTATTAAAAAATATGAATTTATTACAGTTCTTAAAAGTTTATGAGGATATCTACATAACTCTAAAAAACAATATCAACTTTTTGTTTTGTTTTCTCTTTTCCCATTTGAAATAAGTGTGATTTGATGAGAACCCCCCTTTGAGTTATTTCAAATAAGGTTTTTCTTTTGTTTTGTTTCAAATGAGTTAATTTTTAAGAAAAACACAAATTTAGAGTTATTTCAAGTTTTTTAAATGAATGTTTTCTTGAGAAGTAATCTCAGATGGGCAAATCTAATCATATCATGTTTGTTTAATGATTTACTTGAAACATAAATATCCTTGATGATTTCAATTATTTATAGTTATATTTTGAAAATAGTGAGTTTTACCAAAAAACAAAAAAAAAAAAAAAAAAGACTGATAATTTATTAGAATAAGGTCAAAATTTCCGAAGTGTTAAAATTTTTAAATTATTTTTAATCAAATAATATTTTATTCTTACTTTTTTTTTCTTCTTTCACATATATATATATATATATATATATATATATATATATATATATATATATATATATACTATATCATATATATATATATATATTAGTATCTTTTGAAGTAACATTATGCATATAACTTTTTTTATTTAAAAAATTAGAATTTTCAATTAAAATCTTTTGTTTAATGAGGCAAATTAATTTTATTTATTTATTTCCTAAATTATTTGTAGCAGATGGCTATTTAATGAAACTTGTGGTGATCAAAGCCAAAGTGAAACTTCTTACTATAAATGTTCCCAATGTCAAGTTTCTACTAATCCTTCAGTGTCTTCAAAACTAGATTGATTTGATGGAATTGTTTTAGGCTATGTTTGGTTTGCCCAGAAACGTGATTTAAAGTGTAAGGAAAAAAATAGAAAAGAAAATTAAATAAATGGACTTTTATTTTGTATGCTATTACAAACTTATTGTACTTTTTTCTTATTCATATGAACATTAACTAATTAAAAATATCAATTTCTAACTAACTTTAATTACATTTGTTCTCATCTAAATAAAGGTTAAATAATTTTAAAATGTCAGTTTTCAGCTAATTTTAATTAGAGTTTATTTTCTTTGTCAGTTTTCGACTGATTTCAGTTATATTTGATTTTGTTTTTTGTGTTTAATGCTCAAATAAAAATAACTTTATTCATGTGTATTTTTAGCCTTCCTCAGTAAACACATTTTTTTATATTCCAAATTATTTTGTGTTGTAATTGGGAAGTATTGAAAGTGTCATAGATATAACATACAAAATTTAATTTGTATAAGAAATTAACTTTTATTATTATTATTAAATGGTACAGCTTATATAGTTGTATAAGTCATTTTATTTTATTATTAAGCCTTTATTAGATATTAAGACCGTAAAAGTATCATTGAATATGAAAGATAAATTATTAACTTATTTGGTATTTGTTTCGAGAATAGTTTTTTATTCTTTAGAACAATAGAAAAACATGTTTACTGTTATTTTTTACTATAAAATGCTTTTTGATTTCTGTTCTTCCAGAATAGAAAAATATGAGTATTTTATAAGAATAACTTTTAGATGTTTCACTTGTTTTCTAAGATTATTTTACAGAAATAATTAAATAAGATGAATGATTAACACAATAAACCACTAGAAATAAAAATTATCTTTAAACATATTTAAGAACATTAAAAATTTGTTATAAATATTTGGATTTTTAATCGATATTTATTTCATAAAACATACAAGAACATTTTTCAAAACACACATTTCTCACTATGGTAGCTTTTGTTTTTTTACTTAATCTTGAATATAACATTTTTTTTATAAAAATGTTGAATAGAACTTAATAGTATTAAGTAAACTTAATAGTACTTAATAGTATTAAGTAAATTTAATAGTGCTTAATAATATTAAGTATCCGACTGTTTAATTTTTCTAATATTTTTATTTCAATTAATTATTAAATTGTTTGTTTTTTATAGGCTAAAAATTACCATCTTAACATCTTAATATATAAAAAGATAGTTTAATTTTAATATTTGTATAATGATAATTTAACATCGTATGATAAACCGAAAATATTTATATAATGTTTACATATTTATTTTAATCATATTTATAAAAAATAAAAATTATTATCATAAATAATTTTTAAAAAATAAAATACCACCAGAAAAATCATCCTCTTTATACATAATCTATGAAAAAATTAACATTTTAGCCAACTTTTGAAGAAATTAATTTTTAAATAAAAATAATTATTCTATCTATCAATGAAGAAAAAATAAATCAAAATCTTTTACTTTTTATCTAAATTTTGATAAAATAAATTTAAAAAACACGGCTTTTATTTAATTAGCATGAGAACAAATTATAAGAATTTCAATTGGATCATAAAGTATGATTTTCTCATGCTCTTATTTTAAAAGTTTGAAAATATAGAAAAAACAATTTAAGAAAAGCCAAATATTTTGGCTTTTTCTATTCAACCAAAAGTTTTAAAAAATTCAACAATAAGTCATGAAAATTTAAAAAAAAAAAACAATAAGATGTTTGAAAGCAAATTGTCTTTACCAAAAAGCCAAAAAATCAAATGTGCTAACTCATTATGAGTAAAACATAAATATATATAGAGAAAAATGGCAAATGTCGGAGCGGAGCCGGGGGCGAATCCACCCTTTAAGTATGGGTATGGTACAAGGTATAGGGATATTTTTATAATTTTATCATACTCAAGGTTATTATAAATACATTTCTATGAAACCTTATTTGATTATAGTAAAAGTTTTAGCTGCCATTATCGTGGATGTAGCCATATTGTCGAACCACATGAATATGTTTGTGTTTAATTTTCACTTTCGTTTTTCTATTTGATTTTATCACTATTTCTTTGCATGAATCTGTAGATCACGTATTTTGATACCTCCAAGGTTATTATAAATCGTTCATATGAAACCTTATTTTGTTATAGTAAAAGTTTAGTTGCCATTCACCGAGTGGATACTTAAGGCATATTGTATCTTGGCCAGAAATTAGTTATTCTGCGTCGACCATGAATACTCGTGAATGTCGGGTGACCCGACGCTTTTCACGAAAATCGGGCAGAGTCTCCTTTGTACGGGGAGCTCTACCCAAATACAAAACCTGCATATCCTGTCCCAAACAGTGCAATATAATCCAATATATCCAATCACATGAGTAATACGACCACTTGGGCCCATAAACAATACTCAATATACATACCAACTATATACCCAATAGTTACAAGAGTTAATATGTTTCTACTCTTATACAACATATATCAAACTTATAGAGTTCTAATACATGTTTAAATCAGGAACCAAAGCCACAACTCGGCTTTCTTCTAATCCTCAAACTCTAGGACGAGCCGTCTCCCTCATACGCTCCTGTACACATGAAATAATATACCTCGGCAGGTGAGCTAATCTTCAGTGAGTGGAATCGCCCTAAATTAGACTACTCACCACCCTAAGTGCGAGTGCAATGTTCCAATGAGAAACACACATTGTGATGCATGATTCAACTTGGTTGCCTACATGACTGACTCGGATCCAGGAGTCCTCACCGACTCCTCACACTCGCCCTCGCCTCTTATGAGAATATTATGTTTTTATTTGTTTGTAGATGACCCTCGAAGTGTATATATCAATTGGGCCGGCTCCGATGATTGATATATTATTTGTTTATGGACTACCCTACGATGAATATCAATTGGGCCATCTCCGACGATTGATATATTATTTGTTTGTGGACTACCCTCTGATGAATATCAATTGGGCCGTCTCCGACGATTGATATTTTTAATTTGGACTACCCTCAGAAAATTAACGTTTTAGACAACCCTCGAACCATTTTCTCACAGACTCATCTCATGCACTCATCCTATAGTCCTAGGTGTTCAGTGCATATGGAATATCTATCTTGAATTCCAATACAAACTAATCACATGCAAATATGTAAACATGCACATATCCACATAATATCCAATCACGCAATCATGTCATGTAATTAATTAATTTCATCAAAATTAGCTCACTTGGACTAATGATCAAACACGAGCAATTCGACTTGAATCACTCGACTAAGCACATTTTCACACAAAAATATATTTTTGTGTCACTATTCCTATGAACAGTAAAAAACTACGGTTCAAACACACATCCATTCGTCGATTCACTTTGTGAACCCGCATTTCACGATACAGGCTCATTCCAAATCAATCCATGATTTATCACAAAAAATGCAACATTCAACCACGAATCATCCATGGCGATCCAATTTGCTACATTTGAATTTCAAAATTTATATCGAATTCGGTCCCAAAGGTTTGGGACCGATCAAGCAGCCTCACGAGCTCGTTCGAGCTAAAACATTCGTAAAACACTTAAAATGGGAATAAAACTAAGTAGGGAGAAACCCCTACCTCTCGAAGTTTGTCGAAAACTCACAAAATCGGAGTCTACACGTGGCACCTTCTGCGTAGACGTCTTTCCTTCGGCGAAAGGCGGAGTCGGCCAGTCGGATCGCCGTATTTCTAAGAGAGAAGAAGACTCTCTCACCTCAAAAAACGCCATTTTGTTTACTGCATCTCATTTCCCTTTTCCCTTTTTCAATTCCCGTTTTTGCCTTTTACATTTGGAGAAGACAAACACTATTTAGTGTTTTTGTCTTATTATCATTCATCAGCCGAAATAGCCAGTATGTCGCCATTTCTGATTTGACGTGGCACTATCTGTGTCAAATTTTAAATCATTTCTTTAATCATACCCTTATGGAACATGAGTATATCTTATCGTGACTTTCGTCGCATCGAAAATCGTTCTGACACAGCTCGCGATGCCTCGGCGTGTCGCTCAGTTATCTCTCAGTCTCAAATTTTACGTGCTAGTTGGGTTCGTGAGGCAGTTCAACGGTGCAATCCGTTCATCATCGAGATACGAAATAGAATTTTGGATTTTTAACCGGAAATTACAATTTTATGTCAATTACGATTTTGCCCTTTTTCCATAAATTGGAATTTCTCGGGTCTTATTCTCCTTCTTAAAGAAATTTCGTCGAATTACGGACAATCATATCACTCACATGCATACCCTTCATGTGCATTCTACCATGCATGTAAATGGTCATTGTTGTGCTTGGCCCGAACCACGTACCTTCATCCCTAAACAAGAAGGGGTAGGTGGCCCGCATCGTGTCCTCGCGCTCCCACGTGGACTCCTCCACTCCATAGTGCCTCCATAGTACCCCTCACAAGCCTCACGGTCTTGCATCCCTTGGCGCGATCGCGGTTATCGAGCAATGCTGCTTGGTCCCACTCCTCGAAGGTCCCATCGTGTCAGCCTCCCAGTCACATCCCAACCCACCACATGGTGGATCTGGGTATATTCCAGGAGCAGGGACGTGAGAGCTTCTCGTGGACACGACATGCTAGGCGGTAGCATGCCGGTATAACGGTGCCACACCCTCTCGAGTATCGAAAATCCCGATGAACCTCGGCGATAGCTTCCGTTCCTTGCGGACGACCACTCCGCTTCTTAGGCATCACCTTGAAGACGCAGTCCCCCGACCTCGAACTCTAAGGGTCCAGCGTCGCACATCGGCTGCTAGTTCTTGCGATACGACGGTGAAGGCGTTGTCGTATCAGCTCACACCTTCTCGGAGGTGTCTCTAATCAGATCAGGACCAGTGATGGAACTCTCTTCCACCTTGGTCCAACATAACGGTAATCTACATGGCCTCCCATACCATGACTCATATGGTGCCATTTGCACACTCGCCTGGTAACTGTTGTTGTAGGCGAATTCCACTAAGGGCAATTGCTCCTCCCAGCTACCCTTATGATCGGGCGCGTAACAAAGCATGTCCTCCCAACACCGTATAATCCATACAACACGTAACCTACTGTGGCCCAGCTGGCAGTGTGTAGCGCTAACCTCTCAAGGTCACAATCAGCGACAATCAATGCACCTTCAATCTAGTCCATCGTACTTGACATCATATAGAGCCCTTTTCCCGGCTCAACAACCTGTGCAATTCCCAAAGGGAGGTATCAATTCTCGAGTCACTCGGAAGCTCCCATCCTCGACCTACAAGTCACGTGATAACACGACAGTGTGTTTTTCATTTAGATTAACATAACTTTTCGTACCACTTGAGCCTCTTACATTCACACAGAAATTCGGGATATCTCCCCGGGTCTCTTCCACCCTAACTCCAGTGGTGAATGACCGTACCGTGCACCACACCCGGCTTCGGCCAGCGTGCTACCGTGCCTTGAGCGCTAATAATACCATAGTCGGAGCAGATTCTCGGAATCTCGCTCATAATTACTATTCTCCGGTCGACTTTCACCATCCTGGGAAGAACATCTATACTTTGGCCTCTAAAGACCTTAACCTCTAAGCCCAAATCGAGGTCGGTGTCGGGTATGCTGACATTGGGTCCCAATTACTAACAACCAGATGGTTGTCGACTCATCCATGTCAAACGACATGACAGCGATAGGTCTACCACCTGAGTCCTGCGCCTGGCTGCGCAGCTTTGATACGTCCACGAGCTTCGACCCACAGCTGCGGCCCTCGGCCTCTGTGCTGTGGGAGTGCTTATATAGCACCCCGAACTAAAACCGGTTCCTCTGACCCATACTAGGGTGTGGAGAATAACCGTATACTCTGTTCTCTTTTCTTGCTTGGGGCGACCGCGTCGAAGTCACAGGATCCTGTCTGCAAGGCGATCCGTATCACATGCTGAGCGGCCCGGTCACGAAACTCGTGTGACGAAGTCTTACGCGCCTCTTCCGACCCCAGAAGGCTGATCCTCCCCTGCTCTGACACCGCATCGTGTGAAACCCAGAGAAAATCGAATTTTTGGATAAAGGGTAAAATAGAAATTTCGGTTGAAAATTAGATTTTTCTAGATCTCCCGGATAGCGAAACGACTTCTCGGGTAGACGTCTCGTGGTGCTTCTGCGTGGTTTGATTTGGATTCGGGGTGGTCGGGTTTCCACGTTTTTCGAGCGTGGGGTGTCGGATGACACCTTCTTAAGATAAGGGGATGCCGCATGGCACCACAAGTGTGTGACACTTGGCATCAAGTAGTGGCTCACAATTAAGCCATGTGTGGGGTGAATCCCTTGGCTCACATGAAGCCATGTGGTGGATGATGTCATAAAGAGATTTATGAAATAAGAAAATTATGGAAAATTGAGGGCCACCAATTTGGTTTGAGGAAGGAAGGAGAAATTTCACTCCCATTGTGAATGATTTCTCCAAAAGGGGGAGAAAAGGACCAAAGGAGAAAAGAGAAGATGGAGAGAAATAAGGAGAAATGAAGAGAAAATGAGAAGAGAAAAAGGAAAAGAAAAGCAAAAGTAAAGAATAAGGCAAAAAGGAAGGAAAAGAAAGGAAAGAGAGAAAAGAGGGAAACGTTTCTTAGAGAGAAAAGGAAGGAAAAGGAGAAGGAGGAAAGGAAAGGAGAAGTTTTCCGGGTTCGGGCGATCGGATTCGAAAGTTCGAATGCTAAAAAGTCGGTGCCTTGATTAGGATCTACTGTGGACACGAAAAGTTGGAGTTCGACAAACTTAAAGAGGTAGGATATTTTCCTACTTGGTTTTACTTTAGCCTAAAGGCTTTATAATGGTAGGGATTTGTATGGGAGGCCATGAGAGGCCATGTGAATTAGTTCAAGCCTTGGGAGGCCAGGGTATGGATTTCATGACCGGTTGCATGGCGTGGGAGTTAGGGCTTTCTTAAAGAAACGATAGTTTCTAGATGTGTTGGCTGATTTGTTGATGAGATAACAATGATTGGAACCAATATGGTTCATGTTTGTGAAGGGGCCGTGAGGTACCCTGTGGAATGGTCCCAAGTTGGTGACCTACTTGTGTGTTGTTGCTTGCTTGAATGACATGCAGTGTGTAGAAATGAGATATTGATGCATGCTATTTAATGTATTAATATGGTTGACATGGTGGTAGATTATATGTATAAATTATAATTGTCCATGGTATGTAAATGTTTCATGTAGTGCTCATTCATGCATGTAACATGAGGAAAATGCATTGGCATCATGCATTTCATATGCACGGTCACATCGTGTCAGGTCGGGTGTGGAGTGCGAGTGGAGTTTATTCGCCGGTGTTGGTGAGTGGGTCGTGAACTCGGGAAAAATGGGACAAGTCAGGTAGAACTCACGAGGTTGATCAAAATGATAAATTACATGTTTTGGGCGGAGCAAGTTGGGGTAGATCCCCCCCCAAGGTGAAAGTCCCACATTTTATTCAAGGTTAGACATGAATCCCGGCGATGTAAGTTCCTGAAAATGTTGAAAAGGCGTCTGGCGTCCTACAGTGTAAACCCGGAGAATCCATGGCCTGAAAATAAAGAAAGAATCAATCAGTTTTGATAAATAAATTGGAGGTTTTCGCCAGTTTAGTCGGGTGTGTGGTTTTATTTCACATTTGGCATTCAGTGTGAGGAGTCGGTTAGGACTCGGAATTGGTGACATGAGAAGTCGCATCTCATGCATGGTATAGACATTTCATATGAAATAATTGTATGGAATGTAGTTTACGTATATATGCCATTGCATATGCATTTTTAGGTGAGGAAGTAACCCTTGTAGGAGGTACTCTTGGGCTTTGCTCACCCCGTCGTGGGACCCCCTTTCAGGTACAGGGACTATCCAGGGAGACGGCATTCAGTAGAGGTATCTATTGAGAAGAAAGCCGAAATGTGGCTTTAAATGAATATTTTTGTAAATATGTATAAATCTTTTTGTAGAACAAACATGAAAACTATGAGAATATAGTTGAGATATTAGTTTTATGAGTATGGATGGGTGGGCCCCATGTGGCTATTTTACTAAGGTATGTGTCTCATAATACGAGACATATAGATTTCGCGGAGTTAGCGGGTAGTCAGCGGACCCCGGGAAATGGGGCGTCATCGAGTGCTCAAGTATCCTCGATCTGCCATGGTCGAGGGCCGTCGACCGTGGAGTCCATGTCCGTGAAACCAAATCCTCGATCACGCTTACTGGATCGGACAACCGGCCATTCACCGAATCTCTGTAATATCGGTAATCGAAACTTGTATCTCGGGGTGACGCCGATCTCTCGACTCATCACGGCCTCGACGCCTGCGGGTGGTGACACTCACGATGCGACATCACGTGTCCTTAAAATCTCATCCTTGATAAGCCAAAACTTCGCACTTCTTGAACTTAGCATACAATGTGGTCTCTTAACAAGCGCCAATACAATCCCAGTGATGCTCATGCTCCCACCCCGACGGGGAGTATATCAATATGTCATCCACGAAGACCGCGACAGCGATCTGAATAGGGTTGGAATACCACACGGCCATGAGATCCATGAATCTTCTTCGGTGCATTCGTCCGATCAAAGAGCATCGTATTAAACTCAAAGTGCCCATAATCGTCTTATTTGTCTTAGGGATAAGCATATCCTAACCCACCGATTGATAGTAGCAGTCTGAAGGTCTATCTTGGAGACGAGACTCGCTCCTCTCAGTGATCCAAGCAATCCTCCCGACCCTACGGTAGTGGGTACTGTAACGCCAAAATACCTTAGGACGTCAGTACATACTAACAACCATTTACACCATGAGAGCACTAATAAAATCCATAAATGACCAAATTGTCCTTAATTTAACAAAATTGATGAGTCTCCCTTGTTCGGGGAAAGCTCTGCAAAACACAACACAATGCGATTATAATACATCACCCACATTGGGCCATTTATCCATCAAATATTTACAATATTATCACTAAGATTTCTATTCAGTATGAAATACCCACAATAACCTTCTAAAAGACTAAGCGACCGGGGCCACAATAACAAAGAATATGCCCAATAATGGCATTTACATATCAAAAATTAAACTATGACCTTGTATTGGAATAACAAAATACTAGACTTTACATGATTTCAAAATAATTTCTCACAGTCTAAATCTGAAATAAATGATAGCTCTACATGTTATCCTGCGAATTTAGATTCCCCTAGTGTAAGGCCTCCCCATGCGCGGGTTCCTCGACTCCTACCTCCTCAGTAAAATCGAAAAGGATGTAGTAGGGGGTAGGCATGAAACTACTGTGGGAAAATCTCCCGAACTCCAACAAGGTTTAGAAAAATATGAAGAAACGGTCGGTCGTTTTTTATAACATATCATGAATGTACCATTTAATGAAAACAAGGACATTGCAAATAGATCTCAAGTTTATATGAAAACACTTAAGTAAATGTACTCGAAGCAGCAGCGTAAACAAATTATAAACATTTTCACCAAATACCATTTACAACCCGTTATTTTGTTTCTCGAAACATCCCTTCTGATAAACTTCTCATTCGTCAAAGTAGTGTTTCTCAAGCATCCTTATAAGGAACCTCTTGAGTATAGGTTGAGCATCCTTATAAGGAACCTCTCATATATCATAGTAGGGTTTCTCAAGCATCCTTATAAGGAACCTCTTGAGTATAGGTATAGGTTGAGCATTCTTATAAGGAACCTCTCATTTATAATAGTAGGGTTTCTCAAGCATCCTTATAAGGAACCTCTTGAGTATAGGTATAGGTTGAGCATCCTTATAAGGAACCTCTCGACATAAAATTAGGGTTTCTCGAAGCATCCTTATAGGAACCTCTTGAGTATAGGTATGGAGTTGAGCATCCTTATAAGGAACCTCTCATTTATAAAAGTAGGGTTTCTCGAAGCATCCTTCAAGGAACCTCTTGAGTGTATAAGTATAGGTTGTGGACGATGTTGAAGACATACCAATTACTATTGTTGAAGGACATCAAAAAAATCATTTATGGGATTCTTGAATTTTTCATTTATAGTTGAGCATCCTTATAAAGACCTCTATTAAATATATATGAAGTGTATTGCTGTATTAAGATGTTACAATATATTGTAATCATGTTATATGGATACATTTCTATATAACTAAATCTCTTGGATATAAAAAGTCTGTTCTGATATATAAAGAAAAATGTTCAAGATGGTTGGAAGATTTAAGGTTCTGAGTAGTGGGAATGAGATAGTCACCATAAAGACAATTATTTAGTTTTATGATCATATATTAGATGAAAAATCCATGAGTACTATAATAATCTACCTTATGTGTTCTTGATCACATATGTAAAATCCACACAGGTTATATGAAATCCCCGTAATATATAAAAATCCATAAAGAAAGTCATTCAGGAGTGTGGTGGGCAAGTAGAAACAAGTCAAAAATTAGTCGGAATCGACGATGATCACCATAGTAGAATCCCAAGTACTATATAAAATCCACTTTGGATTATGATCACCATACTGAAATTTTATTTTACCAACCCACAATCTCATAACCAATCATTCCATATATCTCAATTCTTTGGAAAAACTTCTAAGAATCCACAAACAATCATAAAACAATTCAAGAAATAGTTAGAAAATACAAGTCTTTGATTCATTTTTCTACTCACACGAATCAGCTAGGGTTAGAAATCAATCCCCGAAGAACCCGTTTAAGAATAAATTCATCATTCCCACGTACAGAGAGAATGGTTTCAGAATGCCAGGAAAAATAGCATTTATAAGCCCCAAGCGTGCATATATACATACTAGCCTCAGTAAGCAAGTGAATGGGAAAACCCCTACCTTAATCCTTTGGTTGCTATGGAGATCTTAAGCTTTTGTATCGTTTGCCCTTAAATCTCCTAGATCATTCTCCTTCCTTCTCCAACGATCCTAAGGGCTTCAGAGGTGGGGTGTGCGCGTGTGATGGAAGAATCTGAGGAAGAAGAAAAGTTTGGGTTTTAATCCATTGCCGAAAATCCTTGTTCATGGATTATTTTGGTTTTTCTTCAAAATTAGTTTGCCTTGCACTATCAAATTCAATCTATAGGACTACTCTAAGGTTTTTCGACGTTCCGGATTCATTTTTAATGTTATTTTAACCTAAAAACCTTTATTTCTAGGATTTACATAACCATTTTTATATTTATTATTCTTATGCTTTGGTTTAAATTAAAACTAATTGGACGATAATTGATATTTAGACATGTAAGGGAGTTTTACGGTACGATTCTTGATGTATTCCCTATTCAATCGGTAGTCAATGCACAATCGAAAGGTCTTGTCCTTCTTTTTCATAAGCGAGCCGGAGCGCCCCATGGTGAGAAGTGCTCGATCTAATGAACCCTTGTCCGATAGCTCCTGTGGTGGACTGGTTCCTATGACTCAATCGGTGCCATTCTATACGGAGTCATAGAAATGGGTGAAGTACCAGGGTGTAACTCGATAGCGAAGTCTACTACCCTCTGTGGAGGCAGTCCAGGTAGCTCATCTGGAAAAACATCCACATACTCGCATACTACTCGAGGTAGATCTAAGTCTAGTCTCATAGATCTACAGGGTAGGCCGCATTTAACTTGACATGCGTCACGACACTTGGACTCGTATCTATGGGGCAAATATCATGCTTGTCCCCACGAAACACCTGAGTACGGGATCGAATATAGGCGGTAACTCTCCTCGCTCACAATCGATGCGATCACATGGTTATCGCGTGATCCATGCTAGGATGACATCGAACTTTGAGCATATCATGATCTCAGGTTCATTGTGAGTAGAGTCCCAGAGATCTCGCTTTCGCAACCTCGACCCTATCATCCTTGTGCTTTAATCCTGGGGAGAACTCACGCATCCTCTTGACTCCTCTAAGGTCTCTAGGGTCCTTGCCATTCCACCATATTTGAGCCTCGCTCTGCACGGAACCGCAGCTAGTCTAATCCTGGTAGTGTCAGAGGTAATTTCCATAACCTCTAACACCTTCTCAATCTATATGAACCAATGGTCTACCACCATCAGATCTCCTCCCCCTGTGAATGTCGGAGGATGTTGCGTCCTAAACTTCTGGAGGTTACTAGGACCTCTCTGACTACCTGCTATGCTAGCCTGTGCGATAGCAGCCGCCGCAATACCTACAACCTCAACAAAGGCTTGCTTATCAAATATAGGTGGTGCTGACCCGGTACCACGTGGGCGCCCTCTCGTTCTCGTGCCTAAACTAGCCATCACATTATTTCCAATGGCAATAGAAATCATTTAATTTTCATTCGGTCTAACTAGCAATGCACATGCCAATTACTAATAGACTTAACAACCATAGGCCCGGCCGTTCATTTCTTAAAGTGGCGCTATATTCCAACCGCTTTCAGTTCATTTATTTCAATAAAATTCCAAATTTTCTTGTTCATTTCGTATCCAAATCCCTAAGGTCATAGTTCATAACCTTAGCATTACTTTTCCTATACGCATTACACCATGCATATAATTTCTATGCAACTGTCGGCGCAATCACAATTTCCAATTGTGGTTAAAATGTCTGATATCTCTAAGGCATAAGCACATTTGAACCTTATTCATACACATAAATCGGTGTAGCACATTGTTCTTGCATTACAAGTAATGCAAGACAATTAATTATACATTTAAAACATTTTATCAACAAAAATTTCATTTTTGAAAATTTCATTTTTTTTTTTTCAAAAAAAAAAAAAAAAAATCGAAATTTACTGTTCACGGTTGACCGGTCAACGATTACGGATTACTATTCATGGTTTACTGTTCACGGATTACTATTCATGGTTTACTATTCACGGATTACTGTTGGTCACAATACAAAAATTGTATTGCAACACCTGAACACACTTCAGTGACCAGCATTTGTCTTCTGATACAATTCCTCCTTAAGCCCTCATATTGCAATACACTTCATCATCATTGCAATACAATCTAACCCCTTCCTCTAAGTCACAATACAATATAGTATTGCAATACAACTACCAGCCCTCAAGCCTTCTTCTCTACAATACAATTTTGTGTATTGCAATATGACTTTTAGCCCTTCCAAACCCTCTCTTGCAATACAATTTCTTCCATCTCTGCAATACAACCACTATATTGCAATACATTTTCTAGACTAAACAAGCCTCTCCAACTTGCAATACTCTTCTTTCTTGCAATACAAATTTTTTTTTTTCTCCTGATGTAATTTGGGCGTGGCAACGGTTCTGCACCAAAAAAATTTTCATTAAATTTTTTTCATTTACGCTATTGGAAAATGCCATAAAAATATATATATATATATTCATATTTTTCATTTTCCAAACACTTGAAATAAATTCATAAAATTTATTTTGTTCAATTCTTCAATTTTACAACTTGTAAAACCTTGAAAAAATTATTTTTCTCCCAATAACCCAAATAAATTTGAATTTATTTCTTTATTCCTTTGTTCAAGCTTACCCACTGTAAACTCCCAAAATGTCATAACACCTTAAAATTTTATTAAATTTCTATTTTGTCATCCAATAAACCAAATATATATAGATATATTTGTTTTGTACACTGTAAAAAAAAAATTTCAATTTATTTGTTTTGTACACTATAAACCTGATTGATTTCAATTTATTTCATTTCGATTTGTACCTTGTAAAAAATTTCTCCGCGTATATATATATATATATATATATATATATATATATATTTTCTCATTCTCAATAAACCAAATAAATTGCTTAAAATTTATTTGTTTTTTTTTTTTTTTTTTATTATTATTTTTCATTTAATTCTTGAAAAAGGTCGAAATTTCCTCAAAAGCCTCATATATAACACTAACCTAGTGTTCAACCTCAAATTTATTAAAATTTGATTTCATTATCCGATATACCAAATAAATTTCTAAAAAATTTATTTCTTTTATTTTATCCTTCCAGTTTACACACTGTAAACTCCAAAAATTAGTTTTCCAACACCTATGTGCTATTTGCCTAAGCACACAAACATTCACATCATACATACAACATGACATACACACCATCATACAATAATTCATCAAATCACACAAAACACACCAACACATGCATCACGTGTCTAGTTTTTGTCATTGATTTCTAAGGTAATCATACCCTAAACAGCCCATCGAACCACACCTAGTAGGTGATGTTCTTACTCGACTATGGCTAAGCCCAAATCCTCAATCTATAGGTTTCCATATACCTATACTCATCAAACCACCTAGTGGTGATGGATGACCGAGGCTCTCTAGGTATTCGTATGCCTAAGCTCGATGTCTAAGTATGCGCCCCAAACCGGGGTCAGTTGACTGCCGTCAACCTGCGGAATACTCGTGAATGTCGGGTGACCCGACGCTTTTCGAAAATCAGTGAGTCTCCTTTATGCGGGAGCTCTGCGAATATAAAACACACCTGCATATCTGTCCCCAAACGGTGCAATATAATCGATATATCAAATCACATAGGTAATACGGCGTGGGCCCATAAACAATACTCAATATACATACCAACTATATACCCAGCCAGTTACAAAAAGAGTTAATGTGTTTCTACTCTTATACAACATATATCAAACATAGAGTTCTAATACATGTTTGTCGAGACAAAGCCACAACTCGGCTTTCTTCTAATCCTCAGTCTCTAGGGCGACGGAGTCCCCTACTGCGCTCCCTTTGTGCACCTTCCAAATAATATCCTCAGTGGTGAGCTAATGTGATAGTGGAATCGCCCTAAGTGGGCTACTCACCACCTAAGTGCAGTGCAATGTTCAATGAAAACACACATTCAAGCAGTAAAGTCTTTGCCAGATGTCTACATGACCCTGACTTCAGTCCGAGTCTCACCGACTCCCTCACACTCGCCTAAGCCTCGTATGAGAATATTATGTTTTATTTGTTTGTGGACAACCCTCCGAAGTGTATATATCAATTGGGCCGCTCCGACGATTGATATATTATTTGTTTATGGACTACCCTCCGATGAATATCAATTGGGCCGCTCCGACGATTGATATTTTATTTGTTTGTGGACTACCCTCCGATGAATATCAATTGGGCGCTTGACGATTGATGTTTTAATTTCGGACTACCCTCCGATAATTAACATTTTAGACAACCCTCCAGACCATTTTCTCTGAACTTCGTCTCATGCGCTCATCACATAGTCCTAGGTGTTAGGTCTGTATGGAATAATGTATCTGGAATTCAATGGAACCTAATCATCAAAATATGTGAAACATACGTAGCATGACATCGGTAACGACCGCCATGGTATTCAGGCTGTCGAAATTAGCTCCGCTGGGTAATGGTCATTGACGACCGAACGGTCGCCGAAACCGATATTTTTCGCGATATCGTTTGCGTTGTGGTGACCTCTCTGTTCGATGAAACCTGGTTTTGGTTGAAGCGGCGTAATCATTCAGTGGTTCGCGTTAACTCGACCATTTTCCGGGCTCGTTCCGTCAAATCAGCGGTTTATCACCAATGCGTTCGACGCTGATCGTATGACGATCGTTATGCGTTTGGATTTCGAGAACGTTGGATTCAAAGACGGACGATCTGGCTGGTCTCGGACATATTAAACAACGTTATTAAACAAATAGAGACAAAACGTGGACGCGCCACGGGTTTATGAAACTGCCAAACGAGTCCGCGTGGCGCCGCCGTGACGTCTTTCAACTACCGGCGAGAACGGCGGCGGGCCGGATCGCGAAGCGTTGAAGAAGGCTATCGTATAAAAAACGTATTTTCATTTAATCTCATTTATATACCATACCAATTCCCTTTTTTGCTTTCTGTTGGAAGAACAAACATATTAGTGTTTGTGTCTTATTATCAGTACCGATCGGCTAAATGACCATTATATCATATTTCCCAATTTTGGCGTTAAGTATTCTCTGACGATCAGTTTTCTATCTGTTCTACTATATAACATGTTTTTGTGATGTATCTTTATATAATAAACTTTATTAATGAAATAATTTCATTATTTCTGACTGATCTTTTTCAATACAATGTCAATGGATATACAATTTTCTGAAATTTAAATGCTAATCAGATTTGTAGGCAGTTCAATGGTTGTAAATCATTTAAATCAAGGATCAGAAGAATAATTCAGTTTCCTTGGAAATTGAATTTTATGATAAATTGATTTTTATCAGTGATTTCTATAGTCTTATATATTGTGGAATCATGTTATGTTTGTGTTTATTTTTCTCATGATTTGCTCTTTGGATTTTGTCTTCATTTCTTGTATGATGTAGTGAATCTTATGTTTGTACTACTCAGTTTAATATCAATACGCTCTCATGACTGTTATTCTTCGTAAGTTTTGGTGCATTACCATGGATCTGGCGTATTATAGATCTTTTCATGATGTTTGCATGTTTTGGTATTTCTGTACTGGTTTTTCCATCATGCGATTTTGTAAATATTCGCATGATCTGTTATCATAATCGCATGTTTGTGACCGCCTCCGATTATTATCAAACCACATTTCATGATATTGGACACAATAAAAATTAACGCCGTCGATTGGATCTGAGCATATTATCAGATATGAATATAACATGTTCTGAATGCTATCTTGTTTTCTCTTGGTTTTGTCGGCTATTCTTGTAAATCTGGCAATCTTGCCGACCCATTATGGCATATCAAGTTATTAAACCGTTCTCGTGAAATATATTTGTTATAATGCGTTTTGTTGCCGTCGTGGATCTGCGAACTATTGTGAATCATGACTATGTTGTGAACCCGTTACTCTTTCGTTTTTGCGATTTTATCATATTCGCGCGAATGCAAGCGATCGTGTGCCGGCATGCTCAGGTTATTAAAACATTCCATATGAAACATATTGATATAATAAAAGTTGATTTAATAAAGATCTGACCATATTATGAATATATGAATATGTTTGTGACATTACTCTCATGTTTTTCTCTTTGGGTTTTATCTCTTCTTATATGATCTATATAATCTTTATATTTTGGCAGTATAAAAGTTCTTATAATATTCCTATGGAAATATATTTAGGTTATAGTAAAATTTGAATTGTCATTCATTGAATAATATATTCTAATATTTCCATGGAATATATTTGTGTTTTAATTTTCTCTTTTAGTTTTCTCTTTGATTTATCCTCTTTCACAGATCACCTTACATAAATCTATGTATTTGACATGCTAATTGAGTTGTACTTAATTTTTCATTCCTCAGGTATTGTTTGGAAAAGTTGCCAAAAAATAAAAAGGAAAAAGTCATTTGGATATGTGAAGAATGTTCTAAGGCTAATCCAAAACCATGCAGAAAAAGTGAACGCATTCGTTTGAGAGTGCAAGCCAGTGAAGA
This sequence comes from Tetrastigma voinierianum, assembly GCA_016808115.1. NCBI lineage: Eukaryota > Viridiplantae > Streptophyta > Magnoliopsida > Vitales > Vitaceae > Tetrastigma > Tetrastigma voinierianum. The sequence goes on from JAEQBH010003299.1 coordinate 949,792, forward strand.
TAAAATAAATAGGAAAAAGCAAGAGGGCATCAAGTTTTGTTTGGATGGAAATAAAGCCAATCAGCTAAGGAGTAATCTTTCTCTCCCAAATAAGGATATTGGGAATCATGGGAATCAAGGACATAGAAAAAGAAGAAGATTAGTCCTTCAAGAAGATGATAGCAGCTGTGAAGAGGAGTTTAAATCAGTTAAAGCTTCTCATTTAGGTTTCAATGATCATGATAATATTGAAACCAATGATGATTCTTATTTCTTAAATAATGAGATAGGAAACCATTATTTTTCAAATGGTACCTTTGAGAAAGAGTTTAAAAAACAAAAAAGTAGGCTTACCCTCCAAGATAAGGGTAGTCCTAATAAGGATGTCAATGGTAGTGTGTTAATTGTCACACATAATTACCATTCTAGAATCAATTGACATATTTGCACGACCATTTACTCAACCAATTTGGAGGTTAGTTTCTTTTGTTTTATTTTGTTTTGACATGTGCTTATTTATATGAATTTTTTTATTATGTTTAACCTAAGAATAACTTAGTTGGTCTTAGGTCTTGGGTTTTAACCCAATGGATATCTTTTTAGTCCCTTTAAGGTTACTGAAGGTTTACTCGACTGTTAACTTTAAGACCATATAGGATTAGTCGAATTGTATGCAAACTGGCCTAGATATTCATGGTTAACAATATAAATATTATTCAAGGAGTAACTCAGTTGGTCTAAAGCATTGGGGTTTTAGCCCAATGGTCACCAATTCGAGTATCATCAGGGTCACTGGAGGTTTACTACTCGACTGTTAACTATAGGGTCCCGTGAAATTAGTCAAAGTGCCCTCAAAGTGGCCCAGACATCCACGATTATAAAATAAAAAAGTACTATAACAAAACATGAAATATATTTTACTAACCTTATTTTTTGTTTATCATCTTCTTATCAGGGGGTGCTTCAGTATCAAATATGGGAAACATGAAACCACAATTAGACTTACGGGCCATTTGTCAAGCAATGCAGACCCTAAAGTGTTTTACATAGCAAATTCACTTCAACCAATAATTGACGTCCAAATCTTGTCTAAATTTGATGCATGGCCTGAGCAATTCCATATGTCACCACCCACAGATGGTGATATTGGTCTTATTTTTTCCAGAGAATGAAAGGCAAAGTGGCTTTCTGTTTTTAGTTGATTTGCTTTCATAAATTGATAGTGTTTTCTAATTATTTTATGTTATTGTTATTATCAATTTCCCACACAGGGCTGGAAAGTTTTTTGACATGCTTTTGGATGAAATACTGAATCATGTTGGCTCTCAAGGCTACATTAAATAATAATATCGAGCTTTTGGTGTTTTTCCCAAGAATTACACAACTACATTGGAGTAAGTTTACATAACATTTTATAGTTTCTAACCTTCCATTATTTTTGTTATTGATGAAAAAACTTTATAATGATATCCCCATCTAATTGATTTGCAGGATTTATGAGGAAATTTTATTTATGGGGTGCCTTTAAGGTAAAGTAAGGATTGGTTCCTAATAATTTATATCATGTTTTGCCAATAAGACTTGGTTCAATGGTTAAAGTGTTGGACGAGGCATAATAAAAGGATCAGGATCGAGTTTCCATGAGAAACGATGTAATATAAAGTGAATAGATGTTTATATATATATATATATATATATATATATATATATATATATATATATATATATATATATATATATATATATATATATATATATATATATATATATATATATATCATGCTTTCCAAAATTAGAAATAAGATTTAAGGAAAATGGAGAAAGAAAATTCAAATAATCAAGTAAATTTTTGTATAATCCTCGATCGATGCACAAAGTATTGGGTGTTCATTCCTAAAATGTTTACTTATATTAAGAGATCAACACGACTATGAGAATGTGTACAAATCATGTAATTCAAACATGTAAGCATTAAGAAAAAAGGTTTATGAATACGACTTATGTTAGAGTTTGGTGACTTAAATTCTAACTCGAAAAAAGTTTCGTAGTGTGTCATTATGGAATTTTTTTTTTTTAAGATTTATGGTGGTAGCAAAGATCCAATCTCATTTATGGATAGTCTCATCAGGGGTGCAAAGGCGACAACTTTGCTATATGGACTTGTTATGTTCTCATTTACCTATATGATGTAATCCTAAGATTTTTTAACGCTTTCCTCTTTGTAATCATTTGAGTTTTGGGACATATTTAGGTTATGTTTTTAAAAAGTTACTAAAATAGGTCGAAATGAAAATAATGTCAAAACTAGTGTATTTTAGTCACGCGATATTATACTAATAATGTCTCAGAATGATTGTATTGTAAATTTTTTTAAGTTAAAGCCGTAGTCACTGACTATGATATTGAAGTCATGACTACGATATTCACATAAAAAATTTACAATGCAATATCATAGTTACTAATTGCGACATTAACCATAAAACTAATGTTGTGGTCGTTGATTGTGACATTGGGATTTTACTCAAACAAGCTGATTTGAAATTACAACTAATGTCCAAATTACAACCAATTTCACATATCCAAAATAAAATCAATTCATTACAACAACATTACAACAATTTCATCCAAATTAACCCACTGCATCCAAATTACAACCAATTACACATCCCAAATACAACCAAGTCATTACACTTGCATTATAACCATTTCATCAAAATTAACCTACATTGCCTTAAATTATAACCAATTACACTTATCCAAATTACAACATGTCATTAGACCTGCATTACAATCAATTCATCCAAATTAACTCAAATGTATCCAAATTACAACTAATACATGACAATGAATCATTTCATATAAATATATACACAACGTGAATACAAATATAAATAATCTGCAACATTTTCTTTCCGAGATATTTTCACGATTCTTTCTCGAGAAACGACATTTATTCTCAAGATAAAAAGCCTGTTATGGAACTTATCTTTTTCTTGAACGATGAAAAGAGGGTAAGAAGGAGGCTGGGGCAGCACCACGCTTAGGGCCTCTGTTCTTCTTTTCGTGAACGTCAGTCCTTTTTTCCAATGGCAATCTCTACTACTCTAATCCCCATTAGCTCTTCTTCACATCCAATCTTTTCTTCTTCTTTATTGGTTCTTTGTCCCCTGAAGGTTAGCCACAGTTTGGTGATGAATTATCGGCACACAAATAGGCGGTTTGTGATTAACTGTTCCTCTCCTGAACTGGGTCCCATCAGCGACTCCATGAATCTCAGGTACCGGTAGTGAATGGTTCTCTCCTTTTTCCCCTTATGAATTGTTTGTGAACTCGGAAACGAATGATGGGTACAGGGTGTTTGGACTGTTAGGATTTCTGGTAGGGGTCTTGGTTTGTTTGGTCTCTGGGAAAAAATATAGGAAAAGGTGGGAGAATTCAAATATTTTTACTTTTTTTGTTTCTTCGGGAGCTGGGAAAACTGAAACCCTTGCAGTGTGGAGCAATGGATTCAAAATGGTGCATTCTTATTTTCCTAAGTTTTCTTTTGTAACCAAAAGTTAGGGGCTACAGTTAACGCCAAGGTTCAAATTACTCTTATGTTATTTTCTTGCAATCAGTTTTTTAATGCCAAAATGTTCTTGGTAGCTAAACATATCGGCAGATTTTGTGAAATATGTTGATGATTGAGTGATTGTTTCAGGTTATGATATTATGTTTCCGTCGCATGGTTCTCTTCCTTTGGCAAGTATCTCAATGTTGAAAGAACTGAGAAACAAATTTCATGTAAATCAGTGTGATACAAAACGAGGTGTAGTTCCTATTCAAAGCCTCACTGACAAGGGAATAAAGGAACGTTCTCGAGGTTGGTGAAGGCTTGAGCTTTTCTACTCCCTTGGAACCCTGAAAGACAGTGAAAAGTCAGGAAAAATACCAAAGAAAACGATTTTCTCATATTTATTCCACGCGAAAAATATAATCAAAATAACTCAAAATTTTACATATTTTTAAATTTCTTAGTCATTATACAATAGAGAGAAACAACTAAAACGAGTTTGAATAAATATACAGAATTAATGTAATACGTTTAAGCTTATTTTTTATTTTCTTTCAAATTTTTTTTCCTTTCCCTTTTCCTTGCTATTTTCCTCTATATTTTCTTTTCTTAGTACTTTTTGGATTCCAAATGGAACCTTAGATGCTAAGGGATTTCTGGATAAGCACAATGTGGGTCTCTGCCTAGTAGAATTGCTTTGGTGAAGTCGGGGATAACTCAAAAAAGCTCAAGCCAAGTTTGTACTCAATCTTTCCTGCTAGTCACCGCTTGACCTTGGATTGAGATATTTGGCCAAAGGCATTAGATTCTGTTTTTTTTTTCCAGCAGTGCATTGGTTACTCCAAACATATTATAGCATTTTTTGGAAATGTCTTTTTAAAAACAAAATCGGTTATTTGTCTTTGGCAAACCTAAGAAAAAGGGGGGTCTTTGTAAATTTGATTTGGAAACAAGGTGGGTTTTGAGGACAAATTTAAGTTATTTCAGGCGTTTTTTATGGAGTGTTATGAGAAAGAATTAGAAACAATTCCTTAGGTTTGACTCATGTGAGAAAGAGATAAGGAGGGTTTGTGAGAGGTTTCAGGTTCAAGTCCTAATAAAAGCACAAAGCATTTGTTAGATTTCCTTTAGTGGGTTGGACAAGTGTTAAATTTGACATGATTGTGTCAGTTTATTCAAGAACCCAATAAAGAAGGGTATCTATTCTCATGAATTAGGGTTCACAAAAATAATTATATAATTATTTCATTAATTATAAAATATGGAATTAATGTGTGGTTTCCCTGTTTTGCCCTTAATGTTGTTTTGATGGGTCAATGACATTAAAGGGCAATTAAGTAATTTGAGCGGGGGTCCCTAGGTTTAAAACCTACAGCACGTTATCTGTAGCCCCATCGAGAGAGAACGTATCATTGTTTAGGTTTTACAATCCAGAAGACAAACCCTTAGCCTCCATACTTGAGTGAGAGCTTCTGTTACTACATTGTCTAATTGCAATGGATTCGTGCATGTCTTCTTACAATATCGCTTATTTGATCTTTGATTAGTATGCATGATTCTAGGGTTATGTGGTTTTATTCTGTATTTGGTGTAACAGTAACAAAAATCACATCTATGTGTTTATTCTTGTGTATTCAAATCTAACAAGTGGTATCAGAGCGGATCATACTGATCATTTGATTAATAAGTTAGTATTTTGGTGCTAATTTGATCATACCAGATTTTTGAAATATATATATATTTTGGGAACCCAATTTATGCAAAATTCAATAATTTTGTTTTTGCTGAAACGATAGATGGGGCTTGATAGCTATAATGTGTTTTTTGCTGCTTGAGGAGATTTGCAGATTATTGTGGTTAAAATCGTATATTAGGAATTAAACCCACACGCCTAACTGAAATTTTTCCGCAAAATTGGCACCGGGATTTGTTCCTACCAAAGAGACGAAACTCAACTTGAATCGTCAACGACGCCGACGGCGGCTATCGCTTGGCCAAAGTCGCTTATCGGCTCAACGCCGCAAGGTTGAAGACGCATTCAAACGCTATGTCGCTTGGAGGCAAAGGTCGACGCTGCGATTATCATTATTATTTTCATAACGCCTAATTGAATTACCATTATTATTTTCATAACGTCTAATTGAATTACCATTATTATTTTCATATCGCTCCAATTGAATTATCATTATTTCCATAACGCCTAATTCAATTATGATGAAGTATGATATGTTTATTTATTTTAGAATTAATTTTTTAAATTAATATGTTACCAAAGTAACCTCTGTTAATTTAATTAAATTAATTTTATAATAAATGAACTTTCTATATCTATGCTAAAGTAGTCAGCCCAAAGGATGATTATTTTATGCCAGATGTAGGGTAAATAATAGTCTAAATGTGAGACAAATAAAGTTTTTAACATGCAAACATTATGTCGGTCCAAAGAAAGGCATAATGTTTGGCCGTTATAATATTGTCTACATTTAGTGCTATAATTGAGAGTACCGTTTTCAAATTGTTTTTTACGTCCAAAGACTAAATACAATGTTGTGCTTGGTATCTTATTAAGGGGCCCATGTGTATATATATTTTCAGGCTTTAATATATACGTGTGTAGTATTAATGTGAGCATTTTGTGTTTATTTTCGCATCTACTATGTCTGCTATTTCTGCCAATATCAGTAGCATTCCTAAGCTTAACAACTTGTTAGTTCCGGTTAATTTGGCTTTGGTACCGAAATGACACTTGGTGGATAGATACAGAGTCAATACCACATAAGTGTCACTATGCGTGCTTGCCACCGGAGCCGACCGCCAATTGATGGTGAAAGATACATCTATACGGAAATGGCAAGAAAGCTCAAGTACGTTATCAGGGGACATTTCAACTTATGTTAGACTTCCTCGTTTTATTTAATTTTTTGGAAAACACATTTATTGTACCATTATTTAGATCGAATTTGATTAAGCTCATGTTTAGACAAATCAAGGTCTTTGTTCATTCGAAATGAAACATTTAGTCTTTTTCCAAATTCTAAAGTTATCGGAACTCCGGTAGTCTAATCTGATAAGCTATATAAATTAAATATGCAAAGTCCCAATACAAATTTAATAATGAATGCAACCATTATTGGATCAAAGCGCAAATTAAATAATGAGAAATCCTCGATGTTATGGCATAAGCGTATGGGACATATTTCCAAACAACGAATTGAAAGCACAACTCAAGGAATTTTGATTCCTCGACATGTCGATTTTTTAGCATATGTGTAGATTGCATTAAAGGGAAAAATGACTAACAAAGAAAGATGTGTGCAATCGGTGTAGTAACGCCTTAGAGTTGATATGATATCGGATATATGTGGACCATTCCCATGCCTTCTGGAATGGGCACATACTTTATCAGCATTTATGTGGACGATTACTCACTTATATGGTTATTTGTACCTAATACATGAAAAGGCACAAGCCCTAGAAGTGTTCAAAATTTTCAAAGCCGAGGTTGAAATCGCCTAGGGCAAGAAAATTAGCCGCCACCGACCGTGAGGGAATATTACTAAGAGATATGATGGATCGTGAACAACAACTGTGGCCTTTTTCCAAATACCTTTTTGAATGTGTATCAGACTCAATACACCATGCCCGAACTCCGAGTCAAAATATAGCCGAGAGACGAATAGAACTCCTTAAAGACATGGTAAGATGTATGATTAGTCATTCTTCTCTACCTAATTCATTATGAGGTGAAGCATTAAAGACCGCAGCTTATATACTACCAGAGTTCCTAGTAAAGCAGCTTAACAAACCCTATACGAGTGCTAAGTGGACGGTAAGAAGCCCAGTATTAGACATCCGCATGTCCGGGGTCAGTTCCAACCAAGCAAGGCCTATAGGCCCATCACGAAAGAAAATCACCTAAGGATCAAGAATAAGTATTTGGGGATACCCCGAGGAGGTCTAAAGGGTATAAGTTTTATGACCCTTCAAGGTGTCCTTCTTCGAGACTCGTAATGCCAAGTTTATCGAGGATGGCAGAGCACCTGCTAAGGGAGGTCATTTTTGAGGAGAAGTATGTAAATGCTCAACCACAACTACTATCAAGCTATCGCGACAATCAGTACTCCATTCCTATTATCGCGCTGTTGTGGCAAATAATGACATTCCGTGCAACTTCCAATACAATCGATCGCTCCACTCATCAGGATTCGAGGAACCACATCAAGAAATAGTGGAAGAACCTCAACAGCCTCAACCTGAAGTGCCACAAGACGGTCCACTGTAGAAAGGAGAAAGGCAATTTCGTGATGACTATGAAGTCTTTCTTCAGAGCATGAGTTTGACATGTGATCGAGTGACCCATCCTACGTCCGTCAATCAAGCCAAACAATGCACCAATTCCGTAAAAGCGGATTGCCAACTATGCAAGAGGAAATGAAGTCCATGAAAGATAATTTGGCTATTGTGGATCTCAATAATTGCCTAAAGGTATAAAACCAATTGGTTGTAAATGGATATTCAAAACCAAACGGGATTCAAAAGGCAATGTCGAGAGATATAAGGCATGCCTAGTCGCCAAGGGCTTTACACAAAAGGAAGACATAGATTATAAAGAGACCTTTTCGCCAGTTTCGACGAAAGACTCATTCAGAATTATAATGGCACTCAGAGCTCATCATGGATCGAGCCGCACTGTAAATGACGCTAAGACAGCCTCAATGGAGATATTGATGAAACTATATACATGGTGCAATCCAGAGAACTTTGAGTTAGGAAACCCAGCACCTAAGATGTAGACTCAAGAAGTCCATTTATGGTTTAAAGCAGCATCCCACAATGGTACCGAAATTTGATAAGGTGATTTCTTCATATGGTTTCAAGGAGAACATCAAGTGGATCGTTGCATATATCTTAAGTTCGCTGGGAGCAAGTTTGTTATATCGTGCTCTATGGATGACATTCACTAAAGAAGCAATGATGTAGGTCTATCAGATGACACCAAAAAAGGTTCTTATCCGGCCACTTTGAAATGAAAGACCTTTGGTGATGCATCATATGTTTCGTGGGTATACAAATCCATAGGATCGCTCAAGATGTATACTTGGCTTATCACAAAGGCCTATATCAATAAGGTGCTCGAAAGGTTTAATATGCGTGACCAGGCACCGTGTGATACACCGCGGCAAAGGGTGATAAATCACTAGGTCAATGCCCCAAAATTGAACTTGAGAGAAAAGAAATGAGAACTACCTTATTCGCCCGCAATAGGGAGTCTTTTATGTATAGTACAAGTGTGTACGCCATTCCTGACATGGGGCCAGACATCGTGGGAATGTTAGGCAGATATCTCAAGAATCCCGTATGGATCACTGAAAGTAGCTAAACGAAAGGATTTGAGGTATCTTCGTAAGACAAAGGATCGTAGACATGCTCACATATCGACGCATCCAATCATCCTGAGGTTATCGGGTACTCGGACGCGCACTTTGCAGATGTCAAGATAGCGTGAAATCGACCGTGTTACATCTTCATGCTGGCAAGAGGGGCTATTTCATGGGAAAAGTGTCAAACGCATACTGCGAGCTCCTTCAACCATGGAAGCTGAATTTATAGCCTGCTTCAAGGCATCTAATCAAGGAATATACGCGAAACTTTATCACGGATTCGATTATTGAAGGTAGCTAATAAGCCGCTTTAGGATTAATCGTGATAATAAAGTCACAGAGTTATATTCTAAAACAACCGAGTTCATCAAAATCAAAGCACATCGACATTAAGTTTCTACAAAGAAAGAGTTTAGAGCGGGTCAAGTGTCAATTGAGCATATTAGTACGAACTCCATGATTGGCAGAATTCACTCACTAAAGGCTTGCCACCTAAGGTGTTTCATGAGCATGTTGCTCGGGACGGGTGTACTTAGTCTAGACGTATATAGGAAGATAGTGGGAGTTCACGGTTTTATGTGTAATTATGTGACGACATGCTATAGTTATTTCATTTTATGTACGTACATGCTATGATTATTTAATGCATTTATGTTATGTTTCCGACTACTGCTGTGATGTCATGATTTTCTACCGCCGTTTAGTGCATGTGGTATTTGAAAATATGATAATAGACTCATTTGAGTCATAAAGAGGACCTGGAGATAGGCATACTATAGATCACATTTTACGTAATTCCAAGCCACACACCTATATTTGATCTATGTCATTGATCAGGGCTGCTTGTTGGCAAAGATAGGTCTCACATGCATGAATGTAATAAAGGCCGCTTTTGATCCCATTCTAGTACAATTAATGGACCAGATTGTTTAAAGTATTTCGTGATCGATGCTGCATATTTATACAAGAACTTTAAGTATTCAATCATGTATATATTCTAACACTGTAAATTCAAGTGAGATTGTTAGATTTCCTTGGCCGGTTGGCAGCAATTGACATGATTGCGGCTGGCTATTCAATGAACTCCAATAAAGTTAGTAATCTATTCCTGCTGAATTAGTGGTTCATATAAATAATTATATAATTATTTCTCTATTAATTATAAAATATGGAATTAATGTGTGAGTTTCGTTACTCTTAATGTTGTTTTTTGATGGTCAATGACATTAAGGGGCAATTACATTTGAGCGGTCCCTTGTTTAACCTACGCACGCTATCCGCAGCCCCATCGAGAGAACGTATCATCGCTAGGTTTTACAATCCGTAAGACAAACCCTAGCCTCCATACTGGAGCGAGAGCTTCACGCATTGTCTAATTGCATGATTCTAGGTTATTCGGTTTTATTCTCGTATTTGGTGTAATAAAGAATAAACCACATCTATGTGTTTATTCTTGTGTATTCAAATCTACCAAGATTTACTCTAAAATCCTACATAAAATGTCATACTATCAAGAATTTTGGTTTAAATTTAAATTTCATTGATCAAATAAAGGTGCTTCACAGCATATATCTCTTATATCGACCTATCAAGTGGATTTCATCTGAAGAAGAAAATGTATCATTGTTAGCTGATCCTCTTATAGGAAGGCTAGAAAACAACATTGATAACACAAAGTTTACTCTTTGAAAGAAAAAATTCTTATGATGCATATCCTTAATTACTTATGGTGGAATGTGTTTCCTCTTTTGTTGGTTTACTTGATTGACAAACTTTGTTTCCTTTAATGCAAAAATTATGCTCTACCAAGCTCGGGTCAGACAAGGGTACATTTGGAAACCTCGTAGTATGACTATTTATCGATGATGTTACCGTAGACATGTTGCCAGCCGGGCATTTCCTCTTTACTTCCCTAAGGTGCCACTCCACCCTTTTTTCCTTTATACTTCTCCAAATGGCGTCTGCAGTGCCTCTTTATTGCAAACCGTGAACTTCATTAGCACAGAGCGCCCGGTCGAGCAAAGCCAAATTCCTTATCTCCAAGCCACCCCTTCCGCTTATCTAAGCAACAATAAGCCAATTAATACAAGCCACTAACTAAATTTTGACTCCCTTAGAGTCCTCTCCTCCCAAAGAGAATCCCTTTCGATTTATTCCAATTTCAACTAACTCTCCTTAAATACTAAGGCGAGGATATGAAACTGTTACGATGGAAAGGATACACTGAATTGAGGTAAGTCGGACCCGTTGGAAATTTATTGATGTTTCCAAGTTGAAATTCAAATCTTTTCCTTATCGTTTCCTCTATACCATTCCAAACAACCTCATCCCTGAACCAGTCTCCTAATGGAATAACCTAGTAGGTAATTAGAAGTGCACTAAGTTTGCATCCAAGCTCTTGAGACATGTTCTCTGCAGCAACGACCCTCCCTATAGGAGCCAACCCACTTTTTTTTTCTTTTTTTTTTCCAGACGTCATAGCTTCAAACCACACAAGTCACCAACTCAAAAAGGCCATTTGATTTAAGGTAGTCTAAAAAAAAAATCAAAGTGTCATCTGTGAACAAGAAGTGGGAGATTTTTAATTTCCACTTCATCTCTTCCACCAACATTCCAACTGGGTGCAAAGTGCCTTCTTCCCCTAAATTTCTTTAAGTGATAACATAGGTCCTCCATGGTAAGAAAGATGATCACCATGCCCCGTCAGTTGGAGCTTGAAAGAAACGGTAATATTTCCATTGTCTACATAAAGAAACTCATTAAGGAAATAAACCAATGGATCCAACGCATCATGCAACTACAAAACCCTTTTTTTAAAGCATCTGAAGAAGGAAGTTCCAATATACATAGTCATAAACCTTTTCTAAGTCCAATTTGCAAAGAATACCTACATCATTCGACGGGTTCTGTAATTTCTCCCCCTTTGAAATGGTAAGCAATTCTCAAAATTTTCATAACTCTCATTAAATATTTAAATGACAATTATCTAGCGTGTCCCGACCTTGCACACTACCTCGCCGTAGCCTTCGATTCCCTCTAACAAACTAACAAATTGCTTCTAGAAATAATAATAAAATACCACACTAACCTTGCTAAAAAAAGGAGTTACACAAGAATAATGCACTTACAAGAGCCTCAAAAATGTCATAACAACACTCACAGTTATCACTTACTATCATGGAAAATTTCAGTCTTTAAACATGTCACCTGGGCTTCTCTTCCCCTTCTTCCTTGAATAGGTCAATTTGATTCGGGGGTCTACACACTCGCCTCTAGCATTAAACTCATCTCTCAAGGTTGAAATGAGAAATTGAGCTGATAACCTTAGAGGATTCTCAAGAATCTTCATAAGTCGAGGTCACCGCAAAGGAATATGCGAACTTCATATGCAATTGTACCCAAAGATGGGGGAGGGACGTGACACCCAAGGATAAAGAGGGTCGTGACGCCCCAACCCGCAAGACCCGATGGGGTGCCGTTTGCAGGGTGTCACACTTCGGAGACCGGGACCTTCCCAACCTTTCTTCTCGTAGCCGACACTGCACTGCTTTTCTCATCCATATGCACAATTTCCGTAATAATAAAAAAAAAATTCTTTACATATTACATTATACATACCACCATAGTGGTATTCATGTTCTATACAATCGAGTCCCATTACTTCAATAAACAAAGTTTATACCTATTCAAAAAATACGTAGATCATGAAGTAGTGCAAAGGAGCACCTAACTCAGTCAAGCTCAAGCCTCAACATGTGGGATGTCATGTCCTATCCTTGTCTTCGTCTCTGCATCTACACTACTGAAAAACCATGCTGTTCTTTAGCTTATGGGAAATATATACAGGATCTAATTACCAACTATGATCGCCTCAACAAATACACTTATCTTATCATTTTCATATAACGTACACTTCTATCATGTGACGCTTGACATATATAACCTTTCATATCATTTATTTCTTATTTTAGTACTTATCATTTGATATATTCTCTTTCTAATGGTTCATATTACATATCCTATTCTGTGTATGTCATATTCGTATACATATATTACTTTCATGGTTATATACTATACCAGTTGTTATGTTCTATTTTCATGTACTGTTATCATGTACTGTTATCATATACTGTATTCATGTACTATTTTCATATATTGTTTTCCTGTTATACTTTTCATATTACTTTCCCTTTCGCGTACTGCATTGCTCATGGGACTATACTCGTACTCTGTACTTTCTATATACTATGACCATATTAACTTTTCAGATCATTTTACATTCTTATACATTTTTATGTATCATATCAAATCGTATAATCTCATGTTACAGAACTTATCATCACATAGCAGTGCTATGCTTCTCAGATCATATAGTATCTTTTCACATGTCATATGCAAATCATTTGTTTTATGTTTCATGTCTGCATAAACCTTAGAAGTGGATAAAGGAAACTAAGGGCCCGGCTGTACTCACTCGTGCGAAATGAAGGGTCTATAAGGGCCCAAAGGCGCCAAGTATCATTGTGCGAGACAATGACCATCTATAAGGGCCCGGCACTGTTATCATTGTACGAGACAATGACCATCTACAAGTGGCCCGGCGCGCCCTGTAATGACCCAAACCCGGGGCCAACCGACGCATGCCTGCACTTATTTTCCCTAATAGGCATGCCAATCTATCCTCTACCGTGCTCTAAGGCATAATCCATTCTTATTACATTTTCTCCGGTATTATTATCTCATCTACATGAATAACTATCATATCATGTATGTCAATGTGATATACACTATTATTTATTCGTCTGTAATACCTCTCACATATTTCTTAGCTTCTCGTATTGTTGTTCCTATATTTCTTTACAATACGATATTCATATCTTCTTTCTATCATTTAGCTTTTGTTCTGGTTATCATATATGTAATCCTATCATATATCATGAATATCTATGTGCACTCTTATTTATATATTCATATATATATATATATATATATATATATATATATATATATATATATATATATATATATATATATATATATCTTTTATCTATTCATATCCCTTATATCATTTATGCATCATATCCTTTATATGCTTCTATCATGATTTAACTATTCATGTACTTTCTATATTTCTATCATGTATGCTTTTACTCATTCATGTGTTCCTTTACTTCATGTTCCATCTATTCGCTATGTATGACAATCATATATTCATATCATATACTCTTATATTCATCATGTCCTCTACTTGTAACATCTTATATCTTGTTAACTTATATCTTCACGCATTTATCTACTATCATATCTACTTACTTATACCTATACATTTCTATACTTGTACGTTTTAATTGTACTTATCAGATTGTCCTATCTCCCGTAGGAGTACGGTAATGTAGACTCTTCCTTTGATACTTGCAGGTACTTTTCTTATCTATACTTTTTACATATCAAATCTACATATATTGTTATTTCTTGTTCATATCTATCCTTTCTTACCATGTATTCCAATTAACTTTAACCAAGCCGATTAGTACACTGCACAAACAATTCGATTTTCAGACAAGAGGGCACCAAATGCCATTAAATAGCATATGGTTAGGATTCTAGACTCGATGAGCTTCCATCGAATCCAAGAATACCCATAACGGAGTCCTAACGAATGAGTTATGCAAATTGCAAACCATGAAGAAAATCAGCAACTTGCAGCACCTGCAGTAGCAGCAGCATCTACTGTATTTTGTCATTTTTCAGGTGTATTATAAGCTCAATATTGTATCAAGCTATATATGGATGGATTCTAGACTCAAAGGGATTTCCATAGAGTCCAAGAACACCCAAAACTAGTCCTAATGAAGGAGTTATGCAAATTGTAAGCCATGAAGAAATCAGCAACTTGCAGCACCTGCCAGCAGCAGAAACTACTGTATTTTGTCATTTTCAGGTGTATTATAAGCTCAATATTGTATCAAGCTATATATGTATGGATTCTAGACTCAAAGGGCTTTACATAGAGTCCAAGAACACCCAAAACGGAGTCCTAACGAAGGAGTTATGCAAATTGCAAGCCATGAAAAAAAATCAGCAACTTGCAGCAACTGTAGTAGCAGCAGCAGCCACTGTCTTTTGTCATTTTTGGACTTATTAAAAGCTTAAGATTGTATCAAGCTATATATGGTTGGATTATAGACTCAAAGGGCTTTCCATAGAGTCCAAGAACACCCAAAACGGAGTCCTAACGAAGGAGTTATGCAAATTGCAAGCCATGAAGAAAATCAGCAACTTGCAATTGGTAGCAGCAAAGCAAATGACTGCCTTTTGTCATTTTCACCTATTAAAAGCTCAAGATTGCATCAAGCTATATATGGTTGATTCTAGACGCAAAGGGGCTTTCCATAGAGTCCAATTTCACACTAACCCATAAACCATCCATACAAATCATACATAAATTCTTAATTTCCTATACTCAAACCATACTAAACTCTAACAAAGTCCATACAAAGCTATACCAAGTTCCATACACAAAACCAAAACCATAAATCAAAAGGGAAGAACCCTATACCAAGGTACAAACTTATAACTCCAATAATATTATTCTATATAAAACCAAGGATCCTTACAAATTCCATACAAGAATCCATACCAAACTCCAAAGATCCATACAAGTTCTACTTATCACATTCTGTGTTCATGTTCATGTTTCATGCCTATTCCATATGGCATTTCATATACTTGTACAGTATGATGTCTATGTATTCACACATCATTCATATATTCTTATTCCTTTATGAATCTACTTTACTCAGAAATTGGAATCATTCCAATTGAAGCATCCAAACTAAAGTTATGACATTTTCATGTCAACTAGTCGGTTTACCGATTTTACCCAATGGACAGTTTGTAATATTCATTTTCCAGTGCCTAGTCTCCACATTTGACACTGCCTTTGGCACTCTTTAAAGCTAAGGTGCTAAGGTTCTCTCCAACTAGAATCACCCAAATCGGCTAATCGAACTCAAGTTACGTCCGAAACAACCCGACTACTCTATGATCAAAATCGGCGTAATTTGGCTTGCACACGGCCCCACTTTGGAGCGAATTTACGCCACTTAGAGGCAGAATTTTAAGGTACCTATTTGAGGATGTTTGTCTTTCCTTGAAGTCTATTTTTAACCAAAAAACTTAATCATTCAAATCGATAAAGAAATGAGCAAGTTATAGCTAAAATATGAAAACCTGGTCAAAAATAGAAAACAGACACTACATGTACCAGACACCTCTACCCGTAATCTACATTACGTATCTGAATTTTGCCTGCACGTGACGCCCAAACCCGGGGGGTCCACTGATCACCGTCAACCCGTTAAACACCGTGATGTCAAAGGCCGATGCTACCAGTAAAAATCGGGCAGTCTCCTTGGTACGGGAGCTCTACCTAAATACATCACCGCATGAAACCGTCCTGCCACCCAATATGATTATAACATATAAACGTCACTGGGCCCATAAAAAATACTCATCATACATAGCCAACTATGAATCCAACTATATCCCATACTTAAGCAAGAGTTCAAATATTTTACTTCCTATACAAACACATATCAAAATTGTGAGAATTCTAATACATGTAAAATCATCAAAGCCACAATCCGGCTGCAACTCCGCTCTCAGGACGAGCCGTCCGCACACGCTCCCGTACCAGAAATAATATCCTGACAGGTGAGCTAATGCCTTGCGGAATCACCCTAAGTGGGCTACTCTCCACCTAAGTGCAAGGCAATGTTCCAAATAAACATACACCACAAATGCAAGGATCCTACTTGGAATGTCTACATGACTACAATAACTCGCCAGATCCCGAGTCCTCACCGACTCTCTCACACTCGCCTAAGCCTTGTATGAGAATTTTAGTTTTGTTAGTTTGTGGACAACCCTCCGATGTATATATATCAATTGGGCCGCTCCGACGATTGATATATTATTTGTTTGTGGACTACCCTCCGATGAATATCAATTGGGCCACTCCGACGATTGATATTTTTGATTTGGACTACCCTCCGATACCAATATGTTTAAACAACCCTCTAAATCGTTTTCTCTAGACTCATCTCATGCACTCACTCCTATAGTCCTAGGGTGTTCCAGTGCATATGGAATGCATGTATGCCAATTCCAATACGGTCTAATTCACATGTAAATATGTAAACATGCACATATCCACATAATACCCAATCACACAATCATGTCATGTAATTAATCACTTATCATATCAAACTAGCTCACTTGGGCTAATAATCAAACACGAGCAATTTAATTTAAATCACTCGACCAAACACATATTTTCACAAAATTATTTTTTGATCATTGTTTCGGGAATAGTAAAACCCTAAGTTACTGTTCCTTTCAAGTATTAATTTATCTATTCATCAGAACTCCGGTTTCACTGGCCATTTCCGGCCTCAAACAAACTAATACATGATTTAGAGAACACTTTATCACACATTTAACCCAAAACACCAGAATCACCGATATCGGGTCAGTTCAGGGTCTCAAATCCAAGCATTTCGATTCCAAGGTTTGGAACCGATCAAACGGCCCCTCACGGCCCCATTCAGCTCAAACATTTGCAAAGTATTTAAAAGAGGGAATAAAACCCAAGTAGGGAGAAACCCCTACCTCTCGGAGTTTGAGGAAACTCCTAAACTGCACCCACGCAAGCCCTTCTCCGCGTGAGCGCTCTTCTTCTTGTCCTCGAAGACGCTCGACCTGGATCGCTCGTAAAACCCAGAGAGAATGAAGACACTCTCTCTCTAAAAATGAGATCCAAGCTTCCTGTGCAAGACTCCCACCCCCTCACGTTTTTCTCCCTTTCTACTTTTTGAAGAGGATGACACTATTCCTCTTTTGTCCTTTTCTAACGTAAAACAATTCCAAAAATGACATTTATGTCCTTCATTTCGGGGCTTGACATTTCTAAGACTATCTCGGGCCGGTCCATTTTCATCGTTTCTCTACTCATACCACTCATGGCACATGAGTACGTGTTACATGTGACTTTCGTCGCATCGAATATCGTTTTACGACACCCAAACCGCGATGCCTCGAAAAACGTGTAAACTTTGACTATCTCGGAATTTTATGAAATTTTACGTGCTAGCTAGATTTCACGAGACAATTCCAACGGTGCAATCCGTTTCATCATCCGAGATCTAGAGAATAAATTACAGATTTTTAACCGAAATTAACAATTTCGTAATCGAAATTACGATTTTGCTGTATTTTTCCGTAAACTGAATTTCTGTCTTACATGTAACGGGGCTTTTTCTCGCACTTTTTCCATATTTTTCTACCCAATTCAACTCTATACTTATCTTACACCTCAAACCATTCACCATCTTATAATCTCAATTTTACTCAATTCATCTTTCATTACCTATCTTTCTTCAAAACTTTTCCATGAATTTATCCCAAAACCATTCTAATATGGGTTATGACCCATACTGTAACACCCCGAAATATACCCTAATAGTTTTCGGACTTGTTTAGGTTATATTAAAAGTTAAATAGGAAGAGAGACCCGAAAAGTTTACAAGATACAAGGGCAATCTGTACTTGTTAAAAAAAAGGATATGAAAAAGCTAAAAGAGGAAAGATTAGTTAAATTAGAATATGGCATAAGTTACTTTAAAGGAAGAAGTCTAACGACTTAAAGGCAATTAAAGAAACTTAAAAAAAAACCAAAATGGGTTTTGTCTTGGCCAAACATGGCCTTAAGGTGGGGATCAAAATATCTTATATTTTGGTCTCCAAAAGGAGAGAAAAACGGGAAAGAAGAGAATGGGAGAAGAAGAAGAAGAGGAAG
This sequence comes from Tetrastigma voinierianum, assembly GCA_016808115.1. Classification (NCBI taxonomy): domain Eukaryota; kingdom Viridiplantae; phylum Streptophyta; class Magnoliopsida; order Vitales; family Vitaceae; genus Tetrastigma; species Tetrastigma voinierianum. The sequence continues at coordinate 968,564 of JAEQBH010003299.1, forward strand.
AGGAAGAGAAGAAGAAGTTCAAGCAAGGCCCACAAGGTATGGAACTTTGGATTTTTGTATGGAAACTAACTTTGATCATGGAATTGTATGGATCTATAGAATTTTAAGGCTTTGTATGATTCATAGCTTGTCTCCAAATCTAGGGTTTTGATAGAATTGCATCCTAACCTTAGATTTCTTGAAATTAAGGTTGGTAAAACCCACAAGGAACAAGATAAGTGGCTGAATCCCCTGTTAAATCAGATGTAATGGAGTTAGGGTTTAGAACAAACCCTAACAACTCTCTATGTTTCGATCATGTATGGGATGTGACCCATATTATAATTGTTTTGGAAGGATTTCATGATATGTTTTTGAAATAAGATAAGTATTGAAAGAGGAATTGAGTAGAAAAGAGGTTACAAGAGAAATATGGAATGATTTTGATGTGTGTAGGAAGTATAGGAGGATCCATGGATGCCAAGAAAGTGCATGAAAAAATGGGAGGAAATACACACTGGCATTTTGTGTGAAGTGTACCGGTACAACTTGAGCTTGTACCGGTACACTATGGGTTCTGGTCATTTTGGCCAACAAAAACAGACACTCGCTCTGCTTTTTCCCGTTTTCGACCGATTTTTGTATTTTAGCCATAACTTGCTCATTTCTTATCCAATTTGAGCGATCTGCTTCTCTCGTTAAAATAGACTTCACAAAACCAAACCCATGTAAATAAAAAGATCGCCAAATTCCGACTCTGCTGGTCCTAAATTCACTCAAAGTGTGCCATGTGCAAGCCAAATTCTCGCTTCGCTTGCTCATAGAGGTTCGGATTGTTTCGATCGTAACTTGAGTTTCGTGTCTGATTCGTGATTCCAGTTGGAAATGAACCCTTAGCACCTTAGCTTCAAATGAATACAAAGAATACACAAACGACTAGTTTGGCATGAAAATGCCATAACTTTAGTTCGGATGATTCAATTGGAATGATTCCAATTTCTAAGAAAAGTAGATGCATTGAGGGACAAGAATACTTTAACGATGTGTAAATACATCAAGATTCCCGTGATAAGTATCTCAAATGCTGCTATGGAATAGGCATGAAACATGAATAGGATATGAAACATGAAAACGAACCGAAATATGAATCAACATCAATATGAAAGATAAAATGTCATGATCATAGAATGTGAATAAGAAATGTTATGTTCAAAGACATATGACGCATGACTACCTAGACCAAGAATGAATGAGTGGACGCCCTTTGGTGCTTCGACACTCGGGACGGCCCGCACTCCCGGGTGCTACTTCGCGACTTCGCTGCGTGAGTAGGCACGCCCCGACGCAAGGTTCAAGATCTCCCGGGCTGGTGCTACGCAAGACTCTTGTCGCAAGTGGAGCGCACACGCCCCGACGGCGTTCCCAAGACTTCGCCGGTGCTACGACACCCGGTCATGCAAGGTGCATCGCCCGAACTGTGCCCAAGACTCGCCGGTGCTAATGGCCACTTCGGTTTCACAGATATCAGACCTTCCGTACTTATCAGACACATCCTACTCATTTCTTATGATCGGGTCTAGGTAATGACATAGCGCGCGATAAAAACACCTAATAATGAATAAGAGTAAAGATCTGAATGTATCTCTGTATTTAATTAAGTTTTGTGGTACCTACTGCACTTCAGACCGATTGGTTATGTGTACCTACGTACTCCCCAGATTCCATTGTCTCTGTAGTACCACGTACTCCCGCATCGATAAAATAAGCATATGTCCAAGAAGACCTACGCCAGTACTCCCGCATCGGTCAAATAAGTGAGACATAAGTCCAAAAGATCACGTACTCAGACGCGAACATAAGTATAAGTTCCAGAGTACCCAATTTCCGCAATCTTTGTATCAATAAAGTAATTTAAGTTCTCAGAATATAAGTATAAGTCCAAGAGGTACCTACGTACCTCCGAGCAAGTGTAATCAATATGGTTATGATTTAAACCAATAATCTCTTTGTTATCGATATGTTCAATCAGATTTAACTGAAGATATGTATCTCGGTTGCGGATCTCAGATCTGATATGGACTAATGTCCACATTCGAAATGTATCCGCATAAGTCCGATTTGACCTCGTATGTGATAATGATTATGACTGTCTGGATTTATCGCACGACGGGTACCTTCGCACAAGAATAAGATCCGTAAGACAAGAATAAGTTCCAGAACCCACGTATAAGGTCCGTAAGACAAGTATACGCTCTGTAAGACATGTATAAGATCTAAAATACATGCCCAAGTTCCGTAATACTAGTATAAGCCCGTGAAGATAAGTCTATGCCTCAGTAAGACATAGAGAAGATCCGAAATTACATGTATCAATGCGTAATACATGTATCAACCAAATACAAGTATAGGCTCCGAATACCAAGATAATGTCTGTAAGACCAAGATAGTTTCAGAGTACTTACAAGTACTTCCTTATAAGAATAAGTTCCGTATCAATCGCATATCGCCCAGAATTTCTCGGCGATACTCACGTACCTCCGAACAAGGTAAACTCCAGAGAATAAGGATAAGTTCCGTGAACTCCTACTCTGAGTCCCGAATAAATATAAGTCCGTTATAAGTATAAGTTCAATAAGGATAAGTTCCTCAGAATTCCTACGAGTCCCGACAAATATAAGTCCGTTATAAGTATAAGTTCCAATAAGTGATATCTCGTTACTCCCACCTGAGTCCTCAACAAACATAAGTCCGTTATAAGTATAAGTTCGACTACGGATAAGATCCAGATTCTCATGGAGTCCCGAATAAAACATAAGTTTGTTATGAGCATAAATTCCCGCATAAGAATAAGATCTCAGAACTCCTACGGGAGATCCGAATAAGCTGCGAAGCCTTATAAGAAGAAGTATCAGATAAAGTTCATAATATAAATGCATGGAATTTATATTATTCGTTATTGTTTTATGCGTTAAAATGTGTATATGCATAAGACATATGTTTCCCACTAAGCGCGAAAGCTTAGCACGGGTTAATCCGTAGGTGCCAGGAGAAGACATCTCAACATCTCTCGCGATACAAATTCGGGCCAACACACTTGTAAGGGTTCACTAAGCATATAGTCTCCAGGCTCGATTTGTAATTGTAAGTGTAGTTTTTTGTATAAGTGAACGGACTCAAGATATGTATATAGATTTTGATGGACACCAATTCCTGGGTAGTTCTTAATATGTATATGATATTGCACCATATATGATGTGGGCCATACCCACGTACCGGGGCCAAGCTTTTAAAAAAAAATAATAATCTGTGTAAAGAGTCCCAAGATATGGTCTCGCACCTCGAACTCTGGCTCGACCGCTAATCTGTCCGATCGGGATTTGGGTGACATACCAAACCAAATATGATGTTTAGTTAGGGTTTGTTTTAACCCTAACTCAATTACTCTCAATTAACCCATGAATCCAAATTTAAAAGAGGATTCTATAACTATCTTCAGACTATACTTTCGGTTTACCAACCCTAATTTAATACATCTTTGGTTAGGATAAAACTTAACAAACCCCAGATTTGGAACCCTAAACTTTTCTAGAATCCCATACAAAAATCCATATGATCCATAATAGAATCTATACCCAAGGTTAGTTCCATACCTTTTATCATGGCTTTCTTCTTCCTTTCTTTCTTCTTCTCTTCCTCTTCCTCTTCTTCTTCTTTCTCTCCTTCTCTTTCTCTCCCTCTCTACTTAAGCCTTTCTCTTTGAGACCAAATTTGGTCTTCTTATCCATGTTTGTTAAGGCCATAACACAAGTCAAAACTCATTTTTGCTTTTAACTTTCTTATTTGCACTTAAGCCTCTTTAACTCATTATTATTTATATTCCATCTTTTCTCTAATTGCCTCAATCCCATAACTTATTAATTTCTATTTTGGCATCAATCTTGTTAACTTATGACTTTTAAGTCCCTTGACAATTTACATATTCATTCCAAATCTTGTAAATTTCCAAGTCTTCGTTTCATGTTTCGCATTTAACTCACGAAACATTCAAATTACGCTTTACAAACACCCTAAACATGTCGAAACTACTAGTATATTTTGGGGTACATAAAGAGTTGGTTGTACTACCTGCTCCATCTAAAATATGAGAAATGTTTATAAACTAGTTTAGATCCAATTGCCTTCTTGAGGAGCGATATATGGAAAATAGGATGAATGCTGGCTGTGTGTGGTAAGTCTAATTTATAGGCAATTGGTCCATTTTTTTCTAGGATTTTGAAAGGGCCATAAAAGCGAGGGCAAGCTTCTCATGCACTTTGTGAGCCAAGGATGATCAAGGTAGGCCGTAGTTTGATGCAGACAAAATCACCAACAACCCATCGGATGATCTCGTGCTTGCAATAGCCCGCCTTCATTTTCTGGTGGGCTCGATGTAAATGACGATGGATCTCCTCTAAGATAGCATCTTTCCATAAGAGACACTCAACTTCTTGGTTAGCGGTAGAGCCCCACTCAAAACGAATGATGGGTGGAGGATCTCGACCATAAACTACCTTAAATGGAGTTACGCCTGTAGCCGCGTGGAAAGAAGTGTTGTAGTTATGGTTCTCAAGCCTACCATTTCTCTGGACTAATAGGATGACTTATTCACGAGAAATATCGAAAATAAGTCTCAACACAACGATTGACTACTTTGGTTCAGCCATCCGTCGGTGCGATGAGCGAAATGCCTCAATTATGATCCCAAAAGTCCTAACACTTCATACCCCAAAACGCTCGGAAAAAATATTCCCATCACGATTCGAAATAATACCGTGAGGTACCCATGTGCGGATGATCCCCTCGAAAAATAATTGAGCCACTTGCTAAACCGAGAAGGTGTGATAGGGTAAAAAAATGGCATATATTTGGATAATTACCCACCACCACCAAGATTGTAACACTCGAAATATACCTATGTTTTTGACATGTTTAGGTATTTTTGTAAGCATAATTTAAATGTTTCGCGGAGAGAAATGGCCAAAAAGGGCTTAAAAGTCATAATTTGGTGCTGACTATGGGCCAAAGAATAAATAATAGGAATTGTTGTGTAATTCCTAGAAGGATGAAGGACCAAAAAGCAATTAATGAAACTTAACTCAAAAATGGGTTTTTGAGGGCCAAACAAGGCCTAAGAAAATCTGGATTTAAGACCAAATTTGGTCTCAAATTGGGAGAGAACCCGTAGAGAAGAAAGAAGGGGAGAAGAAGAGGAAGAGGAAGAGAAGAAGAGAAGAGAAGCCAAGCAAGCCAAGGTATGGAACTTGGATTTTCAGATGGAAACCTCACCTTTGATTATGAATTCTGGTGAGATTTGGCATGGATCTTTGGGTTTGAAGATGATTAACTTGTTCAAACCTAGGGTTTTTCTAGGGTTTCATCTAATCCCAAAATTATGGAAAGTAAGGTGGGTAAACTCAATAGTACAAGGAGATCATGAAACTTCTCAGGGATGGATTCATGTTAAATCGCAAGTAATTGAGTTAGTTTAGAACAAACCTAATAAAACCTTATTTTGGTTTGTGTATGGGTTATAAATCTATATTAGAATGGTTTTGAAGTGATTCATGAAAGAATTTGAAGAAAGATATCCATTGAAAGATGATTTGAGTATAATTGAGGATACAAGATGAATTTGAAATGATTTTGAAGTGTATATGAAGTATAGATTTGGTTTGGGATGGAAAAGTGCATGAAAAATGGGAGAAAATACACATTATGGGCACTTTTCAGAGACCTGTACCGGTACACTTTGAACCTGTACCGGTACACTTTGGGTTCTGGTCATTTTTGGCCAAAGTGTATCGGTACACGTTAGGGTTGTACCCTGGTGACACTGATGCTCGTCTCAATTTCGACCAGTTTTCGTGATTTTAGCCATAACTTTCATTTCTATCCGATTTGAGTGATTCTAGTGGCCAATTAAAATAGACTTCAAGGAAAACCAAACATAAAGAAATAGGCATCGTAAAATTATGACTCTAAGTGGTCGAAAAATCCACTCAAAGTGAGGCTATGTGCAAGCCAATTCCAGCATCAGTTTTGATCATAGAGTAGTCTGAATTGTTTTGAACGTAACTTGAGTTCCCGTGCTCCGATTTGGGTGATTCCAATTGGAGATGAACCCTTAGAACCTTAGCTTTAAAGGAGTATAAAGAACCAGTGTCAAATATGGAGACAAGGCACTGGAAAATAAATATTTCAAACTGTCCCTCGGTAAAATCGGTAAACCGACTAGTTGGCATGAAAATGCCATAACTTGAGTTTGAATGATCCGATTGGAATGATTCCAATTTCTAAGTAAAATAGATTCATAGAGGGACTAGAATACATGAATGATGTGTGAATACATAGGCATTATACTGTATAAGTATATGAAATGCCATATGTAATAGTAAATACGAAAATATAGGAAATGCAAAATGGCTAGCCGTGTCTATGAAACATAAATCGATATGGATTATGAAAGGAAACTGACGACGCATCGTGAACTTGAAATACCATCTCGTCATGAACACATAATGTGGCTAAGAAATGCCTACTTATAAGATAGTAAGTTATCGAACCCATATAATTACTGTAAAACTACCTAAGACCAGCTTATTAAATGACACAGACTCCCGTCTCGACAAGGCTTCCTATGACTCGATTAGTACTTCTAAGACTTCGATTAGTGCTTCTAAGACTCTGATTAGTACTTTATACTTTGATTAGTGCTCTCGCACTCCGACAGTACTTCGGGCACTCCCGTTAGCAGGCCCGCACTCCCGACAGTACTTCATTCCTTATGTCATGACTCCCGGCTCCGATGAGTGCGCCAAGACTCGCATCAGATAGTATCTTCTCCGTACTAATCAGGCTGTCCTACCATTCCGTATTATCGGTCTAGGAAGTCAAATGTAGCTTATATGATAAGACCCCGAATAAAGAATAAGAGTAAAGATCCGAATGCATCTCAGATCCGCCTGCAGCACGACCGGTACTCCTCAGATCCGAGTAGTCTCCGTGAGTGACCCACGGCACTCCCCGCATCCGAATAAGTCCCCGTGAGTACCTACGGCAACTCTTGTATCCGACAGTTCTCAGAGTACCTACGTACTCCCGCATCTTAATAAGTTCGTAGTATCTACGTACTCCCGTCTCGATGAAGTTCTCAGAGTACCCACGGGCAACGCAGACCAACAAGTCTCCGTCTCTCGAGGCCTACCGACAAGTCCCGTCTCTGACAAGTTCTCAGAGTACCCACGGGTACTCCCCGTGACTGGCCGTTCGAGTACTACGGGCAATTTTGTATCCGATAAGTTCAGAGTAATTCCACTGGTACCCTCGCAGATCCCCGAATAAGTTCGTAGCATCTACTAGTACTCCCTGCCTCTGATTAGTTCTCAGAGTACCTACGTACTCCCCGTATCCGAATAAGTTCCCGTCTCTAAGTAAGTTCGTTTCCATTAAGTCCCGTCTCTCGATTATTCCAGAGTACCTACGTACTCCCGCATCTCAATAAGCTATGTAGTATCTTACGTACTTCGTCTCGATTTAGTTCTCAGAAGTACCTACGTACCAGATCCGAATAAGTTCCGTCTCCGAGTAAGTTCTGCCTCCGAGTAAGTCGCCTCCGACCAAGTCCCGTCTTGACAAGTCCCGTCTCTCGATTAAGTTCGTAGTACCTACCGCACTTCAAAGATTTGAATAAGTTCCGTGAGGTACCTACGTACCTTGTATCCGATTAAGTCTCCTCGTAGTACCTATGCAGTACTCTCGCATCCGAATAAGTTCTCAGTATTCACTGTGCACCCTGCCTCCGATTTAGTTCGTAGTACCTACGGTAATTCTCAGACCAATACTATGTCCTCGGTGTTCCGTCTGGATTAAGTCCCGTCTCTGATTAAGTTCTGTAGTACCTACGGGTACTCCTGCATCTAAATAAGTCCAGTAGTACCTACGGGTACTCCCGTATCGATAAAACAAGTATAAGTCCAGTAGTACCTAAGGGTACTCTCGTATCCGTAAAATAAGTATAAGTTCCAGAGTACCACGTACTCCTCACTCCGAAACAAGTATATGTATCCGTTATGATTGTACTCCTACGGACTAATGTCCATACCTGATATGTATCTGTATAAGTCTGATTTGTCCCGACTTATCGTACTTACGGGTACCTTCGCATAATAATAAGATCCGTAAGATAAGAATAAGTTCTGTAATACCAATATAAGCTCCGTAAGATAAGTATATGCTCTGTAGAACATGTATAAGATCGGAAATTACATGTCTCGATTCAAATACCAGTATATACGCCCAGAATTTCGCTATACCTACGGGTACCTCTGAACAAGGGTAAACTCCGTAGTATAAGGATAAGTTCTGTAACTCCTACGGGAGTTCCGGATAAACATAAGTCTGTTATAAGTATAAGTTCTGAATAAATTTAAGTTTTGTAACTACTACGGGAGTCCTGAATAATTATAAGTCTGTTATAAGTATAAGTTCTGATAAGTGATAGTTCAGAATCAAGACCCGAGAAATTCCAATTTCGAAAAAGGGCAAAATCGCACTTTGATTACAAAAATCATACCTTGATTACAAAATTGTTATTTCGTTAAAATCAAAATTTATTCTTCTAGATCTCTGATGATCTAAACGGATTGCACCGTCGGAATCGCCTTGTGAAATCTAACTAGCACGAAAATTTCAGAAATTCTCGAGATAGCCTGAAAGGACACGTTTTTTGAGGCATCATATCAAGGCCAGAAACGACTTCGACGCGAAGAAAGTCACATATAACACGTACTCATGTGCCATGAATGGCATGAGTAGAGAAATAATGAAAATGGGTGGCTGAGATAGTGTCGAATGTAAAAACTGGGAAAAGAGGGACATAACGGTCATTTTTGGAAAATTTTAAGTCACTAAATGACAAAATAGTAAATAGTTCTCTTCCCCAAATGTTAAAAAGGGGCCAAAACAAACCGTGTGAAGGAGAAGACTTACAGTAGATCGAAAATTGGATTTTTAGAGAGAGAACGTCATACTTCTCTCTAAAAATACGGGCGATCCGACCGTCGGCAGTCTTCGGGACAAGAAGGAGAACTGCTCTACGCAGAGAGGGCTTAGCGTGCACGATTTAGGAGTTTTCAACTCCGAGAGGTAGGGGTTTCTCCCTACTTGGGTTTTATTCTTCGCTTAAGCAATTATAAATGTTCTTGGCTGTTGAAGCCTTGAACGGCCGTTTGATCGGTTCCAAACCTTGGAATCAAAATGTTTGGATTTGAGACCCACGAATAGTCCGTATCAGTTCTACGGACTGTTTGGGTTAAATGTGTGATGAATGGTTCCATAAATCATGTATTGGTTTGATTGAGGCCGGAAATGGCCGAGAAACACGGGTTCACAAAGTGAACCGATGATTCAGGTTTGATAGGAACAAGAAACGAGGGTTTTACTGCTCGAAACAGCACTCTCTACAAAATATAAATCTTCAGAAAATATGGGTTTGGCCGGCAATTCAAATCGAATTGTTTGTGTTTGATCATTAGCCCAAGGAAAGCATTTTGATGTTTGAAATGATAATTACAAAACATGATTGTGTGATTTAATTTTTATGTGAATATATTCATGTTTATATATTTGCATGTGAATTAGATCAGATTGAATCGCATACATTTGCATTCCATAGCGCACGAACACCCTAGGACTATAGGAGGAGTGCATGAGATGAGTCTAGAGAAAACGGTTCTGAGGGTTGTCTAAAATATTAATTACGGAGGGTAGTCCAAGAAATTAAAAATATCAATCGGTCTGAGTGGCCCAATTGATATTCACTCCGAGGGTAGTCCACAACAAATTAAAAATATCAATCGTCAAAGCGGCCCAATTGATATTCATCGGAGGGTAGTCCATTAAACAAATAATATATCAATCGTCTAGAGCTGCTCCAATTGATATATACACATTGGAGGGTTGTCCATAAACAAATAAATATAATAATTCTCATACGAGGCTTAGGCGAGTGTGAGAGAGAGTCGGTGAGGACTTAGATCCGAAGTTGGTCATGTAGACATTCAAGTAGGATCATGCATTTGCTTGAATGTATGTTTAATTTGGAACATTGCACTGCACTTAGGTGGTGAGTAGCCCACTTAGGGCGTATCTAATTACCGAGCATTAGCTCACTCCCGCCGAGGGATATTATTTTACAGTGCAGGGAGCGGCGAGGGGATTCGCCATTCCTGTGGATCCGAGGATTAGAAGAAAGCCGGGTCAGGGTTTTTTGATGATGTTTATGCATGTATTAGAATTCGAGTATTTAATATATGTTGTATAAGAGTAAAACATATTAACTCTTGTAACTATTGATATAGTTAGTATATTGATGAGTATTTGGCTTATGGGGCCAAGAGGCCATTTTATCCACATGGATGGATATATCGTGACCGGTTGGGACACTGTATATGCAGTGTATCGCATCTGGGGTAGAGCTCCCCGTACAAAGGAGACTCTGCCCGATTTCTGAAGTGGCGTCGGGTAACCCGACATCTACTTGTATTCCGCGGTTGATCGTAGTCAACGGACCCCTGCCTAGGCCATAGCTTGGCACGTGAGCGCAGGGCATACGAATACCTAGGAGCTCTGTTTGCATCCATCACCACTCAGGTGGCTCGATGTGGAGTATAGGTATATGGAAACCTAGAGATTGAGGGCTTGGGCTTAGGTCAGAGTCGTGTGGTAAGAACATCACCACTAGGTGTGGTTCGATGTTCCTGCTTAGGTATGAGATTTACCTAGAAAATCATGGACAAAACTAGGACACTACATGCATGTGTTGATGTGTTTGTGTGATTTGGTGAATTATCGTATGACGGGGTGTGTATGCTATGTTTTATGTGTGGGTTAGAATATATGTGTGTTTGGTGATTAGCACATGAATGTGTAGAAATATTTTGAGTGGTAAGCATTGTACAAAATCGAATTGAAAGGGAAGAAAATAAATTTTTATAAATTTATTGGATGATGATTGAAGAAATGGAAGAAATAAATTTTTATAAATTTTATTTGAGTAGAGAAATTTTTCAAGTGGAAAATCGAAAAGAAAATAAATTTTATAAATTTATTTGTTAAGAGGAGGAGAAAATAATTTTCTAAGATTTTACAAATTGAAAATTGAAGGATATGGAGAAAAATAAATTTTTATAAATTTATTTATATTGTGGAAAAGGAAAAAATGTGTATAGATGTTTTTTCGCACTTTCCAAGACGGAATGAGTGGAAATGAAAAATGAAAAAAAAAAAAAAATTGATGCAGAAACCGTTTTTGGGCTACTGCCCAAACAATATTGTGAAAAAAAAAATTTTGTATTGCAAGGTTCCAATTGTATCGCAATCCAAAGCGGCCTCGGGCGGTCGGGCCGGCTTGCTGGTTTTTGTGTTGCAATACAAATTCAATGTGTGCCAAGTGAGGTTATTGTATCACAATACAATAGAGTGTATCAGGAGGAGGTAGGCAATGCATCAGATTACAGAATTGTATCAGAAGAGGTTCGCTAGGAAGCTCTTGTATCAGAATACACTCAAGCAGTATCGAGAACAGCAATGGTCGAAATTGTATTGCAATACAATTATTGTATTGCAACTTAGGAACAAAGACGGTGAACAACAAAAGAACGCTGACTCCACAAATGTGAACAAAGAATTAAAAAAAAATTTTCTTTTTTTTCAAAATCAAATAAAATAAATTAATAAAACGACAAATTCAAAAAAAAATGAAATTTCAAAAATGAAATTTTGTTGATAAAAATGTTTTAAATGTATAATTAATTGCCTTGCATTTGTAAATGCAAGGACAATATATACACTCAACAGTTATGTGTATGAATAAGGTCTTGGCCGTGTTTATGCCTTTTAGATATCAGATTGTATTTAACTACTATTTGAAATTGTGATTGCGCGGTTGTTGTGTAGGAAACTATATGCATGGAGTAATGTGTATAGGAAAAAGGGTGAATGCTAAGGTTAGGAACTATGACCTTAGGGATATGGATAATGAATGAACAAGAAACTTCAATTTTATCAAATAAATGAACTGAGTGGTTGGAATTTAGCGCCACTTAGGAAATGAACGGGTCAGTTCATGGTTATTAAGTCTATTAGGAATTGGCATGTGCATTGCTAGTTAGACCGAAATGAAAAATTAAATGATTCTTGTAGCCATTGGAAATACGTAGATGGCTAGTCGAGACGAGACAGAGGGCGCCCATGTGGTACTCGGCCTGTGCACCACCAAGATTTGATAAGCAAGCCTTTACTGAGGTCGAGGTATCAAGGGTGGCTACTATCGCACAGGCTAGCATAGCAGGTAGTCAGAGAGGTCCTAGTAACCTCCAGAAGTTTAAGGCGCATCATCCTCCGACATTCACAGGGGGAGGAGATCCGATGGTGGCAGACCATTGGTTCATAAAGATCGAGAAGGTGTTAGAGGCTATGGAGATTACCTCTGACACTACTCAGATTAGACTACCGCATTCCAAATGAAAGTGAGGCCCAAATATGGTGGAATGGGCAAGGACCCTAGAGACCATAGAGGAGCCATTAGATTGAGTTCTCCCCTTAGGATTAGGGCGAGAATAGATGATAAGGCCGAGGTTGCGAGTTGAGATCTCTGTGGACTCTACTCACGTGACCCGAGGATCATGGACATGTCGAGTTCGATGTTATCCTTAGGGATGGATTGGCCGACAAATTACGGTCATATCGACAGAGCTGTAGGAGTGGCTACGCCATACGCAGGACGTACTTGTGTGGTATTTCAGGGGACAGCATGATATTTCGCTCTCAGACAAAGATATCGAGTCCAAGTGTCGTGACGCTTAGCTGCCATAGCGAGCCTTACTCCTAGAGGACGAGAGACCGACTTAGATCTACCTCGAGTAGTAAAAGTATGTGATGTCGCATGAGCCACTCGACCGCTCCACAGAGGGTTGTAGATTTTGATATCGAATTACACCCTGGTACTTCACCCATCTCTATGACTCCGCATAGGATGGCACTAGTTGAGTTGCAGGAACTCAGAGTCCAGCCACAGGAGCTATTGGACAAGGGGTTCATTAGACCGAGCACTTCACCATGGGGCGCTCCACTATTTTGCGAAGAAGAAAGACAAGACCCTTCGATTGTGCATTGATTAATGGCAATAATGTACATGAATCTGCACCCACTCATTACCAAGGATCGATGATTTATTCACTCGCCGAGGAGCGGTCTACTTCAAGATAGACCTTCGCACCGTTACCATCAACTGAGGGTTAGGATACAGATATACCCTAAGACGGCGTTTTTAGGACGCGTTATGGGCACTTTGAGTTTACTAGTGATGCCCTTTGGATCGACGAAGTACAGCGATTCATGGATCCTCATGCATAGATGTTCTAACCCTATCTAGATCAATTTATCGTAGTTCAGATGATATTTTGATCTACCCCTCAAAATGTAGTGGGAGCATGAGTATCACTGAGAATCGCTTTACATTGTTGAGAGACCATCAACTCGTACGCCAAGTCTGCGAAGTAAGAGTTTTGCCATCGAGGTGAGATTTTTAGACACGTATGTCGCGATCAAGAGTGTCAGTCGACTCAGAGAAGGTTGAGGCATTGATGAGTTGAGAGACCGAATGTCAATCTCGAGATGTAGTTTCTCGGGATTACTGGTACACGAGAGACACGAGAATGGGCTGAAGTTGTCCATTCGGGACAGATCGTAGATTCTCGCCATTTCCGACAATGACTCCATGGTCAGGGACAGTCCGACCATGTAGAGATCGAGAGTGCTCGAGCACTCGGGATGCTGATGTTGGTAGCGAAAGGGAGGATCAGCCTCTTCTAGTTCGGGG